>JAHDVE020010521.1:0-391495 GCA_022606495.2 Halesus radiatus | reverse complement strand
AAAAAAAAAAAAAAACCTTCATTCTAGTTTCGTTCTCACTTCGCTAGTTCCATACTTCACGGCCACATCAAGGCTGGAATCTGAACTCCATTGAATGAAGCTTTCCATAATAGTAATACATTTCCTATGAGACTAAAAATAGAAGGTTAATTTAATACCTGCGACATACCTGTATTATTTACCACAGCTAAAAATAATCGCACAAATAATCATGATTTTGAAGATTTCCACTCTCCAAATTAAACCGACTTTAATCCAATCATTCCAGGAGTTCGCATTCCGATAAATCCGCCGTGAACAATCCTCCGATGGGGCTATAATTCGCAGGAGTGCAGCGCGACGCAGTCCCATTATCCCTGCGTGAATTAAGCTGTCTAATTTCTATGCCCCATCTTCCTTTCTTCCGGCCCTAATTCACAGGGGCGAACAAGGACCGAGATCCCTTTCGGGGCCACAATGGATCCCGACCCTCCACCCCATCACACCTCACCACACCTCATCACACCCCCTCAGGTTGAATTGTAGCCTTAGCGAGAAAGCGGCATGGTACGATCATACCTTATTTTATTCTAGATTGCACTCCAGGTGAATAGGTGAATCAGCAATAAATATTTCGCTAAAAATATTATGTTCCGAACTATGATTATTGAAAATGTTAATTAATTGCTTCTAAAAATCATTCCTCATTACCGAGATCGTTACGATATCGTAACCATGAACTGTCATTACATTATTTAATGTTTGTTATATTAAATAAAACATTAACTTTATTGGAGATGTTATTTATTGAAAATCACAAAATACAAAAATTCGTATGATCAGACGGAAATGACTACAGACAAAACATAGATATGTATGCACAACATTCCCCGTTTTTATGAAGAAATATATATAATATGTACTTAAATAATTTTAGATTTTTGCATTTGCATTTTTCTTTTATCTGTAATAAATTTATACAATTCAATATTTTGCTTAGCTTTTACTTCATTGTACATGAATTATAATAAAAATAAATCAAAGACAGTTTTCCTTAACGGGGAGAGGGACGTCGGAGAGTTATTATTTATTCACAATAAAAAACACATAAATTTGTTGTAGACCACTTTTATTTTATCAAAACTCTACCGGTTTCGGAAGCACCCTTCCTTCATCAGGAGAATATTAAAAAATATCAGGAGAATATTAAAATATTAAAAGGAAGGGTGCTTCCGAAACCGGTAGAGTTTTGATAAAATAAAAGTGGTCTACAACATATTTATGTGTTTTTTATTGTAAATTATGGCGAACCACAAAGTTAATGCTTTTTATAAATATGTATTATTTATTCATTCAAAATAATGATAGTATTATTACTCCATACGATAAACATAATGTTTTTAAATAGAAAAATATTTTATAAATTTACATAGGCTTAGCATTTATCAAAATCTAATCAAAGACTTTTTTTTAATGTAATGCGGATTACAAATTTTTGGTTATGTTTATTTACAAAGACGCAACGATAAATGATTAAACATACTTTTCTCCGCTTTAAAATTGTATTTGTATTTTTAATATTTTGTAAAACATACAATGGGACGGTCAGAAAAACGTAATATTTCTGGATATATATCTTTCTATTTAAAAACATTATGTTTATCGTATTGCGTAATAATACTATCATTATTTTGAACTAATAAATAATAACTCTCCGATGTCTCTCTCCCCCTTACTTATATATACATGGAATTACTTAATTATATAAACAAAATTATGATACAATATATACATATTTTCTATGATCATTACTTTTATTCATTCATGTATTTGTCAGGAATCCTCACTACTCTTGTTGTTACTTGACGGAACCGCAAAACTAACATTTGGAATATAAGTTTCACTTTTATTTTGACTTTTATTCACAATCTCTGACGATTGACTTACTTTTTGACTTTTCTCTTGTCTGTTATAGGTATTATTTCCAGTTGACTTATCATATATCAAGTGAATTCTATTTCGTCTGTATGTATTTCCATTCGAGATTTCAATTATATAAGATCTCGGACTTATATTGCACAAATCTTTTACTATTACTGGCTCCCATAACAACAGATACAAAAGATTCATATACTATCATTATCGTATTAGATGGATAAACACATTAACATGCAATGACGAATGGAGTGACTATAGTAGAATTTACCAAATTGTGCATTCACATTGTAATACGTAGGTAAGTAATTTAAGTCTTTTTTTCAAATTCTTGTTACACTTATAACTAGCTTTATAACCCGGCTTAGCCAAAGAGCATAAAATTTTATGGAGGTACATATTTAAATTTAAATAAATATGCGAAAGTACACATTATGTGTATTATGAGAATGATTGGTTACAATATCCACACATGAATTATTATTACTTATTATTTTTTTTCACGGTAGAATAATTTAATTGGAGATTTTTTTTTATAATTTCATCATATTTATTATGAAAAGAATTGTCATAATTAATCGAAGCACAATGTAAATCAACAGCTAAACAGTACAATTGTTTATTATATATATATTTTTTATAAATTACAAAGTATTATTAATAATTAAAAAAGAAAATTCTTAAATTTATTTTCACATTAATAACTATATTTATAATATTGTTAATATAAATTTTACTAATAATAACTTTTATTTAAATTTTTACACCTTGCTATTTTATTTATATTAATAACAAAACAGAAATCTTTTTAAATTTTCTTATATATTTTTAAAAAATTTAAAATTTTATAATTTATTTTTCTTTAATTATTTTAGAATTTTTTTATTTACTTACCTACTTTCATCAGTTATTTTTAATTTGTCAATACTTGTCTTTATTTTGATTAGGGATATTGTTTAACCTGATGGGGGAAGCTTTGCTTCTGAAACAAGTAGATATTTACATATTAAATACAGTCGTTTAAACAAATGATATCAATATATTTATTATTCTGTTTCAATTATATTTATATATTTTTTTTAAATAGTATAGTTTAAAAATATACATCAAAGTACATTTTTTATTGATCTTGAAATTTAGATCGTAAATCCTAAGCATTTTAAAAATAAATTAGTGGACCAAAATACTTACCCATTTTCAAGAATCGAGACTTACCTTACTCTCTCTTGGGACAAAATAGCCCCTCTCCCCCGACCGCGCCGAATAGCCCCATCCCCCGAGCGACCCAACAATGGCGCCCGCCGTGGGGCCACAATGGCTCTTCCTTTCAGGAGTTCAGCAGACCAGCTCCGCTCCTGCACTCGGGAACAATTGGAATAATAAATCAAGGGGCAATTATCGCGGGTTGGGGAGGACGGAATAGGGAGGGGGCAAACTCGCCCCAGCAAACCCTATCCCTGCGTATTTTGAGGCACGTTTACGGTTTACGGAGATTTGAGCATTGTTATTTGTTATTTGTCGGTTTTGAATGCGTACAGTTGCAAAATTAAGAAAATCTTGCTTTTAACTGATTTTAATGACTTGTATTTCAGATTAACACTGATCTGTGCTGGCGAACAAACGATGAACTAAAAAAAATTAACCATAATTTAGTCGACACGTTTTTGTATATTTTCGTCCTTATAATAATAATAACAATTGGATGATTGGTATAGCGCCGTTTTTATGCGAAAAATCACCTCGAGGGCGCTGTACAAATATTACTTCCTATTCCCTTTCTAATTATGTACAAAAAGATACATAAAAACATATTTTTTCCTGGCAGGTTGCTTCAGATGAACACAGTTTTATTAGAAAATTTAAGTTTATAGAAGATATGATTTTTATAGTTGCTATTTCATCCTCCTTTTCTATTGATGTTACATTTATTAGAAGATTGGTGGCGCAGGAAGAGGTGGTATTTATTTGAAATATTTATAATATTTAGGAATGGATAATATTTAAGCATTTTCCTCTTCTTGGATACTTATATAATAGGGGTGACTTGGGAACTAATGATTGTCAAATTTTTGTCTTCTATTACCATGAAACGCCAAAAGCGTTACTGGTCACAGAGACCTATATTAGAATTTTATTATTTTACATTGTTACTATACCCTCCATTACCTTAGTGAACGCACTTAAATGTAAAATTGGTATCAGCAAGTGCCGCTAGCACATAAAACACACTTTAAAATTCTTTGAAATAAATTAAATAAAAGCCCTACAGTAGCAATAGGTAGCCCGCTCAATGGGTATAGAAGATTATCTCGACATTTATGCACATCTAACCTCAGTTGACACAGGAAGAGGGAGAAATGTTCCCTGGTAGTGTACACGAAAAATTTACCAAACGATATATGTTAAATTGTTAATAGAAACATGAGTTACCTAATCTAATCAAACCTCACGTAACATTAATTAATAACCTAATCTCATCTAAACGAACATTTTAATATGCATATCATCAATTAATCATTAATGATCGCGTTCTAGCTATCTCGATGATGATTTAGTTAAACAATTGCTAGCAATTTTTATAACACTTATTTACACCATGTTATTGTAAAGATTTAACCCAAACTTTGACTTTGACGGCCTCCATGGTGGAGGGGTAAGGCTCTCGACAACGAATCCGAAGGTCGCGGGTTCAAATCCCGGAGTGCGCAAGAAAATTTTATATAATAATTTGTGCTCTTTCACAATTAATTCATTGAAAAATAATACAAAGTATATTTGCGCACGTTCCGGAGTGGAAGATACTCTCAGTACTGCCCTGGTGAAAAACTACCATTCAGAATTGAAACGTTGCTTGAAATGGCTGTTATCCGTGTTGGAAACAGTTATATGACAGAATATACATATTCTATTATCCTTTTCTATATCCACTCTTGTTCTTACCAGAAATAATTGATTTCGACACCTTAGTGGCAGGCCGAAGAATATATATATTTTTTAAAGTTAATATCTGGAACCATATGTAATACACCTGTTTTGAAAGAGGTCAACTATACGTTCCCAACAATTATGCTCTTGGGATATCCCATGCACTATTTTATGCTCCGAAAGCGAGAACCTCTGTTTACAAGAACACGCCAATCAGCAGAGTGACTCGTCTGCTCAACGATACTGCATTGACCGTTGACATTTTTAATATCACTTACAGACAATTTTGCGACAATCTCTTAAACCATCTTACAAGATAGTTATAAGGTTGCCCCATGACTTTTTATACTTTACCTATCAACCTTTTACTCCTACGTTTGATACAGATTATCATCTTCAATCTCTGGAACCATATGTAATACACCTGTGTTGAAAGAGGTTAACTTATACGTTTCTAACAAGTATACTCGTGGGAGATCCAATGCACTTTTTATGCTTCGAAAGCAAGAACTTCTGGTAATCAAAACGCGCAAATAAACACAGTGACTTAATTGAGCAATGATGCTACATTTGAAGTTAACAGTTTACCGACTATCTTTTTATCAAATAGTTGTAAAACTGCCCCGATGACTTTATACACTTCTACTTCGATGCATTTCCCAACAATCTTTTCTTGTTCCGTAGTACAATAATGTATTTTTTCGAATTTTTAATACAAAGTATTGTTGTAAAACATTAATACTTCTACTATTTGTTATTCCCACTACATGCTTATGTATATTTTTGAATGTGTTGTACATGTATAATCTCTGTAAGATGCAACTGTACTACTGTTTTATGGGGACAATGAAAAATAAATAATTACCTTGAAAGGGGTTTTAGTCAATATCCCCGTCTTCAGTCCATCGAAATACCATTAGATCGAGTAATGGACTTAACGGAAACACATCCAACAAACAACCATAAATACAACATGTGTATAAAAAAGCTTCTTATGCTATGGTACTAAACTCTACAATAAAATCCCACTCTCCTTCAAAAATCACAACAATAATGAATTTGAAAATCAATTAAAACACTGGATACATTACATAGGGATATCTAAAATAGAAAATATATTTACACCAAATGCAGACTAACACCGAAACCACTCAACTGCACTTAAAACACATCACCTTACTTTTTTTTAGAATTTAATTCGCCATTTTGTAAATGAAATCATCAGCACCGGAAATTTAGAATATTGTATAATAATTTAGAATGCTGTATAACAATTTAGAATATTGTATAATAATTTAGAATAATGTATAACAGTTTAGAATGTTGCATAACAATTTAGAATATTGTATAATAATTTAGAATATTGTATAAAAAATTATAATATTGTATAACAATTTGTTTAGAATATTGTATAACAATTTAGAATATCGTATAACAATTTAGAATATTGTATAACAATTTAGAATGCTGTGTAAAAGTTTAGAATATTGTATAACAATTTAGAATATTGTATAATAATTTAGAATATTGTATGACAATTTAGAATGTTGTGTAACAATTTAGAATATTGTATAACAATTTATAATATTGTATATAATTTTAGAATATTTTATTATTCATTACATACACGTATATATGAACATCTGTTATCGGCTGACGTACGAGTATATCCATTTCACTAGGTGTGAAACGTTGAGATAACAATTTACAGGGGTGGTTGTCCAGCTTGGATATTTAGATTGCAATATATTAATAGATTACAATTTAATAAAAAATACAAAAATAAATCCAGACTTATCTAATTTATAGGTATGAACAAATTTAGAAGCTGACAGATTTATTTTAGATGATCAATGATCTTACTTTTAAAGAACTTTTGTTTTGTGTATTTCTGATGTCACTAGGTAGGGAATTGAATAGCTTATACTCGTATATGCCACTATTATTAAGTTTAGGATTTTTACTTTTTGAGTTTTTTAGACATATTCCTATATTATTATTACTTCTAAAAGCTATATTTAAACCACATTAAAATTGAATGAGAATAAACCATTTCAAATGAACGAAGTTTTAATTTTATTTTTTTCTATAAGGGGTTAGTGGATGGTAGTATTATTTCCTATCTAGTTTGTTTTCAAGCAATACAACCAAATTGAATAATAGAAGTAATAATTGCAAACAATTTGCGTGGACGTTGAAATGTGGCCGCTACGTACCACCACTGGAATTAAAATCGTTAGCTTCGTACCGTCGAGATGACAGGTAATTTTTATTTCCAACCAGTGTTCCGGTTCCGGCTCCCCGAAGTAATATTTTTAATTAGAGTACCTATCCACCGCGGGAGAAATGAGGGCATTGGACTAGACACATCGCGATTTGTACCTTTGCAATTTACTACCATGAAATTATTAATATTAAATGTTGTATTTTTAATCAGTGTCGAGAGGTTTCTTTTAATAAAGGGACACATTTCAAATCATTATGATTTATTATCATATGGTATAAGTTTATACAATAGTTTATTGATGGAATCGTTTGTTTTGAAAAAGACGGATCGTTTTTTTTTATCGTAGGATATATCGTATTTTTTTTCATTCTAATCTTGTGGTGTGCCTTTGATTTGACGACCGGATAATTCAACACACGTATGAAAAGGCACACTTCTGGTGTGATATAAAGTCGTCAAAAGTCGATTTTTTTTAAGAGGCCTGAAAATATAATTTTTTTTACGGTAACTCCAGACAGGAGATCCTGAGAGAAATAATTTCCCTCAAGGCCAATATCATCTTTGGGGATGCTAATAAATATAATTTAACCTAACCGAATTAATCATTTTTTTAACGGATAAGTTAATCATTGAAGAAGATAATATTAATAAATTTCAAATGAAACATTAAACTGAAAAAGACACAGATAATAAAAAGGGTATTATATCTGGGAATCGAACCCAGGACCTCTGTCTTAACGGAACAACGTTCTATAACGGAACTAATTAGACCAGTTTATTTTACTTCATTTTTATCGATATCAAGCTTCAAATTTAAGACTTCCGTTACCATTCTCAATAGCTGCTACCGTTTTTTTTTTAATATTTGCTTCATTCATATTCATACATCAAATCATTATACTCATTTATTATTCAGACTATTTTAAGATTTTTGTGATAACTACCTATCTGTGTGATTTTCTATATCGTGTACCTACTGTTTAAATATATTAAAATGGTGGATGCAAAAACTCCTGTAACGGAGGACTGAATGCGGTTGGGGCTAACAAAAACTTGTCTAAAGGAACGAAGTTGGTAGTCCACAATGGAGTACTGATACCAACCCTGATGTATGGCAGTGAGGCATGAAACTGGCGAAAGAACGATGAAAGTAGAGTGAATGCTATAGCAATGATAGCTCTGAGGCGAATGTGTGGTAAAATTATGTATGATCGTGTGAAAAATGTTGAGATTCGTAAAGAATGCAAGGCTGATGTAAGCGTAATGAGTAAGATTTAAAAAGGGACGCTTAGATGGTTTGGGTATATAGAGTGAATTAATTAATAAAGGAGTGTAAGGATAACATACAACGCGAATATGAATGTGAATGAAAGAAGAAGTCGGGAACAACCTTGGAAGACATGGCACGATCAAGTGAATCAAATAATTGAGTCAGCCCGTGTCAGAAGTCAGAATAACAGAAGAGAATGCAATGCGATGTGTGAATGTGAATGAAGCAAGAAGTGTATGTCATGATCGAATTGTTTGGCGGTCTGTCTTATCTGCCTACCCCTGCGGAGAAACATCGTGATTAAGTTTGTTATTAATTTTTGAAATATTTCACTAATCACGCAGATTTTCCAAAACAAACTGCAGAATCCATTACACAAAAGTTCCAGTTATTATTATTTATCGAGCTCTCCGGGAAATTGGAAGCTGGAAATATTAGCAGAGATTAGCGCTGGAAACAATTTCCTATCTATTCCATGAAAGGCTTCAAGTGTTCAATTAATCCCGGCGATTCATGCGAAATCCTTCAAGTATCGAAAAATCGCTCGGTGGAATCGAAAATGATTGAAAGCGTACAAAAACTAATATTCACAAAGAATTTCTTTGATTTTTCCTCATCGAGTATATTATGATTGATGTATCGGGGCAGATTGAAAATCTTGCTGGGTATCTCGGTATCTAGTTCTCTCCATTCAGCGGGAATCCTCTCCTTTGTGGAGCCTCGCAAATAATGGAGCACCTATTAGTAGGAATGATTTTAGGTTTTTCAATACCAGCCATAGAGGGAACTTTGTATACAATGGAAAACATCGCTCAAAATGATGATGAAAGGGTCATTATTTTTATTAATCGTTCAAATTTAAGGGGTGAACTGATTTATAAGACATGAAAGACGGAAATTTAATCTTAGTTTAGAATTTTCTCTTCATAAAATATCGCAGAAAAACTATGTAGATATAATATATATATATATACATATATAATTATATGTGTAACCTAATTCATCAATTTCCCGTGTTCTTCAAACATTCGATAATCTTTGTCCCAACTCAAATCTTCATATATTGTTTGACTCCCTACCATCACTTACGAGAAAAACATTACTCGTAACTTAATCAGTGCGCAATCACCACTCTCCACTGCATACGAGGCCGGTCATATGCTCCCGCAATTGGAGTAGTTCGCCCCGGACGCCGACTTTTGCCGCTATTAAACATAGGAAGAAAGGCTAATAATACCAGCTTCCACAGCGCCCTTGAGGTTATTTTTCACTAAAACGGCGCCATTTTAATCATCCTAATCTTAATTATTGTATTTACTACTGACCAACTTCTTTCTAAGATTCCTATCCAATATCAATTTGTTGAACGAAAATATATATGAGAATAACCACAATTCAGAATAGAAATGTTTCTTAAAATTGCGTTATTATCCATCTTTAATGACCAGATATGAACAGCCAGATACATGTTTCCTAATTCTCCTCTTTATCTTTCCCTCCCCCAATTCGATCATCGTCAACATACCTCAAAACGGAATTGCAATAGCTTCACTGGCTCCGGGGAGCTAAATCTCACATATAAGGAATATTTACATTACATTATATAACATGCTCCTCGTGCATAGTAAGTTAAATTATCAATTAACGTTGGATGAATTCTGGAACACAGAATCCAAAACACCTGTGAACCACAACTACCATACTAGATATAGAGAAGAACAAATCAATAACATTATTAATAAATCACAAAATGCATACGGGGATAGAACAAAGATTAGTAAAACTCCTGAAATGTTTAAAGCATTACCTGAACACTTAAAAAAGACAATAATTCTAAAAATTAAAATGAAAGTCAAATCATTCTACCTCCATAGAACGTGACATCAAATAAATATGTATAATATATCCATACCTACGTAAGTTAATAAATATTTCAAATAAAACCTATTTTTTTAATCATACTGGAATACGAATACAAATAAAAACAAAAGTCAGGTCATAGAAACTCAGTAGAATATTACAATATAAATATATGTTAGAAATAAAACCTAATTATTATATGGTAATAGGATAAATTCTCCAATTCCCCGTATCTGTGCGTAATGTAACGCACAATATCGACATTCTTCACAATACCCTTTCAAAATATCGAACCGAAGTAATAGGTACTTTCCACAAATTGATGCACGAGTATAAAATGTATCTAAAGCATCTGCTGTCCCGATCCTATCTTCCACTTCCTCTCCTCCCTTCCTTTTATTTTTTTTTCTAATAAAACATCTGTACTTAACCACTGTTAGCAAAAGAAACATTCTTGGCTTAATTTTTGTTAAACTTCCTCCGTACATAAATTTTTATTAAAAGCTGTTTATTTCTTAAAAATAAATAAATAAATAAATGTAATTCGTATCAAGTGAATGCTAAATATCAAGTATTCAGAATTTAAATCTACTGATAATATTTTTTTATTTACATCATTATCGAATATATATATATATAAATGAGAGATACAATCAAGACTTACACAAAATACAAATGTAAAAAAATAACTTTAATTAAAAGAAAAAAAAAACATAAATACATAAAACAAAAGAAAATATAAACTGATAAATTCTTTTAAAGGCGATAATTAAATACGAATATCAAATTAAAATGTTATTAAATATTAAGCCAATATCATCAATTTGTAAGTATTACAAAAAAAACAGCGTAAAAATAGGTTATTGTTTCCTTGTTTTACAGTGTTTTTTTCCCAAGTAGATTAGATGCTTATTAATATTGCTTTTATGTTAACAAGGTTATTTATTCAATTCAATGTAACTACCGTCTCATAGTTCACTTTTTCAATGAAAATAGATTTATTTAAGCTGTTGATTTTCTAAATGCGAGAAATTGCGAAATTTGAAAAGGATAGCAATTTAAACGCAGGCTATCCTCTCCACAGTTAACTTTCCCATTGCTTAATCTCTTAAACGACTATCCTCCATGTATTTCAAAATAATAGAGACGTGATATTTTTTGTATTTTTTTTCATTCGTACAAAACCTATAAACACATAATCTAGCATTAAAAAAAAGGAAATACTATATTAAAACCGTTTTTTTTGTGTGTATCATTCCTTGCCACAAATAATATTTCTTGCGTGCTGGAACCATACTCGCAGCTGCACGTTTCCGTAAAATATTGGGTATAGCGTGCCATCTCACTCGCTCGCTCTGTTTTTAAATCTGCATGAGAGGGTAGGGTTATCGGCCGCCGGACCGCTAGCAGGTAGCAAATGTTTTTTTGCCGGCCGTAGGCCACGTTCGTTGATGAATGTAAAGGTTTATTTGAAAAACTAACTTCAATATTATTGTTTAAAATTCACGAAAATATATTATACGAGTAACAAATAAGAAAAATATGTCAAAAAATTAAAATGAAAGTAAATGGAAAAAAATTAGATTATATTTATAAAATGCTTGGGGTAACTGAGTCAGGGCAACACAAGATTTGTTTTGCATCTTGGCATGCCGAAGGTTAATGTAGGACCCTTCCAAAGAAGTACAAGTACCCTCCGCGAGTATAAGGAAGGCTCGCTGAGATATTTTTTTATTGAATGGCCCACTCAAAGGCCGAAATGAATTATGATTGCGCGCTCCCATTTCTAAAGGCTGTGTGAGAAAATAAAGCAAATCTTTTATTGGTGAACTTCATTTAACGCCGGTGAACAAACTGCTAAATTACTCCCTGAAGGGTGAATTAAAAATTGGAGCTGTATTTCACGAAGCGATTTTTTTTATACAAAATAATTTTAATGTAAAGATTTGTGACATCTCTTTCTCGGTGACCAGTGACCTACCAGTTATCTCTTGGTTTTCGACTGAATTGTTTTTGGAACGAGTATTTCACCGTAGGTTTTCTCAACAGTTAAGGCTTTTTTTGTTGAGTACCGCACAAGAGTCCCAACTGCTCCCAACCACTGCACCCAGTGAGACTATGACATCTAAAATTGGGGTACGTTGTGAGGATGAAGGTAGGGGGGGGGGAGAAAACGGTAAAAAGAAAGGTGGAGAAGTACCTGCCTATTCAGATCTAGTCACCAAATACAACTGAACTAATTTCAATCAACTCTTCGATTCTTGAGGTGATTTCTCACAAAAACGGCGGTCTACAAATCATCCGATTATTATTAATATCATTAAATGGTGGTCTTTCGCCAGGGCGATACTGAGAGTAAGTATCTACCACTCTGGAACGTGCCGCAAACAAACTAAACGATTCAAATTAAATTTACTTGCGTACGCTGGAATTTGAACCCGCTACCTCCAGATTCGTAGCCAAGAATCGTAACCACTCTATCAAGGAAGCCGAAGCATTGTTTACAACCATTTTTTGCTATTTTTTCACCAGTTTTCAATTTAAAAAAATTATTCTTATTAACGCATTGTCCGTATTTAACATAGACGTCTACGAGTATTTCGCACCAAACTTAATTAAAACGTGATTTCGACGATAAAAATAAATAAAAAACAAAATAAAAAATTCACTTTATAAACATGGGAAAAGGGTACTCTCATTAAAAATAAAACCCAACAA
This sequence comes from Halesus radiatus, assembly GCA_022606495.2. Classification (NCBI taxonomy): domain Eukaryota; kingdom Metazoa; phylum Arthropoda; class Insecta; order Trichoptera; family Limnephilidae; genus Halesus; species Halesus radiatus. The sequence continues at coordinate 378,581 of JAHDVE020010521.1, read as the reverse complement.
TCTTAACTAAAATACTTTCATTGTGACATGATGCATTCAAAAAGTATTAAAATTATTGGAGCTTTTCGTATTTCATTTCAATTTTAACGGTAGCAGCTCGAGATTGCAGATAAATTCGGGTAGAATCTTGTAGTCATGATAAAAAGGTAGCAGCTAAACATACATAGGATTTATTTGAAGATGATATTTACAGTTCTTAAAAATCGAAACAAATGACGGGACAGATTTGGGTAGCTGTAGCTCCGTGGGTTAGAGCGCAAGGTCCCGTATAGACCATGAGGTGTGCCCTCCATTACCCTAGTGAGCGGGCTTAAATATAAGGTTGCTATCAAGACATATCTAGCACATAAGACATAGTTTAGAATTCATTGAAATAAAATAAATAAAAGCTCTACAGTAGCAATAGGCAGTCCGCTCACTGGGTAGAGAAGATTATCTCCACGTGTATGCACCTCTAACCACAGTTGTACACAAACATTTTACAATACGTTATACGAGTAGACCATGAGGTCCTGGATTCTAGTCCCAGCTACTACCGTCACCTTTTTCTTTTCTGTATCTTTACGGTTACATGCTTCATTCTGAGTTGTTAATATTATTTTTCAATGATTAAAAAAATATTTGCAGTGTCTGAAATTGTATTTTCTTAAAGTCCAATTAAATATCAATATTTTGTTATTTGTGTTCATAATTATAATACAATAAGAAGCATTTGAAAGTCAATAGTTCTCTGAAACTAACCACGTATACGTGTATTTACATATGTTTTCATGTCTAGACGCTAGACCCAATTAATATCAGTCAATTAAACCCGCCAGCCTTAGATGAATTTCCATTCAAAGTAAATACAAAACGATCTTACTGTATATATATTCTCTTTTTACCTTCTGTGAACTACTATAACCCCACGTCATTAAATTAAAATATGAATTAATTGTCGCAGATAATTTCATTGTCCTTTTTCTCTCTTTTTTTACTATCTTCACATAAAAAATACGGGTTATCTTAAGGCTGACAAAACTAGGTACAATATGTCCTATGCTACGACCACACAATCGCCCAACGTCCCAACCCGAAGTCACTTTGGAGTTGGGACGTTGGCCAATCGTATAGTGACTATAAATTGGGCAACTACACGATCGGCCAACGTTCCAACTACGAACTCCAAACTAGTGATGCCATTTTACCTAAAATCTATCGATCTACCGATATTCATAGAAAGTCTACCAAAATTTACAATATTATTGACACAATTTGTTTCTCATCAGGCACTCATAATACTGGAAATAAATATAACGGATAGCTGTTGCGCCTGTTTTAACTTTGCATTTTATCTTTACGCACAGCCTGAGTTAGATTGCAGCGCAAAAAAAATAACAACTAGCCCCGATTGTACACCGGATTACATGCACTTCGCTATTGAGATGATTTTTCATGAAGAACGGCATTATACAAATTATCCAATTATTTTTATTATTAGCATTATATGCATAATGCATATTTGGGCATTTATTCGGGGTTATTGAATATTTGAGTCTTTTTTCATCAATATAAACATAGTTATTTTTCGCGCTTCACGTCCGTCGAGATCCCCTGCCTAAGTCGTACTGAACGGACAATGTGTGGAGGCCGGTTTGTATGCGTTTGGCCAACTATTTTGAACGTTTGCCAACTAGTTCGCAACCGGGGCGATCTCGGGCGAACTATTCGAACTCAAGCTCATGTTGACCCAACCCGCACGAACCACCCCTCTATACAATCGATCGAATGATCGAATTGGGAAGTTGGGCGATCATGTAGTCGTGGCACTACGTTGGCATTTAGTCGAACTTTGAATACTGTCAAAATAAAACACCAATCAAAATTAGTTCAGAAAAATATATTCCTGGGAACTTCGCAACAAATTTGAGAAAATCATAAATATTTCTCTAACAGCAGGGGAAAAATTATTGTTACAGTAATAAAGGATAAAGAAGAGTGTAACAGATCATAATTTAAAAAAAAAACATGTTTTTCTAAAGGTGAATTAAAATTACTTAATTTTCCTCCACGCATTTTAACGAATACCTACCGAAATATACATATGTATATAAAATACAACGAACTAATTATTAGTGCAGAAAAATAATCTTAAAGAGATTATTGCTTGTGTTGAGGTATACTGTATACCAGTACCAATTTGAACCACTAAGTTATGATTTGCCTGTACCTCCTACTTATTTATCACATTAAATACATATGGCATGTATGTATACAATATTATTTAAACAACCGAGAATAAATAAAATGTCTAAAAATCCTGTAATGTCTTGTCAAGTCGATATTAGTTACCAGCTATGTATATTGCCTGTTATAAGAAACCAAATGCTCCAGTTATGCGTTGTGTATTGTATATAAATACTTTTTTTTAAATCACCCCTATTTGTAACAATGAAAATAAGTTTTTCTCCAGAACGTGGGGAGGTTAGTGCAGTCCCAGACGTCCCATTTGGTTATACATAAATATATCTCCAAACAGAAAATACACGTTAAAGAATAGTAAAGACAGAATAATAATAAACAATGTAAAAGTAAGTAGTAAAAAAATTAAGTAAAATATACAATAAACAGTTATGTTGGACGTGGTCTTGAGTGAGCTCGGGCCTAGCGCCCACTGGGGATTGGCGCTTGGTACTGGTAGGCTGCCGTTAACACCGTGTTGTCAGAGGTCATTTGCCGCGTCCTGGAGCTCCTGTTACCCGGTGTCTTATCGGGTCAGTGAATCGATCCATTCGTTGGTCCGTGAACATTGCCGATGCGCTGCTGTATCTCCTATATGGTGTATATCAGTATCGTCAGTATCGCCCTGGTTAAATACCAACATTCAAAATCGAAACCTTGCTTGAAATGGCTTTAGCCGTGTTTGGTGACCAGATCTGAATAGCCAGCTACTTCCCAACCTTCCTTCTTCCTCATCTCCTCCCCTCCTTAATACTTTCACCCTCACAATGTACCCTAATTTGGGATTCCATAGTCTCACTGGCTCCAAACGGTTGGGAGCAGTTGGGACTTTTGCTTGGAATCACATATATATATATAATTTTTTTAAATGTTATTTTTTAATTATATTAGGTTAGGCTATTAAGTGTATATTTTCCCGCTCTCTTGGTATTTGTACTTTACATCTGATTATTTATACTCCTAGTTTATTTTAAATTTTTATATAATTTTCTAAATTATTCATGAAGGTGACTTACGTATATATTAATTGATAATTTTAATATGCATACATATAGAACTTCTATTATTTTCCAATTATCTTAGGTTAGGTTAGTTAGTGTAAAGCGCGCTTGAGGTGAACCTTCAGAAAACTGCGCTACAGAAATTTACTTTAATTATTATAAAAAAATAACATATAATCATATCCACGCTGGGATTTCACATGCTGAGGATTTCATTTACAAAATATTAAACTGATGAAAAAAAATGTATAATTCAAAGTTGAGGTGTTTTAAGTGCAGTTGAGTGGTTTCGGTCTGTATTTGGTGTTAATATATTTTCTATTTCAGATCTCCCTATGAGACGTATCCAGTGTTTTATGTGATTTTTAAATTTATTATGGTTGCTGTGATTTTTAAAGGATAGTGGGATTTTGTTGTATAGTTTAGCACCAGAGTATAAGAAGTTTTTTTTTTCCAAATGTTTTTTTTTTACAGTAACTCTACACAGGAGACTCTGAGGGTAATAATTTCCCTAATATCATCTTTGGGTATGCTGTGTGGAGGGTCTTTTAGAGGATAGGAAGAAGTGAACTTGGGTCTTGAAGAGACCCATGTTGTAGGATGGAGGAAAAATAGAGGCCGGCAGACCATTCCACAGCCAAGCTGTTGAACATAAGAACGAGTTATAGAAGCGACCCGTTCTCATGTGACAAATGTCAACCGTCTGCAAATGTTGTGCGCGCGTTTGGCTTTTGCGTTTGTGGTTGCTTGTTGGATGTATTTTGGTTAAGTTAAGTCCATTACTCGATTTAATGGTATTTTGATCGATTGAAGACGGGGATATTGAATAAAACCACTTTCAGGGTAATTATTTATTTTTAGTTGTCTCCATAAAAGAGTTGTACAGTTGTATATTACAGAGATTACACATGTACAACACATTAAAAAATATACATAAGCATGTAGTGGGAATAACAAATAGCAGAAGTATTAATGTTTTAAATCAATACTAAAGATGATCATTATTAGTATTAACTTACACATTCTGATGACATAAGATGAAATTTTTCGTTTTTTGAACAAGTCGTTTCTCTCCTCTTCCAAATATCATATGGTATTCTAAGCACCGATGTCAAAATCCTTATCTCATAATTCAAATGTAATTCTAATAATCCAACGCACAAGAGACATACTCATAACCGTACAACTCAACAGAAATCAAACGGCACGGAAAACGCTTTGCATTAAAAGGATATTCAAGACATAAAAGGGCCACTCCGAGAATGAGAAAGCTCTAAACGATGTGCACAGCATCTGTACCACAGATCTCTCCATATAAATTTGTATTTGCAAATGGCGTCCGTCCCGCGCTGGGTATCAAGGAAACCAGGAACGGACGTTGCTCATAAATACTTCTACTGGGTTCTTTCTACGTTTACGTTTACCTCGGCCCTCCGTTATCCTTATCGGCGGATCTGGGCGCAACAACCCTCAGCGGCTTGGAATCGACCTTTTAATATTCTGTATACGGCGCGAGGGGGGCCCTCAGTTTGGGACGAAGTTGGACTAATCAATTCATTGCTTCAATCAAATCATATAACGTCTGTTTAATGCTTTATTTTTAAATTTATCGCAATAGTTGCTCTCTGTTTATTGCCGCTTAACGTATGTTTTTGGGGGCATTTATTTTTGCGACGTGGGTTGGTTTCCGATATTTCATTTTTCACAATATACATGAGTCACTGACGTCAGAATGAATAGAATTGATTTAACATACCGTTTTGATGGCGGGAGGCAAAGGTAATGTGACACCCATTTTAGCGCCAGTCTAGTTCAATGCCGTGCACATTTTTTTCTGATGATTTTGAATACGGTAAGCAAATTATAAAACAATTATAAAAAGGTCAAATAAAATATTCGGTTTTTTAAACAAGCGTGATTTTAAATTGGCGTGTTGGGATATCTCTATGAATTATTTGCTCTGTGCTATAAGTGAAATATTCTCCCTTTTTGGTAACTGATGGAGTCTATTTTCTAAGTTGTTTTATACTAGTAGATACTAACTGATTTTGTCCATGTTCAAACGATTTTTTTCTACAATAAAAAACACATGCATTTGTTGTAGACCACTTTTATTTTATTAAAACTCTACCGGTTTCGGAAGCACCCTTCCTTCATCAGTAGAATATTAAAACTAGCCACAAAGCGAGCCACAAAGTTAATGCTTTTTACAAATATGATTTTTTTTCTGGTTGAACAATTTATAAATATGGAGGAAAGAATTTGGGGTATACTTTTTGACAGCTTATTTGATATTTCAAAGCTTCATATCTCGGAGTGGAAATAAGGTCGGGGGCTGTAAAAAGTTGCGTTAACTTAAGTGATAATAATAAGTGTTATTCCGGTATGTGGGGAGGTTAGTGCAGTCCCACATATTCCATACAAAATATACATGCAATAGTTATAAAAAAATATATACAAAAAGTTTAAGAAATAAAATAATAATTCGATAGTAGGTGAATATACATCGTACATAAAACAAAAATTTAAAAATATAAACAAAAAAACTAATAAAAGTTAAATGCATCAAAATAACGCCTTTATGGTACTGCGGCATTTAAGTTGTGAGGTGCCAATATCTTTCTCCAGTAAAAAGGACCAACATAAAAGCTGTGCAAATTTTATAGTGTCAAAAATCACGTTTGAGAGTTTTTGCTGCTTCGGACAAACATATTTCTGTAAAATGGTTAAGTTTTTTTTTTTTTTTAATTCTGCGCCAGATTAACTACTTGGAACTATAGCATCCCTAATTTATTTTTTAATTGTAAGAAACAAACAGCTTTTAATACAAATATATATACAAAAGGAGTTTAACAAAAGATAAGCCAACAAAGTGTTTTGTGCTAACAGTGGTTAAATACAGATGTTTTATTTATGAAGCTAACAATATAAAGAAAAAAAAAACAAAATAAGAAGAAGTGAGGGAGGTAAAATGATGGTAAAGAGAAAAAGGAAGAGGAAGATAGGATCGAGACAAGAGATGCATACATTTTATACTGCTGCATCAATTTGTGATCGTACGTACCTAATATTGTGATAGTGATTGAAGTAAGGGAGGTTAAATAATGGTCAAGAGAAAGAAGAAGAAGACGAAGATGAAAAATAAACGTCTTAAAAAACAAAACTTAGTTTCCACAAATTATTCGAAATGTTTTTTAAGCATCAGCTGTATTTTTTCACATTATCTTATTGCTAAGCTCTCCCTCGTTGCACTAAAACGCAATAAAATGAAATAAAAACAAAGCCCAAAGTAAATAATGTCCGTGGTGAACGCCCGACGCATGGTCACCGCCTAAATGGGCCATAACTATGGCAGCCGCGGACCTCTATTGGAAGTAAAAAGAAACCCGCTGAATACCTCATTATTTTTTTGCATTAAACTTTGCAAAGGGTTCTGGCATATGCCACTACTCGTAATTCCGGCATATGCCACTAAAATGGTAAATTGTATGCATGTTTCAGCGGCAAATGATGAGCAAATTCATGCATTAACGGCTCCGGCAGACTTATAAATTGCCACAATGGAGCATGAAAGATGTGAATATTCGTATATCTACATACGAGGTTCAACACTACGAAAGACTCTTTTCACTACAAATGATGAAGGAATATGAGTAGGCAATTTAAAACCTAACTGCAGCAAAATTCATAATTTAAAGAGTTTTTATGACAGTACTAGTACTCAGGCTGCCTAGTTCTGGAGTCCGGTAACTTTTTTGGGGCTTACTCCAAAAAACTTTCTGTCTTGTAATTTTCTTCCTGTTTTTATTAATAATAAAAAAAATATTTTTTTTTTGATTATTTACTTTAATCATTTTTTGTTTATGTTCACAATTTGTCTTTTGTTACATTACTGTGTTTTATGTTTTTCATTTGTGTATACTAGACATCATTTTTTTTAGTATTCTATATATTCCTGATGAAGAAATCATCGCCTTCGAAACAATAATAATAATAAAGTGATGAATACAAAATAGTTTACAAAAATATGCTGACTTAGCAAGGATTTTTCTGAAATTCAATTGAATAAATACGTTTATTGAAAGAAAAAGTCAGTCTTACCAGCTACTTAGGAGGGAGAGGGAGATCAAAGAGGGATTATTTATTAATTGGAAATATTGATAATATTTTTACTCAAAGTGATAAATATAATGTTTTAAAAGAGAATTATGAATATTTCGAATTAATAAACGTCCCTCTCCCTCTTAAGCTGCTATTAAACAACAGTTTATTTCAATTTATTTTGATTACTTTTAGAAACTTATGAATATCATTGTAATATTTAATCATTGAAGAAAATAATATCAACTAATCCTAAATGAAACACGAAATCGAAAAGAAACCAGAGTTGAAGTATGATATCGACGAAGATGGCCTAAAGTGAACTGATCTCATTAACTAAGTTGGTAGAGAGAGTTCTCGAGGTAAGACAGAGGTCCGGGGTTCGATTTCCAGATGAGACTGCTGCCTTTTTATTTTCTGTGTTTTTTTTTTTTGGTTTTCGTGTTTCATTGAGGATTGTTTAATATTATTTTCTTGAAAGATTAAATATTATAATGTATCTATTGCAGTTACATGCAGTTAAATAGATATGGCGTACATATTTAACTACAAGGAAGGTAAGTACAAGAAGGCTGTACTTTTATATATTTTTAATCAATGTTAATTTAACTTAAGTTTTCTATATGTTTTATATGACATATTTTACAATATCCTTCATGAACTCTTCTTATTTAATTTCTTTTTGTTCGCTCTGATGTCACTGTACGACCTAATGCCGCATTTAATAGTTAACTTCTTAAAATTATTTATGCTATATATATTATAGTTAACTATGATGTGTAAAATTATTTACAATAAAAAACACATAAATTTTTTGTAGACCACTTTTATTTTATCAAAACTCTACCGGTTTCGGAAGCACCCTTCCTTCATCAGGAGAATATTAAAACTGGTTTTAATATTCTTAGTTTTAATATTCTCCTGATGAAGGAAGGGTGTTTCCGAAACCGGTAGAGTTTTGATAAAATAAAAGTGGTCTACAACAAATTTATGTGTTTTTTATTGTAAATTATGGCGAGCCACAAAGTTAATGCTTTTTACAAATATGTAAACGTAAAATTATTGTTTACGGTATATCTACGAGTATACCGTTGATATTAAATAAATAAATAATTTTAGCCACAAATTAGTATTGCGTTATTATAAATTAATTCTTGGATAATATTTGACCCAAAAACATTAAATAAAAAAAATAAATCGTGAAACTATTTGTAGGTGGGTAATTTTTGTATTAATTTTATTTAAATATTCCACCGATTTTTTTCTTGTAATATGGTCGAGGGGTTGACAACGTATTTACATAGATGTGATAAACGAATTCTTAGGTATTAAGTTTACTTTTTTTTTCTGTCTGAAACAGCAAAAACTCTCTGACAATACGCTGCCCCCTAGCGTCATGAAATTTGCACAGTATATGCTTATGGACCCTTTCTCAAAATTCAGAATCGACCTACCTATTTATAACAACCACTTAAAAAGTGATTTTATTTGTTACAGGAAAAGCAAGTGTTCCAGAACCTGACGCTGGGCGTGATACTTAGCACGCGCTCGCTCGTACTCCAGCGCGTGGCACGTCAACATGCGGGGGCGTACACGTGTCGGGCGGCCAACGCGCGCGGAGAGACCTCGTCACAGTCCGTCAAACTACGTGTGCAATGTAAGTCAATTATAAATTTCTTTTACAGTAAAAATTTTATTCTTGATTTTCACTGATGGAAATCACCTATCTGGTTCACTTTTTATTTACGCGTTTGATTAGAGACATTTTAAAACAATTGGCACGTTAAAGATGAGGTATACATTTTTTAGAATCGCATCGTATAAATTCGGTTCCATTAAAATTCAACGCACGTATGAATCGGCACATTTTTTAAAAGTGATATGAAGTTTGTAAAGTACGAAAAAAGAGACTATCCCGAAAACCTAAACTCACCTAACCTAATTAAAACATAATTCTTATTTTAAAAAAAAAACAGATTAATTATGATAGGTTATATTATTTCTCCGGGCTGGTCTTTTTTCCGTACTTTTAATGACTTCATATCATTTTAAACAAAGACACGTCATAGAGTTCAAAAAGTGGCAAGCAACAGATACGGCAATTGCCATACTTTGATTTAGTATTAAGCTTTCACGCGTCGCGTGAGGTCGTCTGCTGTCTTAAATAAAATTGCACAAATTAGTGCAAAAAAGCGTTTCCGTTACACGCAAAACACCAGTAATATTTTATTCGTTAATACACGCAAATTACTTAATATTATATATAATACAATAATTGTAATCTGGAAACAATCAATTACATTACTAACACTTGACAAACACACAATGAAATAATGAAAATATGTACCATTCCATTGTTTCCCCTAAAATTTTAAACATCATTAGAGAAAGTGAGATAGCAAACGTAGCAACACATGAGTATAATAAAGACAACCTTCTAGCAGTAGGTCCTTTCTTAGTAGGTTGTATCGTAGTGTCATCAAGTAGGCGTAGTGTCAACTCATTCATACCCGTGATATTCGACACCACTTTTAATTACGAAAACGATGACATATCTTTTAAATGTCCGTCTTTGTTATACAAAACGATGTTTGAATTAATAATTTACCTTAAACCCAAATGTTCGTTACTCGTGCCACATTTTGTGTTAATTTTTTTTAAGAGAATAACGTGCCTATAAGTATGTCGACTATAAAAAGTTGTTGATTCGTACGTATGTTGATTTATCCGGTCACCACTAAATTCGTGTATAATTTATGTAACTGTTTAGTGGACGTATGAAGATTTCCTCTTATCTAAATGGATATAAAGAGTTTAAAATATACTGTTATTGCTCTGTGAACTTAATATAATATGAGATTTTCCAACCGCGCACCGAATTTAGACAACGTGTCGCTCTCCCGACGGATGAATTCAAGTAGTTACAGATTTGTGCCACCTGCTTGACAACAAGGTGATTATGCTGGCGTCCTCAGGCGTGTGATTCTGGTACGATAAGTTTTTTTTTTAATATGTATATATAGGTCTATTTATTATACGTTGACATATCCCTAATAACGGTAATGTGAATGGTTATACCGGTAAAAACAGAAGTAAAATGAGTTTTATGTAACCAAGGAAAACCATAAAATATTGCACACACGATGTTTCAGTCATATTATTTTATCTTATCCACTTTGATTCAATATTATTTTAATATTACATTAGTAATGTTTCCTTAGTTTTTTCTCGGAAATTAATGACTTGGGTATATGGTTTGATAAGAAACTCAATTTTATTAAGCGTATATAAACCATATTAAGTAAAGCTTTGAAAATTTTGGGTTTTATTTTAAGAGTATCAAATGACTTCAATAATATAAATACTATAAAAACGTTGTACATGTCACTAGTGCGAAGTCATATCAAATACAATTCCACAGTTTGGTCTCCGAATTATGAAGTTCGTTCACACTCTCTTCAAAGAATCCAACGTAAATTCTTAAGGAACGTACATTTTAGAATGGGTATTCCTAGAGAATGCATAGACTACGATTATTTGCTTTATTCAGAAACATCATTTGAATGTAGAATTATTTGCCATTTAATGTGTTTACTTAAGATTGTTAATTCAATGTTTTATACCCCTGAACTGTTATATTTGATTGCTTTTCATGTACCTGGTAGAACAAGACAGTACCTACCATTTTATTGTGACAATTAAACTTCAGCGTCGCAATGTTCCCCTGTGCGACGGATTCAACATCTGGGGAACAAATACTTCGATGATGTTGACATATTTGGCACATCAATGTTACTGTATAAGCATGCGTTAGTACGGTTTTTTCATCGAGTAGAGCTAGCTTATTTGAAACTATTTAACTCTGGATAAAAGCGTCAAATTATGTTGTTTCTTTTTATGTTATCTATTATAATATATATGTATACTCGTATTTATAATATTACTTGTAAATGTATATATAATGGGCGTCAATAAATAAATAAATATGTATTTTAAAAAGCTATGCGGTGTTTATTATCTGGAAAAATATAAGGTGGCGATCCAATGCGAAGTAATGCAAAATCATGTGTTTTTGGTTTAAAAATTTGATTGCTTGGAAATATCATGATTTTATTAAATACTGCAAGTAGAACACGCCTTGGCCTTTGGTTTCACCGGGTTTTTTTTTTGGTGAGTATCAGATGTAAAAAAAATATGTTTAAAGTGCAAAATCCCTTTTTCGGAAATTGTCTTATTTTTCATTGTTGCAAATTAAGTTTTTAGAATATGACCGAAAAACATTTTAATATTAATGCCTGAACTTTACAAAATAAAATGAAACACGCATTTTGTTTTTTATTGCGTAAATCGAAACATGATTTCGTTCGAATTTTACGAAGTGGATCCCCTTAACAGTATCCAACAGCTGGTAAAAACGTTTATAATTTCCGTGGTTAGTTCGTACAAAAATCCTTTTTTTAATATTTATAATATGAGCAAACTATTTTTTTTGATTATTTAGTTCTGTTAATTTGTGTTTTATCATGTAACAAACAATATATTTTTAGGAATCTTGTTTGAACTCTTGACAGCCGGATTTTCTGCAGACATATCGCTATGAACCGGAGCGTTGGCCGCGTTTACCTCGTAATTACATAATAACTTCATTGTTTTTTGTACAATTATGTTTTTATAAATGGTACTGTCTTTCTATATAATATCTTAATCTATTTAGAAAAATTATATTGGTAGTACATCTTAGTAGTTTTCCGGGAATAACTTCACATATTTAGATAAATGATTTCTCATATCACAAAAAATAAAGAAATACGATAATGTTTTTGAATTTTCGCTATATTTTCCATACTCTCATGGTATTTATTGGGTAAAAGTTAAGTATTTATTATAAAACTATCAATACAAAAACTTGATACAAATTCGAGAATGGCGACGATCTCAGTATTTTTTTGTTCACTTGGCCCGCGTTTGACAAACGAGAAGCGATAATATTCTAGACAAAGTATTGACGGCCTCCATGGTCGAGGGGTAAGGCTCTCGACTACGAATCCGAAGGTCGCGTATTCAAATCCCGGCGTGCGCAAGTAAATTTTATTTAATTAATTTGTGCTGTTTCACAATTAATTCATTTAAAATAAAAGTGTATTTGCGCACGTTCCAGGGTGGAAGATACTCACACTATCGCCCTGGTGAAAGACCACAATTCAGAATTGAAACGGTGCTTGAAATGGCTTTTAGCCGTGTTTGGTGACCAGATCTGAATAGCCAGGTATTTCCCTATTTCCCTACATTCCTCTTACCCTTCTCCTTCCCCTCCCCAATACCTTCTGCCTCACAACATTCCAAAAAAATACATTTGCCAATCTGTTAACATTTATTTGATTATTGTACGAATATATTTTAAGGCTCAAAATTCCTTGAAAATGTGACCATCCGTATCGGCACCGTTACCGTTCATCGGAATAATGCGAATGCGCTATATGGCGCGTCGGCGTTCCACAAGTTAGGTAATCGGTTAAATGTGGGTATCCGACAAGATTTTTTTAAGCATAATCTCAAGAAAGGGAATAAGCATATCATTGTCACAATCTCTGACGATAAAAAATCTGCCCAGGCGTCTTAAACATTTCTAAATATCATATCTTAAAGAATATGGTAGTAGGAAGAAGAGCACCACCATCACAAAAATAACGATATTTCAGATCTTGTATATTTTATCAAACATTTTGATGAACAATATCTCAAGGTAGGAATTTCTCCGTAAGATTAAGCCCGCGTATTCCTTTTCAAGTGTCAATTCAAAGATTGAAAGTATTGACTGTTCAACTCACTCGAGGCTCGCGCCGAATCCGTCCTAAAATATTATCAAAGGATTCCACTTTGCGCGAGGCCAAGCAGGCTAGGTCGCTGCGAGGTTCAACAAACGAAAATGATATCTTCTTGGAAAACTCTCGAGTGACGGAATAAGTGGGCACTATCTTAAACTCCCTTCATATGAGGGTAGCTCTTCCATTGTTCTCTTCAGATGTCAAAGAACATGTTTTATTTGACAAAACGTTCAAATAGTACGTCAACAAGCGACGCTTTTTATATGACGTGATTCAATACAATGCAAGTAAATGTTGATTTGTACTGTTTCTTTTGATGTATCAATCTACACGCTTTGAAATTAAATGGTGGAATGACGAAAAATTACAGATACATGATTCACAAAGCGATGAGATAAAATGTTTTAAGGGCAAGGTTTAATAAATCATAAAAGTAATTTTTTTTTTGTGTTTAATTCATAGAACTCCGTTCTAATTTGGACTGGTTTTTAAAAATAATGATTTGTTATCGGTAAAACCTATTTAGTTAGAAATTACCGATAATAAATCATTATTTTGAAAAACCCGTCCAAATTAGAATGGGGTGGGAGTGAATAAAATCATATAAAATAGTCGTCACAATGTAGATTAACCGCAGTTTGAAAATAGCCTTTAACGCCGAAACAGTCATAATAATGAAAACTAATAATACTTTGCAGACCTTAATAATAACATTATTAAATTTTATTAACATTAAAATTTTAAAAAAATATATTCACACTATAATAACTATAAATGTCTTAAAATACTATTTAGAAGTTCGTTTGCAATCGAGGGATGTTGTTTTGGTGATAGAGTATTCATCGCAGACTGGTTTCATAAAAAAAGAACATGCTTCTCCAGATTTTTTCTATTTATGTTATAAGTTTTCGAAATAAAATAGCTACCATTAATAGCAATTGGTCCAGAAGAATTGCAAGGCCAAAGACCTCTTTCAAAGAGGTATAAATAAAATATTTTCCAACCATGGGGTAAATTGTGCTGCAAATTTGTATACCTGTACGTTCAGTCGTTATTTTTTTAAGAAATTTATACTATGAATACTTCAGTACATCATATCTGTCATTTAAAAGTAATAAATGAATGCGAAATTTGCACTAGCAACAAATTTCATATAAAACATCAGTGCCATACTTTATTGAATTAATTACTGAAAAAATTTTAAGAATTCTAAAACACTTAAATTAGCCACATTATTTTAGCAGTACTTGCAAGTAAATATATACTAAAACAAAACAAAAAAACTCTATGATTTGTATAATCAAGTATTCAGAAATAATATTAATCAGTCTTACGGGTATTAATCAGTAAAGATTCAAGCTGGGGTTGAATCGGTATAGGTTTTGTAAGCGATTTTGCACGAACAAAACCTACTCTATTTCAGCCCTCACCGAGCTTCAACTCGTATAGGTTTTGTAAATACGCCACCCGGGTACCCATTCAGACATGTGAAGGTGTAATTTTCTTCAGTCACGTCAAGGTTAATTAACCGAAAGAGGGGTTACAACAGAACTCTCAAGAGCAGGAACACAGCTTATAGTCATGATATTAAATAGTGAAACAATTTTAATAATGATCAAATCAGCGCGCAGGTCCCAAAGTTCATAAAGCGGTCACCCGAGTAGTTGAAAAGGGTGTGTTTTTCTGATACATAGAATTTGATGGCTTAAAAAAATGGATCGGTAATGGTTATATCATTTATTATTATTACTGTTCAGTTCAGCATTAGAATTTCCAGATGAAAATGCTGTTTATACGTTTTTTCTCAAAAGGGTTACGTTTTCAGGAAAATATTGAATCTTAGAGCTTTGAAACTTTCTGAATTTCCTGAAGCTTTCTTTTAATAAAAGTTTTATTTTTAAATTAATAAACTCATAAAACGCTTGAAGCTCGCATACTCGGAAAATTTACCCGTCTTATTTTTAAACTTCCTAATAATATAAGGAATATATCTTTAAGTCGTGGAAGCCGTTTTATACATGTATTTTTTTATTAAAAAAATACGTATACAGATTTAATATTACCTACAGGTGTGTCATAAAAGATAATTGCAAAAAAGTATTAATTTATTTAACAAAAACTACCCAACTCAGTAGAGAAGATTTCTCGTGTTTGAGCTGGGGAGCAGCGCCATCTAGCGACAGTAATAGATGGTAACGTAGTTAAAATACATATAGAATGTACAATATAATAATAATAACAGTTTTTTATTCCAGAAGGTATGCAGGTGTAGTGCAATGCAATACCTTCCATAAGTGATAATAATACAAACAAATAAATAACAATAAGTACTTAAAATAGGAAGTAGATAAAAAAAAAGAAAACATGGAAAAAGATTACTCGGTAAAATATGCAAAATAAGTTCATTCGTTAAGAGAAAGAAGAAAATTTACAAGTTCATGACGAATATTTGATGGTTTCCCGTCTCCAAAGGGCCATCATAGAAGACTCCATCCATGTAGCAGTGGCAAAATGATGGTATTCTTGGATTGGCGTACTCTGCACCATAGGCTTCCATGCTGTGGCGGAGAAGTGCCCTGGAACAGTGCACTCGTCCTTCCAAAACATTTCTGTAGCGCTGCAGTATCTTGGTAGACGTAATAGTTGGCATATGCATTATTGTAGGTGACTTTTATCTTTTTTTCCCATTGAGATGCAGTGTAATGCACCCACAGTTTTGACTTAAACACATGTGCAGAATGTGTTGAACTGTATTCTTTTGACGTTTGCGCTGAAAAGGTAAAAACACCTTGACAGGCCATATTTAGTTTTTTTTTGTTATTTATGATAGTTACTACATAATATATTATCTACAAAATAGAATAGTTCATTATAATAGGAATGCAACAATAATGCGCATATAAAATAAGCATGGTACATTTGAATTATAATAATATTCCGAAAGACCTGATTTAATATTTCTACGGGTATGTTTTTTGTGTTGTTTTTATTTGTTTTTTTTTTTTTTTTTTAATTTATTTATTATAGTTTACATACATTATTTACAATTAAAAGTTTTATAAAATTCACTGAAAGAGATGAAAACTTCTAATTAGTCGTGGGATGATCTATTAATTATTTATAAATCAATTAAAAAATATTCTTTGTATTCACCACTTTATTAACATACATAATGTCTGTGTATATTAACAAAGTAGATTTTTTAATTTTTTAATAATGACGCCACACAGTGAATACCAATCATTTGAAGAAATTATAATAATTATTGTTTTATTTGTGAATTAAAAAAATTGTAATTAGTTTTTGTTTTGATTTTACACGAGAGGGCATTAAAAAGTGTTATACTTTGAGAGGCACGCATTATGTTAACGTGTATTTTTGTTCTTGCTTTTGTAGTTGCATACTACATCGTAGGACTACTACAGGGTAAAGGGGAACTGCGGGCAGGTGTTCCAAACTTGTTTGAACCAGTTTGAACCACTATCGATGTACACGAATGCATTCAAACGTGCGCTCTTTAATAGTGTTCAATTTTAATATTAGAAGTGTAAATACGTATTGTCCGCCAACACTCTGAACTGTACGAGAAGCAGACGCTTGATTTACGTAATTTTATACGAAAATTTCCATTCAGCGCTTCGGGGAAAATTGTTTTAACGTTAAAATAGTCGTAACTTTTAACTTAGCACAAACACTAATATATAGGATATTAAACAAGCTCTCTGAATCTACTCCGAATCGATACCGGATACCAATTCAGGGGTGAACTAGGTATTTATATTTATTAATTGAAATACTAAAGTTTTTAAGACAAGATTTTTGTGCATAACGCAAAGGGTAACAATTATTTTTATAAACAATAATTATTAGCCTGAAACACTCATCCAAATTGAAAAAACTTTCCGAGAAAAGATAAATGTCGCCGACAGGACTCGAACCTGCACCCTTCTGATTGCCGGTCAGATGCTCTACCGTTGAGCTACGTCGGCTTATCGCAAACCCCAAACCCGCCAAGTTAATCAATATATACTAGTGTTTCATTCAATAATTACTGTTTTTTATTATATTTCACCTGTAAACAATCAGAAGGGTGCAGGTTCGAGTCCTGTCAGCGACATTTATCTTTTCTCGGAAGGTTTTTTCAATTTGGATGAGTGTTTCAGGCTAATAATTATTGTTTATAAAAATAATTGTTAGGTATTTATATATTAAATATATTATATCCGCCCTACGTGGGCGTTTACATATTTAGTTAGTTACAATATTCACACAGGTGCAAAACACATCACAGCAGGTACATGGATATAATAGATAACCTTCATGAAATACCGCAATTAAATATTTTATTTTCATGACGAACAAATACAGGAATAACTTAGTATAAGTACCATTCCCAGTAATAAGCTAACTAACTAATTAACCATCACGCCGTTTCCCCGCATGGGTAGGCAGAGAGGACGGACCGCCAAACAACTCGTTCTTGGCATACACTTCTAACTTCATTCACATTCATACAACGCCTCATACATTCTCTTCTCTTATTTCGACTTCTGACATGGCCCGACTCAAATATTTGATTCACTTGATCGTGCCATGTCTTTCTCGGGCATCCCCGGCTTCTTCTTCCATTCACACTCGCGTCATAAGTTCTTCTTACACTCCTTTCTTCGTTCATTCGCTCTACATGCCCGAACCATTTAAGTGTCCCTTTCTTAATCTTACTCATTACGCTTTCATCTATCGTAATTATCTACATAGGCGAATATTCAAAAAATACCTCACATTCAATTATACTTGTACTCTAGACACATATATTAATAATTGTTGAGGATGTATGCAATAATCTTCTGTTTGTATTTGTATTCCGAGCAGTTGAACATATCTACTATGTCTGAAAATGTATTACCTTCTGCGTGAAGTCTACAGTACAAGAGAATTTTTGAATGACTCGGTCTTGAAATTATTGTTACAATTGAATAAAATTTTAGATCGAGTAGTTCTAGTAATAATATTAAATTTAATTAAGCTGACTATATCAGGGCTGTCCATAAAACCATTAACAATTTTGAAAATAAAAGTTAGGTCAGAAACAAATCCTCCATCAGAGAGTTTTAATAATTTTAATTCTTTCATTAAGTAATTGTAATTTATAGTTTCAATAGATAATCCGATTTTATAGTCAACATATCTTAAAAATTTATGTTGAACTTTTCAATGGAATCGGAGTGAATTTTATAGTGAGGGGAATATATAGAAGAATAATATTCGACTTAAATTACGAACTAAGGAACAGTATAATAATTTTAGTGTTGAAATATTCCTAGTTTCTGCCGATTCGAACAATTAAACCGTGCATTTTTAAACCTTTATTAGTTATTCAATTGATATTTGTAAGAAAATTAAATTTAGAATCTAAAATCTACAGTGCTAAGATCATTCATTTCGTTGACAGAAAAAAGAGAAATATTGTTGATTTTATATTGAAAGTAAGAGGATGATTCATTCTAAAAAATCTGATTGTTTAGGATTTACTAATGTTTAAAAGATGTTTGTTAAGTTCACACCAATCTTGT
This sequence comes from Halesus radiatus, assembly GCA_022606495.2. NCBI lineage: Eukaryota > Metazoa > Arthropoda > Insecta > Trichoptera > Limnephilidae > Halesus > Halesus radiatus. Next base: position 359,861 of record JAHDVE020010521.1, on the reverse strand, counting down.
AATAGTCTACAATATTTTTTATAAGTTTGACCAGTTTTAAATTGTCGGCGAAGAGCAGCACAATAATATTGTTTTCAAATAGACTTAATAATTTAATAAACGTATGAATCGTTTTAAAAGAGATAGAAGGTAATTAAATATACCGAAAAACCTACCCCGAAGACCTAATCTGGCCTAACCAAATTATTTTATTTTTATTTTTATTATTAAAAAATATATATATTGCTTATTGGGTTAGGTTACATTAGGTTTTAGGAATGTTTTTTTTCTTCATTTTAATGACTATATGTGTGTTGATTTATCCGGTTACCCATTTAAGATAATATTAAAACTTGAATATAAATTACACTGAGGTTAACAAGCTTCAACAAGTTTTTTCCAATAAAAATTGAAATTTAATCCTCTACTTATAGGAAAAGTCAATAGATGTCCCATGTAAATTTTAAAACGGATAGGTATATCCGAGACACTATCTAGATTGCAACTAAGCTTTGGTAGAATCTAGCAGTCGATATAGAAACGTAGCGGAGCAAAAATACGTGGAAATTAATTGAAGATGATGATACGAATTGAAGTATGATGACGATAAAAATGACGAATAGCAATGAAGTGGCATTAGCTCATTTGGTTAGAGCGCAGGTTCTAGATGGACCGAGAGGTCCTGGATTCTAGTTCCAGATTCGACTGTTACCCTTTTGTTTTCTTTGTCTTTTCTGTTTCATGTTTCATTTGAGATTTGTTAATATTATCTCCAATATATATATTTTTTAAATTTAAATCGAACCTGTATGATTTTTTAAGGTTCTTCTGGGGGTTATTGTTAAGTCCGAAAGCTTTTTCGCCTCTTGAAGGCAATTGCAAACTGTGGAGGAGTTACTGAAAGATCAATTTATGTCACACCATAACCACCGTTCCGAAGGACTTGTCAAATATATCATATTACGGTACTAACTACACGACAAAGTTTCACCATTTCAGTATTCATTGATAAAATCTGAATGATGTCGCTAAAATAATAAAATAAAATAATATAAATCGTAGTCGTATAGGTGGTTCAATTTTATGTCCATGAAATCATTCGTTAATTAAACAATATAATTTCAGTTGTGATGTGAGTACATAACACGTAACAGTCTATTTCTAAAATAAAAAAAAACAGGTATTTCTTATTTTCAGTACATAACTAACTACTTAAGCATCACACCGTTCGCGAACGCCAAATAACTCGGTCTTATCACACACTCGTCACTTCATTCACATTCATACATCGTCTCATACATACTTTTCTGTTATTCTGACTCTTAACATGGCCCGACATATTTGGTTCACTTGATGCCATGACTTCCTCCTCCCAGGCTTCTTCTTTCGCAATAGGGTCACATATTCTTATAACAGTTCTTTCATCGTACGTCCACTATATATGTCCAAACCATTTAAGCGCCCTTCTATCAATCTTACTCATCGCGTTGATGTCAGCTTTACATTATTTGCGACTCTCAACATTTTTCACAAGGTCTATTCATAGTTTTATCACACATACACCTCAGGGATCTCATTTCTACAGCATTTCAGTACATAGTATATTAAAGTTATGCCGCCTTTCTCGCAGTTGTTGGTGATTTAATGGTCACAGTAGCCTTCCAAGCAGTCGATCAGGGTTCGATTCTCTTCCGCGGCAATATTTTAAAAAATATATATTAAAATTTTTATTTTTATTTAAAACAGTTTTAAGCATATTTTTTTATATTTTATTTACATATTTCTTTTAACTTCAATTATATACAAAAATTAAAGATTATCTGTGTCGTCGATTTTCTCGAAAATTGCTGGACCGGTTAAAAATACCATAGATTGTTCTTATTAGTGACGGGAAGGTTTAGAGAATAGTTTAAATTAAATCCAATATATAAAACTGTTTCTATAACGTTTTAAAATTAGTATGAAAAGCATTGAACCCGCCATATAGCATTGAGGTTAGCACATAGATATACCACTCCGGTTAGCCACAGATTACATATTTAAAAGAAAAAGGTTTGTTTGGGAATAATATTTAAAAAATGGAAAACACAAGAAGGTATCTACTTAAGAACTTTATTATTTAGATGCATTTTGAAAAATGTATCTTTCGAATGAAATAAAATTTTCGAATCAATGTATCATTGCTTAGAGATAGTAATAGTCGTCACAGGGCATTACTTTCGCTGTTAAATCAATTATGGCACCCAAAAAACACGCAAGAATTCACAACTTCGTAACTTTATTCCAAAAAACAATAATTATCCCGAGCAAGGCCGGGTACACATCAGCCTGTATTAAATATTTTCTAAGTGCACTATACTCGTACATTTTCCAGGGTAGAACGATTGGAATTTAATTGATGCAGTACCTAGCACCCTGCTGATAGAGCGCCATTCAGGATAAACTGTTACTTGAAATAACTTTCGACTTTTACGTTTGTTTATATTATAACCGTACCGGTTTTTTGTACGTATTTTGTTCGATACAAAATGCAAAATGCATTTACCATCGAGCAATGGTCGACTTACATCATGGCGTGTTTATGGTTCATTTGATTAAAAGAACATTTCCATGTGTTCCGACACCAGTTGTCGCGTGCTTTTCCCTCCACTTTATTACCCTCAAATTGCACTTACCTATTACTTAATTTCCATAACACATTACTCTAACGTGCAACCAATTTCAAACAAACCTTTTTCTAAAAGCACTGTTTCCCATAATCTAAGTTTTCCCGCGAACCAACTGCTTTATTTTTATTAATTATTTTTTATTTTGTTTTTATTAAACTTCCAAAAAGTTAATAATAACTATTATAATGTTATAAATTCTTGAAAATATCAGTATTCGCTTTGTGGCATCATTATTAATAAATGAATTAAAAATTTATTTGTAATCACCACTTTATTCATATATACATATCGACATGTTTCGAAAGTGATGTTTTCCTCATCAGGAATATACAGAATACTATTATTAATATTAGCATAATACTATTATTAGTATTTTGTATATTGTATATTTCTGATGAGGAAAGCATCGCTTTCGAAACATGTGGATATGTATATATGAATAAAGTGATGATTACGAAGTAATTTTTTATTCGTTTATTATAATTTCAGTTTAAACAACGGTTTATTTATAAAAAATGTTCTGCTAGGTAATTATTATTACTCGTGACAGCTGTTTCACCTTTCATTAATATCCTTTAATCTATAATTGTTATTGTATTTCCTTGGTAGAACTACATTTTTTTTTTTTTTAATAAAATTTTAAATGAAATCGTGTTATTATTAAGTTCTGCAAGTATTTTAGTATTTATTTATCGTTACAGCTGTTTCGGCATTCAGAGCCATTCACCAACAGTGGTTAGGCCACACTGGTATGATTTTATTTACTCCCACCCAATATTAATTTGGACGGTGTTTAAAATAATTTATTACAGGTAAAAAAAAAATTCATTCTCAATTCTGCGAGGTATTTACAGTTGAAATCTGTTTTCCCAACATAAATTCTTAATTGTTTTATAATGACGTGAATGCCATTTAAGTCATTCAATTTAATGTTTTTGGCAACTCTCTGAATTATTTTAAGGAATTATGCTGTTTAGGTTTCGTGAATATACTTAAGAGTGGGGAATAAATTTGTTTTTGTTTAGAACACTTTACTAATGGAACGAATTTCAAATATTAACGAAAGCTTTTCAAGAAAGTACCAGCCCCTAATATCGAAATATATTCTGACAAATGTAGATCTTAATTAATGTTTGACAAAGACACTTAGGTACTTCTGGCGCTTTTTTCTTGCCAACTTCTCTATCCTTATTCCCATAACAGTTCCACACGGTTACTAACTCCAGGCAGTAACACTTTCGTCTATTACCTCGTTTTACGCTGGGTAAAAAGATTTATGAAATTAGTGTTGCTTTATACATAAAGAGTAGCTGCATCGTTGCTTGTCGTATTTAAAATGAATTATACAAATAAAGACCTCCCTGGAGGGAAGGACTATATAATACCTTAGGTCAAAAAATGTTTTTGTGGCACTACACAGGTACTTACTGGACAATTTATCTTTTATTTTGACAACACTGCTATAATTAATAGCTGCAGTTGATTTTTTCTTGTATTCATATAAGGATGTATGAATATTATCTAAAGTGGCGGACCCTTGTAGGGTAGAACTTTCTCCGATGACTATTATAGCCTTAAATAAAGGGAAAATACAATAAATAGTGTGTGTAACTGCAATAATGTGATTAATAAAATACTTCTCAACCGTACTAGATATTTACTAAACCTTTAATAAAAAAAAATAGATCATTTAGTTTGGATGGGTATTTTGGCCTCCCATCCAAAAATCAGTTTTGTATGAAACAGTTCCGTTCCCCTTAAGGGCAAGAAAGGGACTCACCAATTCACTTACTGCACATGTAGTATTCACTTGTGTTTCACTGGATATTCGGCGTTCAATGCTGCTCGGAGACGAGATTAAAGTTCAGCGGTGATGATTCGAATTGTTAGCGGAACTTGTTTTATCGTCGGCGGTTATAATTGTACTGCGGCGGTAGGTCAAAAACGGGGGAGAGCGGGGCCAGGGAGAATCACATAAAAGCACGTAATTATTTGGAATTCAACTAGGTGACCGATAATTATGAACTGACGTGAATACCGTGTTTAAAGACCACGTCTGAATATCCAGTCTGATTAACACCCCTCCTCATCTCCTTTCCTAAACGAACTACTAGAAAAACATGAACATTTTACATATGTATATCCGGTTCCAACTACAGCTTTCATTCCCCAATTCAACGCTTAGACAGATTTGGTAACAAATACTTATGTGGAATACTTACTTAATTATGTGGATGTATTTGACAACAATCTGAACTTGGCAAATATCAAAAAAGTATGAAATAGTTTGTTCTACCTATTATGTAAATTAATTCAATGTAGCGCATTATTTATTTAATTGTTATTAATATTAACATTGACTTATGGATTTTGTGAATATTGTGTTACTTATATTTTCTGTTGCTTTATATTCCTTTGCATTTTTAGCTTTTGTGGAATTTATTTTTATTTCCAGTGTAAATAACTTTTAGGCGTGTTTTTAATTTTAATTTTATATGTGATTTTAAAAAGATATACTCATGTGTGGGCGTTTAAATAAATAAATAAATGAAAAATTCCGATTTATGAATATTGGAACTCTTATTTCATATGTGATTAAGCACAAGTTTCCATTTGACATTTCTATATATCTGGATTGATCGAAATGGGAAGAGAAGTAGATAAGTGGGTGAAGGAAAGGCTGGGTAGCACTTAGCTATTCGAATCTAGATGCTGAATATTGCTAATGCCGCATCAACTTTTCTATTCAGAATGATGTTATAACATAGGGAGATACTTTTTTAATTTTATATGAATACCGCACAAGAGTGCCAACTGCTCCCAACCGTCTGGAGCCAGTGAGACTATGTGATTCCCAATTGAGGAATGTTGTGAGGCTGAAGATATTGAGGACGAGAAGGAGAAGGGGAGCGGGAAAGAGGAAGGTGGGGAAATACCTGGCTATTCAGATCTGGTCACCAAACACGGCTAAAAGCCATTTCAAGCAACGTGTCAATTCGATACTGAGGGCGATACTGAGAGTATCTTCCACTCTGGAACGTGCGCAAATATACTATATATTTTTTTAAATTGATTTAATTGTGAAACAAACAAATCAATTAAATAAAATTTACTTGCGCACGCCAGGATTTGAACCCGAGACCTTCGGATTCGTAGTCGAGAGCCTTATATATGGAGGCTGTCAAATTATTTACCACTCAGATAAAAGCCTTAAAAAAAATCAATATTCCTACTTAAAATTCCCACCAGCAACGTCGACGCTGTAAACTTTCAGCGCAAAGTTTCATTCAAGTCGTCGCCTAACTGAAGTAACGATAATATAATAAATGGAACAACAAACACATTAAAACATTATTCCGTATTTCAAATATTGGCACTGTTTTCCAATTAAACTTGAAGATTTCTATATTGATATATCAATATGTAATATATACACTGACTACGCTCATATTTGACTTAATTAACCTTGTTTATATTTTACACGGAGTAATATGATATGGGTAGGCAGGTTTCATACTATTATTGTTTGAACAACTTTGAAAATTCAAGCAATTCGTTGCGATGGAGATGAATTGGTGATTCTTCTTTGACTTTTGATTGGAATGGAAAATGTATCTTAGTGAAAACACAAGTTAACCTTAAAATTATTATATGATGTCTAAAGTTCGTATGCATACAACTCAGGAGGTAATTATTATTCAGAATATTCCAACAAAAAAATTGTGAAATAGTTTTTCAAACAGAGAATTCTGCTAAATGAATTAAAATTACTTTTTGTTTACCACTTTATTAATATATACATATTAACATGTTTCGAAAGCGATGTTTCCTTATCGGGAATATAAAGAATACATATATTCCTGATATACACATTTACTTTAATTATATATTCCCAATGAGGAAAGCATCGCTTTCGAAACATGTTGATATGTATATATATACAAATATATTAATGAAGAGGTGAATACAAAGAAATCTTTAATTCATTTGTTAATAATAAAGCCACAAAGTGAATACCAATATTTTGAAGAAATCTTAGAGAATTCTACGTTTAAATTAGTTACAGAAAAAAAAATCATTAGTTGCGAGTGAGGTGGCAGTTCATAGTATTGTTAATTATGCGGCAAATCCATATCTATAGCAGTGATGCGTAGAATTGGCAGAGGAAGGAAAATCGTTGACTTTATAAAATATAATGATGAGACCCTTGGCAAAACGTGTGGTAAAATCAAGTACGACAATATTATGAACAAAGAGATTCTAAAATAATTACAAGCCGGTATAATCCACATAAGCAAAATTAAGCAATGGACTCATTGCTGGTCTACATTTGGAGGATTTGATTTTTGAAAGAAGAGTTAGTGTGAAATAATTTATGAATGTGAATGAAGCGAGGAGTGGGTGGAGTTACATGGAATTCCATTCCCTATGCCTGTCACTGAAATGAAATTGCGTAATGCTTTTTTTAATAGCACTTGGTTTATGGAAATCGTCTTTAAGGGAACCACTTAGTGAAATTCGAACAAAATCACGCACTCCTTATGCAGGTGGAGACAAGGTTGAAATTCACGCTTAACAACGGCCGAATATATTGATGTACGCAAAAAAAAAACATCAGAAAAATGCTTGGTTTATTTTATTTTGTAATGCTCAGGATAAATATTAAAAAAAAATTCTGTCATATTCCAAGACAAATCATTTATCACAACAAACATGACAATATCCGAAAAAGGGTTTGTAAGTAGGAGATTTTGTACTACAAACGTTTTTCTAAAGTCAAAAAAACTCACAAAAAAAATCTCCTGTTAAACCAAAAGCTATGGTGTATTCTACATGCAGTATTTAATTACATCGTTTTTGATATTTAAAGGCCATCAAATTTTCAAACCAAAAACAAAAGATTTTCCATTTCCCGCATTGCATCGCATTAGTAAAAAAAAAATATATTTCCGCTGCCTTATTATTAAAATTTTCTTATTAAAAATTACGTCGCATTTTGAAGGAAAATATTTTAAGATCGTTATAAAATACGACACTTTTTCAACAAAATCTCGCCAAGCCCGGCGAAGTTCGGGCAGAATGTAAGGAACGGCGTGCAATTAACAAACCATATTTGCATCCGGCTAGAGCTAGATAATGGAGATAAAAGTGATCGCGAAACTTCAGACAACTTCGCAAACTTCTTTTTAATTATATGTTTTGTTTAAGTTGCCCTATTTCCTAAGCGATGAAAGAACTCGGGACAATTAGCCCCTGAATATTCTGGAAAATTTAAAGGATTTTTTGACATTGAAGGAAAGTTTTTTTACGCCGAATAAAGTGGAAAAAGTTGAACGAATAAATCTTTCAGATGAATTATTTTAAGGACAATTAGGTTTAGTTTTCAAAGAATTATCGCCTTGAAAAGGAATTATTTGCAATAAATCTCAGACAAATATTCAGAATATTATAATTTTTATTATGTTAGGGGAGGAAAGAACCCTTAGTTAAATTAGGATTGCGGTTGGTGGTGGAAGTTTTCATTTGAATTTATTTGTGATTATTTATTTGAACTTTAACGTAATTAACTAAACGTTTTATTGCAACCCTAGTTTAAAGTGTTTGTTTCTTTTAATGGTTCGAGAAGAAAGAATTTCTGGTAGTACCCATTATAAGTAATATGGATTTATTTTTCAAGGTTATTAAAACATTATTTGTTTTTGTGTTTAATTCGTAGAACCCCATTTATTAATTTTTTAAAATTTAATGGATAACATTTTATTTGGATTCTAACTACTTTCGGATAATATCGTTCATAAAACTATTAAAATTTGAACTATATTCAGAAGAAAAGCGTTACTCTTATTTTTATGTGAAGTTAAGTTAATTAAATTATTTAAGTGTTACTATTATATTAAGTCTATCCTCAGTGTAACGAAACTGTACTACTGTTTTTTGTTTTTTTTGATTCTCTATTTGTTTAATACTTGGTGATATTTTGATAAAATTATTTAACTCCATATTACGTAATTGGACTCTAGTATCTCTATAACAAAACTATTACGATGTTTTCAAATATTTTTTCTTAATGTGTACATTGATCACAACATGCCTGCACCTATATTGTTCTAATTTTGCGCTACATTTGTATGAAGATGGTTATTTATTGTTATATTGTATAATATTGTTGAACTAAACTCCTGCTGGCAAGCTACTTGCAGTGATTTAGCGGGCACAAGTTCCCATTGTATGTATTTAATCTTAAAATACATTAAAAAAAATAATTAAAAAAACAACTCTAAGAGTAGAAACTGATGCAGAAGGGACAGTTAGACTATTACACGAGTAACAAGAAAAAATAAGTAGGGGTCGGGAGAAGTTGGATATTTATTCCTGGTATTACCCTTAAGCAATTCCACGCAACGTCAATGTTATAAATCTGATACATCTTATTTAAGGGATTGATTTGGAAATTTTCTTTCAATTATTTAGATACGTACTTTCACAACTTTCAATTCAATATCAAATTGTAGGAATCCACTCAAAAAGGAGTCGTGTTTCTCAATACTCCCTAAGCATTATTTGAAAATGATCTCCAACTCATTCTCCCAGCAACCTTGTTCTTCAATTTATTTCAGTGACTTCCTTCCACTCGGTAAACGTCCGAAATTAGTTCTAAATAAACATATAAAAATTCTGAATGAGTTCTCAAACAGAGTAATTGAATTTAAAATTCCTCCACTTCATCATTATCACGGCCCCTTTGGAGGATTTATGCCTGCGCCAATATCAATTCGCTGTAACATTTTTTTCAAATAAATAAAAATATATAGAGTATTCCTTTCGGAGGCGCTAAGCAGGGCAATCGGAAAAGTCTTTAGTAAAAACATTTCTGGAAAATGTCCTCAGAAAGGGAGGGCGGGCAGACTCGGGGCAGGATTAAGGATCTCTTGTGATAATAATATATTACTGGGGAGGAAGATACGCCCCTGAATTGGGGTGACTACCAGCCTGGGACCTCAATTGGGATATTATTGCTCATTTTATTGGTACTGGGAAGTTCATCTCATGGTATTTCCGATGTTGGCTTCTTCGAGTCTTTTATTTCTTAAAATGATTAAAAGTCTTTTTTTATCTATTATTTAATTTTATAAACATTTTTTTTGTTTAAATATTTAATTATATATACATCTGAACACATATACACTAATCTACGTGTAATGTATATAATGCAAAAAATCCCGCATAGGCAAGGCCAGTGCGTGGTATTAGTTAGTGGCAGTAAATAAGTATGTTTGTAATAATACATGGATACTTAAACCACTACTTAATAAATACATATCTACATGTTTCAATATTTTTATTTTATTTTTTTTATTTATTTATTACAAAAAAAATACAAAATTATAACATAACACGTGATATACATGATTTTTTTTCTTATTATTATTCTACTCTCCATAAGTTGAGCTCCAGTAGCTCGTGGTTATGGGAGGAGTATTTACAAACATAAGATAAAATGAATACATAGTTAGAGTAGGTGATATGAAATTAAATTTAAAAACTTATTAAAAAAATACAAACGTAAATCAACAAAACTTAAATCAATGATTTCCTCATCAGGATACAAAATATACTAAGAAAATAATAATATAAACATAAAAAAATTACAAGAATTGACAAAAATTAACGATAAGTTGTAGCAGTTCGCTTTACTAGCTTTAGATTTAAAAAAAATATATTCAGTAAAGCAATGTTTGACTGTGTAACGAAAGTAACATTAACAATAATTAAGACTCTTATCAAATGAGAATATATACATGGGTATAACAATTTCTAAGATAAATTGGTAAATAGTTATTTAGTCAGGGATAAACAATAATCTGGGAAGATATACAATATATTAATGTGACTGTAAAATGAAAGATCGTCTCTAAATTTAAATGGGCGCCACGTTATGTAAAATAACGAATTTATAATAAACAACTGAACAGTAACCGGAATACTAAAATTCTTCTTTAAATGTCCACGGTTGCCTCGAAAAGGTAGTTGTGCTGTGGAACAGCCTGTGCTGTGGTGCTGTCGAATGAAGACTGAAGTTTGCCTCCTATAGATCTCTGCAGTTAGCCGATCGCCTTCTTCTTCTATTAATAAGGATGTTCATAATTGCTCTTATTAATATCCATAATAATTGAGTAGAACAAACCGTTACAAAGTGATGAGATAAGATAAATCATTTATTATTAATATAAAAATAATAATTAAATTAAATTAGTGTAAAAGAGGAATCGGTATACTTGTTTTAGAAAATAGAAATTTTAAAAAAATCTAGAAACAACCGATACATCAAAATAAAAATACGTATTCTAAATATAGGTATTAATGTGAAAATAAATTTGAGATGACTATTTAAAAATTTTAGTTAGCCAGCACTTTTCCTATTTTCCAATATTAGTAATATGTAAAAATTATAGCATATTAAAAACTAGCATTATTATTCAGGGATTTTCTAATTTCGAGTGCTTCTAAGTTATCCAATTTTTTACTTTTATTGTTACGGTGAAGAATTGTAACCCCTGTGTCCTTGTTAAAAGTGTGATCTTTGGAAATTAGATGATTGGCAAATTCTGAGAAGTTATTATTATTTAAGCATCTTAAATGTTCTGTGACTCTAATATTTATATTTCTAGTTGTTTTACCTATGTAGAACGATGGACAATCATTACAACATAGTTGGTAAATACCTGAGTGGCTTAATTTATGTTCTCTATCTTTAGTATTTTTTAGTAATTTACCTAAGTTGTTATCAGTATAGAACGCGGGTTTAATGTGGGAAGGAATTTTTTTTGTGCTACGTGAGGAAAAATTGGATATATATAAGATTCTGCGCCATTGAACGGGATTTATTATTTTATTATTATTTTCAGGTGTATTAAATAAAAATGTATTTGTTGAAATGAGTTTAAGTTTCTTATTGGGGATTTTATCAATTAAATTTGTAGAATAACCATTATTTAGAGCAATTTGTTTAATTTTTGTAAGTTCAATCGTGAAATTAACAGATGATAGTGGGATTTTTACTAGCCGGTGCACCATTGAATGATAAGCAGAATGTTTATGTGAGACCGGATGGTTTGACATGTTATGTATTGTTATATCTGTGTACGTAGGTTTACGAAAAATGTTGAATTCAATTCTGTTATTTATTAAAGTTAGTGTTAAATCTAAAAAATTAATCGATGCATTACTGCCTATCTCTAAAGTGAATTGGATGCTTTTGTGGAATGAATTTATAAGAAGAAGGAATTTAGTCAGTTGCCGATCTGTTCCTGTCCAGCTAAAGAAGATATCATCTACGTATCTTTTCCATGTAAGAACATTGTTCAAAAGTGATGAATTACAATTAAAAATCTTATTTTCTAAGTTATTCATAAAAATATCTGCTAACAGTGGACTCGTCGGCGCGCCCATCAGAAGCCCTTGATTCTGCTGGTAGATACAGATGTTGTATTGGAAATAATTTTGGTTTATGCACATATTGAATAGGCGGGACAGGTCATTAATCATATCAATATCTAAATTAGAGGAGTTTAGGATATCTACAATTATTTCTTTGCAATCAGTTATCCTAAATATCCTAGATATCCTTAGATATCCTAACCTATATCTATCTATGGTCGGCCTACATATCCTAGATATCCTTAGATATCATTAGCCACAAAGTTAATGCTTTTTACAAATATGAAAATATAATGGGTTTAATATGTATTCATGTACGAGTATATCAGCAAACACCGATTCTGAATGTGTAACTTTTATTATATATGTACGTAGAATTTAGGAATCGTTATTTAAAAGTGAGTAAAAAATCATATCATCAAAATACCTTGTTCTGTTGGTACCATTGCATTTGGAACATCTGATGTCACTTGCGCATTCTGTTTATGGATTAGTATGGACATTTTTATTTTACGATTTTGTTTTGTATTTTAATAGTCTATTTTTTAGTTTTGCGGAATTTAAACTTAATTTGGGCGACTTTATTTAATAATCATTTATTCGAGGAATTTATTCAAAATAATAATCAATATGTTTATTTTAACAATTCGTTTTTTTAGGGAAAAAATAATAAATATCTCGTAGCTATATTTTTCTATTTTTTATCTAGACACAAATGAAATGAAAAGCTATGCTTTTATGTATGGGGGGGAGGTATTACTTATTTTTTTATTTAAAATTTTTCTTTTTTTTATAACAATTTTTTTTAATATTTCTATTTTTGAAACTGTTAATACATGGTGGAATTCCATTATAGTATATTATAATGTTTTATTATAATATATAATTTTTTTTAATGTTTTATTATTATTGATTTTATGTTGTTAGTTTTGAATTCACGATCTAACAAATTTGATTTTTATCGATATGCCATAGAATTTAGTTGATGAATTTGAGAGAGCTATCAATATTGCCATATTTATTAATAAAGTTAATAAAAAAAATTTTCACTTTTTTTAGTTATTTACACTCTTGTATTTTCAGGGGGATATCTTCGCATTTTTCTAGGAGTAGCGCTTCATAACCTTGAAGTACTTGACAGCTTTAATTGAAATATTTTTTTCAATTTTTCATTTCTGGGTAGACCGCCATAAACAACGGGACCATGTGCGAATCACAATCCTCCAGCGGGCCATTGTTAACTTTAAACCTTACTGCACAACTTCCGTAATGTGTTCCTCCCCTAGGAAACTGTACCTACCCTCTCCATACACTCTGCACTCCCGGGATGCCCATCTAGCAATTCATTATCATGAAGCAAAGATCGACTATAAACCGTGGAAAAGGCAGCGTTTGTTAATTACTTTATTGCTCTTCTAATAACACGTAATATTTAATTATTAAATAATAATAATAATAATAAAATATTTGGAGATAGTTACTTTCGCTGTCAAATCAATTATGGCACCCTAATGACAAGCAAGAATAAACAACTTCATAACTTTATTCCAAATCCCGAGCAAGGCCGGGTATACGTCAGCCAGTAAAAAAATAAGTTTCTCAAAATATTCTACTGCAAAGTTTTGTTCTGGATTCGTGAAGTAAAAAGGATTGCTTTCTGAGATATTCTAAGGTCTCTGTTATCTGTTTACTACTAACACATTATAAATGGATTTTTAACAAATACTTTTTTTTATATATTGTTGATATCTTTACATATAAAAATGAAAGTTTGTCTGTCTGTCTATCCTCGATTTTCTCGAAAATTACTTTACCAGTTTGGCTGAAAATATCACAGTTTGTTCTTATTAGTGCCAGGAAGGTTTAGAGAGTAGCCGAATGAAATCCAATGTGTAAAACTGTTGCTATAACGTTTTAAAATTTGTATGAAAAACATTGAACCCGCCATATTGTATTGAGGTTAGCCCATAGATATACCACTTTGGTTAGCCATAGATTACATTTTCAAAAGAAGAAGGTTTGTTTGGGTGGAATATTTTCAAAATGGAAAACACAAGTAGGTACCTAATTAAGAACTTTATTATTTTGATGTATTTTGAAAAAATAAATTCACCTGTAATAAATCACGTTAGGCACCATAAAAATTGGAATGGGTTAAATAGAATCATATAAATAAGTCAACTAGTAATCTAAGCGTGGCCGAACCACAGATTGAAAATGACTTTAAACGCTGAAACCGCTGTCACAATAATAAATATAAAAAAAACTGAAATTCTTGCGTACTTTGATAATAACTTAATAACAATAAAGTTTTTATTGATTTACATTATATTTAAAAAAAAAATATTGTCAACCTGTACTTGTTTCTATATTATTGACAAATAATATAAAAATCAAACAAAAGTCTCAATCGAATTCCAATTTTAAAATGCTTTCAAATCGAAGATTGTTTATCTTAACCGAAAGAAAAGGCAATACCAATTCCGAAAACAAAAGTATTCCCCCATTAAATACGCTTTGCAACCTAAGAACACATTCTGATCTTTCGCGCAGTAGGTACCGCTGCGACCCTATTCTTACTTCTCCATCTCATTACCCCGTCTTCTCTTCCCCCCTGCAATCCTTTCTCGCACACCCATCCATTGTTTGCAGTTCTGCCGTTGACTCCGCGGGACAAATGGCGGCGTTTTCTGAATTATCGCCGGGACGGAACCCCCGACAAACAATGATTCCAACAATCGCTGTGTTAAATAATATTATATTACGATATGTAATCTTCATCTTAACCCTTTCAAGCCATTTGTATATTTTAAAAATGTTCAAAAAGGTTAAAAATTATATAAATACCGCACAAGAGTCCCAACGGTTCCCAACCGTCTGCAGCAAGTAAGACTATGGTATTCCAAATTGGGGGGGTGTTGTGAGGCTGAAGGTAGTGGGGAGGGGAAGGAGAAGGAGAACCTGGCTATTCAGATCTGATCACCAAACACGCCGAAAGCCATTTCAAACAACGTTTCAACTCTGAATGGTGGTCATTCACCAGGGCGATACTGAGAGTATCTTCCACTCTGGAACGTGCGCAAACATACTATATATTATTTTTAATGAATTAATTGTGAAACAACACAAAGTAATAAAATAAAATTTATATTAAATGAAAAACACAATTTGTAAAACACCACTTTTATTGAATTAATAACCGTCGCCAACCAGGTTTCGCTTCACCGAAGCTTCGTCAGGGCTTATTATTAACTGTTATTGCTATTAACAGTTAATAATAAGCCCTGACGAAGCTTCGGTGAAGCGAAACCTGGTTGGCGACGGTTATTAATTCAATAAAAGTGGTGTTTTACAAATTGTGTTTTTCGTTTAATATATAATGTCACACCCCAAAGTGTTTGCTTCCTTCGAAAAAATAAAATTTACTTCGCACGCGGGGATTTGATTTGATTTTGACCTTCGGATTCGTAGTCAAAACAAAACAACAAAGGAGATAGACTTTGAGATTATTTTCCTCCCCATCTGGAGCAAATTAAAAATGTGTATTTATAATATTTTCATTCATAAATATTTATTTCTAAAACTATCAAAAACCGCACATCCCGAAACGATTCGAACTTACTACGTCATTATGATGTACATAACGCTACTGGCTGCTAAAACGGCTATCACCGACGTTGGCCGGCGTGACGTCAATAACGCCGTATTCACGAACAAAAACGAGCATGTCGTTTTGGCGGCATATCAAGAATGACACTGTTTAATACGTTGTACAAAATTTATTCGTAAGCATAAAAATTACATCATCATAGCCTATTTTTTCTTAATTTTTGAGGACAATGAAAAAAAAACAGTGAACATACCATACTGATGCTTATATTGCTGAATTCTAAGTGCTCCTTCGGACGCAATCCATGTTTGTGTTTTGACGAGTGCCGTTTGTATTTAACGTACATTTACTCAGTTTTAAATTTTTTTTTTTTGGAGGTACGTTTTGAAAGCGTGTTTTTATTCTTAAATTATTATGTTTACTGTTCAGATATTATGAAAAATTTAAATTATTCTATTGGTACAGTGTTTTATTTGTCACATTAAAACACATCACTTTTGCGACCAATTGCTCATTCATTTATTGTTCTTATGTTAAGTGAGAAAAAACTGCATCATTTTTTTTTTAGATTCTTCTATAAGATGTTATCAAGCATCAAATATATTTTACCAGCGCCAGTTTTAGTTCAGGTCTGAAAGGGTAAAAGGTGAGTCAAGGTTTGTCTGTCACAAGCCACGCTATTCGTCTTAATATTAACGCCAATTGGGATGAGGTCTTTGGAGAGAATTAATCACCGGCGTTACCACAGTTTCCGTGTTCAGAATGGGTTCAATGGAATTTTAAAAAACATCATCTTTGTCTTCCTGTTCCGGTGTTCTGTCAGGCATTTGTGAAATTATCATTATACTTACTTGATAAACGTTGAAGCACTGTGGTGACTTCCTGATAATGGGCGAATAGTGAAATTCTTAAGGCTATACAATCATTATGTGCTCGTATGTTTATGTTTCCATCATAGAGAAAGGACGGGTGGAGGAGACCGGGAGCAGTTGAAAGATGTAGTCAGTTGGAGCAGGGCCATAACTTCCTATCCACTTGACTTAGGCGATGGTAAATGTCGCAAAACAAGATGGCTGTGGACCCCAACCTTCAAACGAATTTACTGACTGCTGGTTTTTATCGACCGATTCAGGCTTTTTCAGGGTTTTTACAGGTACAGGAACAATTGGAACATTCGGAACACCCTCAATTTTTTTTTTTTAATTTTCTCCCTTATAGAGATAATGGTTAGAGAATGATAATAATTATAATAAGAAACTAAAATCAGTGTCACCTTTACGATTTACTTAACTTTAAAGTATGGACGTCATTTTTTATTAACACTACTTTGGACATGAAGTCTCTCAGGCTCCTATATTCTCATGGAACTTTTTTTTAAATAATGATTCCGAATCGCTTCAAAACTGTATCTGTATCGAATCATAGGTTTCAAATAATATTTTTAAAAATACATTTCTTGATTATTGAGGATGATTAACCTCATTATTAAAATTGTATAAACATTAGAAATTTACAATTTTTTTTTTTTCAAAACACCGATTCTGAATATATATATACATGCATTTCAATGTTATTCTACTTAGAATTAATAAATCCTTCTGGAAATATAATCAAAAAGCAATAACACATAAACGCTCCATGATTGGTCGGACGAAATCTGACGTTAAATGCACCAATGTTTACCTACAATGTAATACGGACGGAACACATTTTGTAATTATCAATTCGCATCTCTTTTTGTCATATGGCGCGTACTTTGCAGATAAGAGAGAGAGGTTATGTAGGCAATACTGTTTTCTATTATTGCAATTTCTTTATCCTGCATGTCTTTTAATGATTATTTTAACTTAGATTAGGTGATTGTAAGCTTCATAAGAATCCATTAATATACAAAACAATTTAAAATCTGCATAAAATTACAGAAATCGCTTCCATTCGAGGACAGTCTGATATAAAATTTGATAAAACCTTGGTGAATATCATAAAAATTCACACCACTAAATAGACTGGTATAATATAATATTATATATTTGATTTTCAATAATCAAACTCAAGAAACATAATTGTTTAAACTGTCCCCAGCCTCCTTTCTGAATAATTTTGTTAACCTTAGTATTTGTATGTGTTTTTTGAGACAACTGTCAAAGGGTGTTTCCTTTTCGTGTCATTGAAATCAGTAAGAAATTTCGCTACTCAACTGGCAAACAAATACATTACATCACTATGACCAAATGAGTAGGTACTCGACAAGTCCTCGAATCCGCTTATTCCGAGTAGTTGTTACCTTGCTGAAATTCTCGTCATAAATATTGATGGAAACTTTCGACGCTGAAATTCTGTGACGTCTCGGCGCTCGCGGAGAGTAAGGAAATCCTGCTGAAAATTCCTTCCGAAAACAATTTGCGTCCCATTGTTGTGCGCCGCGACGCTCTCACAACAGCCTTTTCTGCCGCAGAACTAACCTAGAATGAGCTTAGTTTCCAGGCCTTGTGCTGGAATTTCTGAACTTTACAGTGGACATAGATAACTTTTTTACAAGTTTTGATAAGGACGCGTTTTAAAGAATTTTTTCTAACAAATATTTCGATACTCAAAACAAATAACCACATTACCAAAATACTTATTTTAAAAAAATATATAAATATAATTTTATTTCGTTATTGAAGAAGATAACATGTCCTAAATGAAACACGAAACCGAAAAAAAACACAGAAAATAAAAAGGTGTCAGTCCCATCTGGGACTCGAACATGTTATATCTCCATTTTTTACTTGGACAATTTAATTTCTCTAGTTAAAAAAAATTATAAAAATCAATATTCTATAACACAATCCTTTGACGGATTCGCCTAACTAATAAATAAATATGGCAAAAATCAGACTGACGAGATCCATAAGAGCTCCACTATAAATAGATCAAACCCTTCAAAGACACAATTTTTGAGAATGTTACTTCAGAGAGGTGTCAAATAGAATAAATTTCAATTGATAATATTGAAAAATCATTTAAGTTGAAAAATAGTATTTTGCATGTCATTAATATCATAAAATCCATAACACGACCGCTCTCAAACTAGATAACTTAAACCACCTTTCCATCTACTCTAGTCCCTTTTTACCTTTATCCCACTCCTATGTTCCCCTCCACCCTCCCCTCCCCCGACTGACAAAGTTTAAGGTAATTGATATAAAACTGAATATTGTCACACTTTACTCAAAGTATTTGTCATCAGCAGAGGAAAATTTATAATTGACGTGATTTATTGTTAACTAACTAACTAACCATCACGCCGTTTCCCCGCAGGGGTAGGCAGAGAGGACGGACCGCCAAACAACTCGATCTTGGCATACACTTCTTGCTTCATTCACATTCATACATCGTCTCATACATTCTCTTCTATTATTCCGACTTCTGACATGGCCCGACTCAAGTATTTGATTCACTTGATCGTGCCATGTCTTCCTCAGACGTCCCCGGCTTCTTCTTCCATTCACATTCGCGTCATACATTCTTCTTACACTCCTTTCTTCGTTCATTCGCTCCACATGCCCAAACCATCTAAGCGTCCCTTTCTTAATCTTACTCATTACGCTTACATCAGCCTTGCATTCTTTACGAATTTCAATATTTTTCACACGATCATACATGGTTTACCACACATTCGTCTCAGAGATCTCATTTCTACGGCATTCAGTTTACTTTCATCCTTCTTCTGCCATTTCCATGCCTCACTGCCATACATCAGGGTTGGTATCAGCACTCCATTGTGGACTGCTAGCTTCGCTTCTTTGGACAACTTTTTGTTAGCGCCAACGGCGTTCAGTTCTCCGTTAATGGAGTTTCCTGCATTCACTCTTCTTTCAATATCCCTATCGGTCTTTCCATCTCTCGTAAACATACTTCCCAAATATACAAACTCATCGACCTGCTCCAAGTATTCGTCATTCATAACTATATTGCACACTGTTTTCGCAATCTCTCTTTCAAACACCATGACTTTAGACTTACTTACATTCATCATTAGCTCGTTCTTCATACATACTTGGTTCATCCTAGATACGAGGGACTGTAAATCTTCCATACTGTTAGCAATCAGACTTAACTGACAGAACATATTGGTACCTACCTGTTTATACTCCTAGTTACATATACAATTTTATGAGTGACCTGCTTGAAATTGGCTCTCATCATTTTTGACGTATGTAAAAAATACATATCGTGTAGTATACGACCATATCTATTATTCGTATAGTACTACATTCAGAATAATGGGAAAGGTCGTGTGATTTATGAAGGAACAGAGCCAAGAGGCTTTACTCAACGTCAAGTGCAGACATTTCCAGCTTTCAAGGCTTTTTACCTACATTTTAAGAAACTTGGAAAACTGGATGAATGATCCTAGAATATTCTTCCAAAGCAAACACACAACTTGATGTACTTGCATATCTACGGGGGCGGAAAAAAAGAACAAAAGACGCCATGTTTTTCGTTATTTACCGGTAAAAATATTTTCATCTAGGTTCAATCGTTTTTTGTTCGTTTATGATACATAGAGAAAAATTTTGGAAATCTTTTGAAAAGTGATACATGACGTATTATTCTCAAGATTTAAAATAATAGTGAATAATTATTTTAACGATTTTATTCTTTTTTATTTTATTCACGACTAGCTGATATGTACCCGGCCTTACTCGGGATTTTTTTTAAAGGATTAAAGTTATGAAGTAGTGAATTCTTGCCTGTCGCTTGGGTGGCATAAATGATTTGAAAGCGAAATTAATGTTTTGTGACAACCATCACTATTTCTGAACAAAGAAACAATTTGAAAATTTTATTTCATTACAAACATTTTTTTTTAAATATATCTATATAATAGAGTTCTTAAGTAGGTACCTACTTGTATTTTACATTTTGAAAATATTCTACCAAAACAAATCTTCGCCGTTTGAATATGTAATCTATGGCTAACCAGAGTGGTAAATTCGAAATAAGAGGATCTGAAGATCCCAGCCTCTTTCGCTTAAGTTCATTCATGTTCATTTAAGTTCATTCATATTCATTTAAGTTCATTCATGTTCATTTAAGTTCATTCATGTTCATTTAAGTTCATTCATGTTCATTTAAGTTCATTCATGTTCATTTAAGTTCATTCATGTTCATTTAAGTTCATTCATGTTCATTTAAGTTCATTCATGTTCATAGATATTTATATTTGTTACGACTATTACTACCTCTAAACAAAGAAATAAAGAAACATTAATATGAACTTTTTATATCATTTCAAACATTTATATTTTAGAAATATATCTAAATAATAAAGTTCTCATGTAGGTACCTACTGTGTTTTATATTTTGAAAATATTCTAACCTAACAAACATTCGCCTTTTGAATATGTAATCTATGGTTAACCAGATTGGTATAATAATTATTGAATTTGATTTATATTAAATTAAAAAATAAATATATTAAATAAGTAATAAAGATATAAATTTTAGAGACAAAAAGTCTTCGCTCACTACTGATTGAAAAAATAACTGATTTTGTATTATTGAAAAATGAATTGTAAAATAACTTTCAATTCTAATTTATTTTGGTTTTCTTGAATAAATTACTTTGTTTCAGAAAACCAACCAATATTTTAGAAATGACAGGAAAAAACTTATATATTTGCGAAAATAGATTTAATTGCGTGTTCGTACAACTATTTAAGTAAATAGACCATGACGTCATGGGTTCGAGTCCCCACCGTTACCTTTTTCTTTTCTATTTCTTTTCGGTTTGATGTTTCATTTTGAGAGTTGTTAACATGATTAAAAATAGTTGATGGTCGTCACTATCTTGTGATGCGAGTTTAAAACATCACATTTTTAGTGAAATACTGAATCACTGACTTCAGAATTCATAGACTTGCCCTAAGTACTATTTCGAAAACTGGAGGCAAATGTCACGTGACACCCATTTTGGCATTAGCTTACTCCAGAGCAGTCCACGTTTGATTCGCGTAATTTTGACTAGTGTAACCAATTATACAACTTTTATAAAAAAGGTCAAACTAAATACTAACAAACTAACTATCACGCCGTTTTTCCGCGGGGATAGGCAGAAAGGA
The DNA here is from genome assembly GCA_022606495.2 of Halesus radiatus. Lineage (NCBI taxonomy): Eukaryota > Metazoa > Arthropoda > Insecta > Trichoptera > Limnephilidae > Halesus > Halesus radiatus. The sequence goes on along the minus strand of JAHDVE020010521.1, from coordinate 338,055 downwards.
CGGACCGCCAAACAACTCGATCTTGGCATACACTTATTGCTTCATTCACATTCATATGTAGTCTCATACATTATCTTCTATTATTCCGACTTTTGACGTGACCCAACTCAAGTATTTGATTCACTTGACCCTGTCATGTCTTCCTCGGCCGTCCCCTGTTTCTTTTTCCATTCACATTCGCGTCATATATTCTTCTTACACTCCTTTCTTCGTTTATTCGCTCTACATGCCCAAACCATCTGAGCGTCCCTTTCTTAATCTTAGGATGAAATCAAACTGAATGCCGTAGAAGTGAGGTCTTTGAGACGAATGTGTGGTAAAACCATGTAGGATCGTGTGAAAAATATTGAGATTCGTAAAGTATGCAAGGCTGATGTAAGCGTAATGAGTAAGATTAACTAAATACTCGATAAAATATTCGATTTTGTAAACAAAGCGAACCTTTTTACTAATTTGTTATTCTACTTAAATTGGTGGCACGTCTGGCTCGCCCTTCGCCCCCCTCATTTTGGTTTCTTCCCTTTTGCATGTTCGGGTATCTCTATGTATTATTTGCTGTGTGGACTAAATAGTCTAAATAATTGTGTTCGGGGTTGATATTTTTGTGTTTGTAAGATGATAATTATTTTTATTAATTGAAGAGGTATAACTGCTTATGAACCTGATTGCAATTTACTTTCTTTTACATTATCCCTACGCAGGAGGCCCCGAGGAAAATGAGTTCCCTCGGGGCATGTGTCATCTTTGTGGATGCCGTGTTCGCAACTGATCCGGCTCCGCTGGCCAAAAGACATCCTGTTATTTTATTTTTGTGCAAATTATGATATATATTTTGTAGGTGGCGGGGAGTGTCCCGTCACTGCTTATTAAGAATGACAAAATTAACGAAACAGCGAGGCAACACGGTGTGAGGGAGGTACGTGTTGTAGGATAAACTTTCGCGAAGCTACCGGCACGGAAATATGCCGATAGCGTCGCGAAATCCCTACCAGAGCGCTCGGGTTAGTGGTGGTGATTTTGACTGCGGTAAGCAAATTAAAAACATTTGTAAAGGGGTCAAATTAAATACTCGAACAAAATATTTGGTTTTGTAAACACGACCCTTTTTCTTATTTACTGTTTTTCTTAAATTGGCGGTTAAGGTTAGTTTGGAATCCGTTACACGGCTACAGCAAAAAAGGGTGATTTGTGATAATTTCCGGACAATTGTAGAAATAAAGAGATGATCGTTAGCAGATTTGCTTATCGAAGAGTAAATACTAAACTTTGTAGTGCAATGCGAGTTGCCTGCAGTCTGTCAGGATGCGTTTATTTGCAAATAAAATGACAGTGATACGCGTAAGCTCGCCCCTTGCCCCTAAAAAATTGTTTTTTTCCCCTTGGGCGTAAGGGCATCTCCATAAACTATTTGCTCTGTGGTTTACATAAAAAACTAACCTAAGTATTCCCGAGTTTATGGCAAAACCAATGTCCACATTTCATTACTAAATTCGTCGGAAAATAAAAATCTATCGTCGTGTCCGGAAGAAATGCCTACTTTAGTATTTCGAGAAAACCCCCTTTACAAATACCACCAAATCTTTTTATGTATTTTTCCTAGAAAACCTCTAAATCCCGAGGAAAGCAAAATGCTTTCTTGTTTACTTTGCATTTTCCAAACCAATAAACTTTCATTTACTCGAAGAAGTATCAATGCAAACCAAACTTAATGTTTTAGTTATTCATTTATTGTTTTGGAACATTTACAGATTATTAACATTATCATACTCATAAAAGTAAAATTGGAAAGTGAGTTAAAGAATGCAGATACAAATTTTCACATAATGCATTGTTTTTGGTTTAGTTATCACTTGATAGAAATGGTAAATAATAAAAAGAAATAAGGGAAATCGATAATAAAGCACAATATGACATACAGAAAGAGAAAAAAAAATTAAAGCAAGTTAAAGTATTTCTAATAACACAACTGTTTTCCATGACTTGATAGAAGATGGGTGATTTGCTTTTTAAAATATGCGAGGCTGTTTACAAAGATGTCTATATCGTCCCATTTTATATCATTGTACAATCTACATATTCGAGACGTTGGATTGAAATAGGCAATATTTTTATTAAATAATTCAAGATAAAATGTTTTATGAACCCTTAAATAACGTCTATTGGGAACTTTTATGTGAACACTACTTAGACAATGAGTGATTTCGAGCTTGTTGTGAATAATTTTGTATGAGTATATTAAGTCAGTGGACTTATCTTCTTTTTTCTAAGGTAATAAAATTAAAATATTGAAGTCCTTCCTTGTAAGATTGGAGTAAGATATACTGTCAGATGTATGGTACACAGGCGAACTGTAGGGGGCAGCTGATCTCGATCTGTAAAGAGGGATGGAGGGGAGGGAGACACAACCTATCGTTCCCTTCCGAAGGAGGGACGATACCGATACTTTTGAATTTTGCACAATTCCCAATTTGTGCAAAGTCTTTTTGTACAAATTAGAAACTCCGGCGAGTGCTCTGCGGACCTTGTCCGTGGTTAATGCGCGGGTCTGGGTCCAGTGGGTGGTGGTACGGGGGGCCCAGGGTCAGAAATGATGGAGAAGGCACGTCGTTAGAAGCAGAGCGAGGAGGGGCAGTCAAGATAGAGAAGTGTTGTCGGGGCGAGAGTTGCTGGCTGATTAAATACTCGAACAAATATTTTGTTCGAGTATTTAATTTGACCCCTTTACAAATGTTTTTAATTTGCTTACCGCAGTCAAAATCACGTGAAAGAAACGTGGACGATACTGAATTTAATATCATCAAAACTGTTCGTGTATTATAATAATGTGGTATGTTTATTAATTCTGACTTCATTCAGATAAACATTCCCGGGTTACAAAAAACCAAGCAATATTAGAATTCTTGCTTTTACCGTAATAATAAACGGAAAATGTTTATTTTATTATTTATAGCAATTGGCAGTTCGGTGAAGACGCGTTATTGTCGCAGGGGAAAATATGGTCGAGTCGAGTAGATCTGACGGGGATACGGATATTTATAGCACTAAATATTTTTGGGTAGTCTGTGAACTTATTCAGTAATTTAAAAAGTATAAAAGATTCATTAATGTTGCTAGTGCAGTGATGAAGGACGGTAAGAAGTTCAAGTTTATAAAAGTTTTGTTTTTTTAACGCACAGTGTCAACTGCTCGGATCCTTGAGGGTACAATGGCATCCACCATTTGTAGAATGTTGTGAGGTTGGATTGGGAAAAAGGGAAAGGAAGGTCGATAAGTACCTGGCTGTCCAGATCTGGTCACAGTAGACATAGCTAAAGCCATTTCGAGCATCATAATCGAAAGCGCAGAATATAATATATTCTAAAACAATATCGGGGGTCGCTCCGCCAAATAATTAAATACTCGTATTAATTACACGCACAATCAATTAAGTCTAACCTTAACGTATCTGAAAGTAAAAATTTAACGCTCGATCCGAAGGGGGTCATTAGGGTCCCCCAAAAAACGCGACGCTACCGTGACATTTATTTTGCCTTTTTCAGTAAAACTCAGATATTATCTGCCACCGTTTTATCTGGTCATCGCCCAACTTTGTCAAGCATTCAATCATGCAATACTGCAAAATGGTAATAGAGATAGCAGGAAAACTAGAGTGACTCAAATATATCGAGGAATGGGGAAGTCGCACATTGTGGGGGGGGCTATGTAATTCCGTGAGAATTTAGTGGATATTATTTAACGATTGCGTGGATTCCTTGTCTTAAATACATTGGTAGCCTTAAAAGTAGCTGTTTTACTTATTATCTTTTTTTATATCATTAAAAACCAAAAATAAATTACTACGTACAGTATTTATTAAAAAATACTAGAAATAACTACATGGAAAAAAAATATATAAATGGAAACATAATAAATATTCTGTTGGTGGTTGCGGCCAGGTGGACAAATGATGGTAAAAGTTGCTTACCGATATACATTTTAATTCAGTTGTCTGTCTTTTTTCTTGAAGTCACGCAGTGCATTATCATAAAAAAAATTCGAGCCATTTTCATAAGGCAGACACGGCTAATCAGCCTTTGTAGCCTGCACTTCACTTATTTAAATTTATCTATATCTTAAAAAATAAAAATGGACTAATTTATTTTTTTAAATGCAGATCGATTACCAAATATTTTTTCTAGGATTACCTAAATTGTAGAGTATTTGGTATAAACACAAACTTGATATAGCATAAAACTGACGTTCGGGGTAAGTGTATTACCCCCCTTCGGAACGGAAGGGTTAACCATAGCTAAGTCATTCCGTTACATCCAACCTACTACGGACTAGCTTTAATTAAATTTAACGGTTAAGCTTTAATATTCGAAGCACTAAGTGTATTATACTAATTCGGCTATTAATATTATGTTATTTGATTAATTTAATAGTGGAGTCAAAATTCAAATCAAAATTAAATGCTCAGATTTATGTATTTTGTGTTTACTACGCAATGATTTTTTTTTCAGTGATTTGATTTTTTCTTATTTTAGAAGTATGGATGGGAGAAAAGTTAACTGAATTTAATGAAAACCAGATATAACATATACATTTTATATATCTATATCTCATTCCAACTATGATTTACATTCCCCAATATAATTTTCACAGTCTTAGTACCAAATACTTAAACGATATGTATGTATTTGACAATAATTTGAACTTGGCACACTTCAAAAAAGTATGAACGAGCTATTTCTACCTAGTTTATGAAATATTGTTAACGATAAAGCGCCCTTGAGGTGATTTTCTCACGAAAACGGCGCTATAGAAATAATCCATTTATTATTATTATTGTAGTCTTGTAATTTTTTATTTATATTAATACTAGCTGTAAGTACGCTGTAAGAGTAGATTTATTGACCATTCCGGTTGACACCGGTTTAACAAGTGACCCGCAGAGGTTATGTCCCATAGACAAACTTATAGAACTAGTCCATAGAGTTATATTAGTATGTGATACCAACAAAGACTTCACGAATATTTGTTCTACCAAAGCTCATGTCTTCTTCATTTTTGGATTTATAGAAAAATAATTTAATTTTCGTTGTTAACTTTATAAATATAATACATATAACAAAAATAGACAATTTCATTAGCATAATTAAAAAACAATATTTTCAAGTCCAGACAAGATACAAAGTACCTGTCTATAATGTATTTTACAAGACTCTTATTTTTATTCCATAATTTAAAATTGATTCTAAAGAATTATTTTTTCAATTTTTATCTTTGGAAATCAAGTTAGGTACTCGTACATCAAATACTCAATGACAATACCTCCAGCTCTTGACATTTGATGGCAACTTGCTACATTATCGCCATCTAGCGGTCCGAGTTGTACGAATTCTTCTCTTTCATTCATTTTAATAGATTTTCTTCAAAATATGTTCTTAATAAATAGTAAATGTAAAAAATCAATGTTTGGTAATCTACATAAGATTTTAGTCGTTTTTTGCTCATAAACGAAAAAAATATGAAAGAGGCAATTAGGTTTGTACTAACAGTTATAAGCCTCGCCGCTCACCAGTCGCGCTCGGTCTGGTGGATTAGAAAGAGAATCTTATTTTTGGACTTCTTTTGGCTCAGCATATCACAATTATTTTTTATATTTTTTTAAATAACCTTTAAATAGATATAAATATTTAAATGTAGTCATTATAGTATAAATAAAATAAAAAAAATATTATCACAATTGTGATACGTTTAACCAAAATAAGTTTAAAATTGAATAATTTGTAAAAATTTCTCACAATATAATAAATAAGTATTTTATTTCCTTCGGAAGGAGGCAAAAGGAATAAAATCATATGTGGGTTATTTTTAAATATTCGTTTTTTTTTAATTTTTATTAATTTATTACGAACATATTTTACAGAAAATCTATTAAAATGTTTGAGAAAAACCACCTCCGCCAACTCCCGCCGCCGGGGGCGCTAGTGTACCTTCTTGACATCTCAATGAATGGAAAATTGTCAGAAGCTTATTCGTATTTCCACGATATTTGCATCTAGTGATTTTTTCACAGGAAACAACTGGTATATATTTAAATACATGCGATTTCTCGGTATTGCCTGGCAATTCGCCCTAAATGACGCTCGCCGTGATACAGGGGTTATTTACTTTAAAGACGATATACAGAAACAGGATTCTGAGTGTGATTTAATGTTTTATTTGAACTCAGCTTCAGAACGTGTATCGACGACGTACTCACTCGGGCAAATATTGACTGAAACTACATCAAAAGCGAGGCCTTTGGTATGATTATGATAAATGGAAATGGTTTCTCTACCCAAGCCAAGATCTAATAGTTTCACAAATATTTGGTTTTATAATCCAGAGATCTTCTCTCTATCAAAATAACGATTCAATTTTAATGATTTTATCAATGCGTGTAAGGAAATCATGGATTAATTTAACTCTTTCAGACCTGAATTAAAAATGGCAGTGATAAAACATAGTCGATGCTTGAAAAATTACCTTGAAAAATTATTTGAAAAAAATTATGAAGTTTTTTTTTTAAACTTTAGAATTTATTGCTACTTTCATTTGAGAGAACATTCAGTTCGCATTTCCCTTAAAATGGCAAATGATACTGTATACAAAAACACAACATTTTGTTTCTAAAAATTTATAATAGAAAAGTGTACACAACCTTACCTTCAAAACTACATATAAAAACACAATTTAGGGAGGAGTGGGACGTTGGATACGAATAATTTATTAATAAATGAATTAAATAATATCCTTTGTATTAACAAATTAAATAATGTATTTCGTGAATACAAAGAATATTAATTAATTCATTTATTAATAATGACGCCACAAAGTGAATACCAATCGTTTGAAGAAATTATAATTATTTATTTATTAAAAATAATGATAATATTAAATAAAACAAACACTTTGTTATAAACCACGAATGTATTTTATTTTTCGCCAACCGGTTTCGCTTAGCTTAAGATTCGTCAGGGCAAATATAATAACTATTTAAGGCGATGTAATGGGAAGTAATGCAAAATCATGTGTTTTCGGTTTGAAAATTAGATTGCCTAGAAATATCATAGATGATTTAATTAAATACTGCAAGTAGAGCGCACTTTGGCCTTTCGTGTAACCGGGCATTTTTTTGGTGTGTCCTTTTATAAGCCTAGAAAAAAATAAAGTATCTGACATTAAAAAAAATGTTTAAAGCGTAAACTCTCCTACTTACGAACTCCTCTTCCGATATTGTCGTCATGTTCATTGTGGTAAATTAAGTTTTTTTAGAATATGACCGTAAACATTTTAATAATTATGTCTGAGCTTTACAGAATAGAATAAAACACGCATTTTTGTGATGGTTTTTTTACGTAAATCGAAACATGCGGCCGATGTTAAGCGGGAATCTTAACCTTGTCGCCACCTGTATAAGGAGGGCGTGATTTCGTTCGTATTTTTGCCGTTGGATCGCCTTAATAGTTCTGTGCAGTTTTGATTTACTATTTTATGTATTTATTTATACTTTAAATATTGACTGTGATATCATATTACGCTGCATTCAATTCATTTCGCGCATAGCGTGATAAAATTTACTAGGGCGTGAGATGTTCATAGTTGATCGTGCAACCGTCATATAATCTTTTCTTGCGCGAGCTTTTTCATGGATCTTTTTCTATCTATCTATCTTCTTCTATCTATCTTTCTATCTATTCGAAAATCTACCGGAATAAATCCGGTAGATTTTCGAAAAGCAATCATTTTCTCAAGGCCAAGGGGCGATGAGTTGTGCAAAATTATACAAGACCCCCCACGTGTATTGCCACGTGAATGCTCTTATTTTAATGTAAATACAACCCGTGATATATAAATTACACGCATTCCAGATCTACTCGAGTATTATCAAATATTTATTTCCAATCGTAATATTGGCGTAATTTTATTTTCCTATCTTATCGAGAAATCGAAATAAATAAACATGGATATAATATCTTCGACAAACATCATTTCGTCCAATTCTAAAATGTAAAAAAACAATGGAGCAATTCAATTATAAATGTCTTGGGGTAAAAAAACATTAATGCATTACCAGAACATATCGGAAACAAAAGTACCTATTTTAAATTATACGTATGATAATATATGTCCACTTGAAATAATTGAAAGATTGATAATAAAGGTAATTTGAAAAAAAAACCATCAAAATTTTCCACTGAAAACCTTTTTACAATATTCAATGTACTTACAGTAGATAAAATGTATTAAAAATATGCAATTATTCATATTTTTAAAGAAAAAACGTTAAATAAATTACAATTTAATATACCCGCAAGGTATCAGCATAACATTAAAGAATTTAACAGTCTTCCTTCTAATCTTAAAATTATAGAAATTATCAATGAATTCCAACATAAATTTAAAAAATTACCTCAAACTACTGTAACAGTCTTTTATTTGTCATTATTATTAGATTTTTTGTCTTTTTATTTTTTCCACAAACCTTGCGTTTCTTTTCATTTCTTTTCTTTTCTTTAATACTATTACTATTTTTAAGTTACTAAATTTAAACGACTAATTCATATTTTCTTCAGATTTTAAATTTAACCTTAAAAAACACAATCAAAATATATTCTAAATAATATAACATATAAATAAATAATAATAATGAAAAAATAAACACAAACTGAGCTTAATAGGCCACTTGAATGCATTTTAATGAATTCGAAAAAAATGTGTGGATATATGTTTCTACAATGATTACGAAAATGTTATTAAAAAATTAGAATTTTATTGTTTTTTTATAATAAAATAAACAAATCCGCGTTTTTAGCTGATGATTTCACTGTTTAAAAATATCCGGCTCATGATTTTCTTTTTTTATTTTCATAAAATTCCACACTGTTTTTTTTTAACAATATCGCAACACTAAAACTCCGTTGACTTTTGACGTTTTAACTGACATCTGACGATCTGTCATTACTTCACTGATTTTGTTTAGGGTCGATTTGTGTACAATTTAATCAGACAGTTGAATTTTTTTTTATCTAAATCTTCTGATGTAACATTACTTTTTTGAATGCATAAAATTATTATATTTTTTTAATTCTATATTTATTTTCCTGCCGTCCTCTCCTATAGAAAAAAATTATTCAACATTAACAACTGATCTGTTTGACGTCCTCTGTGGCATGGCGTTAAGATACCTGCCTTAAAATAAACAAACAAACAAACAAACACAAACAAACGGACAGACATACGGATAGACAGATAGACAAACAGACAAACAGATCGACAAAATCAAATAAACAAACAAATAAGGTTTGGATAAATATATGAGAAGATTTAAAAACCCAGGGAGATTCCAGTCTTCCTCTTTACCTCTTATTATACTTCCTTTTATCTAACAACATTAACTGGCTTCGGGCAATTCTAGAACTTTTGCATTGTATCACATCAAAATAATTCTTTTAGACCTCTGAATATTTTTTCAAAGAAAATTTATTTTTTTGATATGCGAGAATCCATTTTTTTATGATTGAATTTTTAGAAAAAATGTACATTCATTTAAAGAAGAGAATGAAATTAAGATTTAAGAAAACAAACATTTGACACATCAATTATTTCTTTACATAATCTAACTGAAAGCCTCGAGGATAAAAACCTGGCATTTACAAAATTTGGCAGGAAATTAAAAAAAAATAATGCTTCCTTATAAAATGGTGTGTTTAACTTAAAAATGTTACGGAATTTTCGAAATAATTTCTTTTTTGTTTTATTTCGTTCTTATTTAAACGTGTTCGTTTTTATATCTCAATATATAAAAATGAATGTTCGTTTGTCTGTCCTCAATTTTCTCGAAAATTACTACTATTTTTCAGTATTGCTACCATGCTATAACAATACTGAAAAATATAATCGAAGTAAAACCAGTTTGTTACACCTGATACCCAAAATTGTGTGTAACCCATAGTTTAATAATTAAATGTACCAGTCTGAATATAGCCGTCACAGCCAAAAATAAAAAGTGGAATAGTGTTTAATAAAGTGTATTATATTTAATCATCAAAAGAAGAAGGTTTGTTTGGGTAGAATATTTTCAAAATGTAAAACGCAAATAGGTACCTATTTAAGATGTTTAAAAAAATATGTATTTTGTAAAAATAATTGTTTGGAACGAAATAAAATTTTCTTCATTATTTCTTTGTTTAGAGATAGTAATAGTCATCACAAGGCATTACTTTCGCTGTCAAATCAATTATGGCACCCAAACGACAAGAATTCACAACTTCATAACTTTATTTAAAAAAAAAACCGAGGAAGGCCAAGTACACATCAGCTAGTTGTTAAATAAAAGCAAAATATTAGAAAGATGGAAATTTTCCAATTAGTTGAAAAAACTGTTTTTATTTTATTCTTATCAAAAAAACAGTACAGAGCAAATTCGCAACACTACTTTCAGTAAAACGTTCATAAAAAGAATTTCTTGACCCAACCGACTTCAATCGTAATTTTCTTTAATTTTTTTGTTGCTGTGGAAGTTGAATCTCTGCTGCCCGAGAACAGTGGGACTATGTCATCTCCATCTTTGACGGCTTCCGTGGTTGAATGGTTACGATCCTCGGCTACGAATCCGGAGGTCGCGGGTTGAAATCCCCTTACATAAGCAAATTTTATTTGATTTTTTGTATTATTTCACAATTTACTAATTTTAAAATAACACATACTCGTATGTAGTATATTTGCAGCACGCTCCAGAGTGGTAGATACTTTCAGAAACGAACCGGTGCTTGAAGTAACTTTAGCCGTATTTGGTGACCATATCTATATAGCCAGGTAATTCTCCACCTTCTTCTTTCCCATCTCCTTCCCCTCCTCAATACCTTCAGCCTCATAACATACCCCAATTAGGGATGCCAGTCTCAATAGCTCCAGACAGTTGGGACCCTTGTGAAAGAAGAAAAAAGAACCGAAATTACCTATCGGAGGTTACCAATCCTCAGGGAAATTTCACCAGAGTGTATATTACAAATATGATCTCTTAGGAAAACGTCGCAATTATGCTCTTAAAAAAACCTATATTATTAAATTATATTTATCATTATAATAATATTTTAACGGAGAAGTTAATTAAAACCTAACGAGAGTATTTTCAAAGGCCTTTTATGAAAAAATGTTAAAGTAGGTTATTCCAAACATCTATCAAAAGTCTGAATATTTTCATATTCAGACTTTTCCCGGACTGAGTACAAATTGCCGACTATCACTAAATTGGTGCTTCCAAAAGAAAGGGTATTTTTACAAATCCTTTAGTGGGAAAACGTGGCGGGTAAGGAAAAGGAAAAATAAGTAATTTCGTAGAGGAGATAAATAATTTCGGATCAGGTTCAGAACTCTATTTATAGTAAACTAGTTGAAGTAACTCGGGGTTATGAATGTATTGGAGGAAAGTTTTGAGGTTATGATGACCCCTATCCCTACCCCAACTCCTACCCTACCCTTACCACTACCCCTACCCTTACCCCTACCCCTACCCCTACCCCTACCCCTACCCCTACCCCTACCCCTACCCCTTACCCTACCCCTACCCCTACTCCTACCCCTACCCCTACCCCTGCCCCTACCCCTACCCCCCACCCCACCCCTACCCCTACCCCCACCCCTACCTCTACCCCCACCCCTACCCCTACTACCCCTACCCCCACCCCTACCCCTACCCCTACCCTTACCCCCACCCCTACCCCTACCCCTACCCCTACCCCTATCCCTACCACTACCCTTACCTCTACCCCTACCCCTAAACCTACCCCTACCCCAACCCCTACCCCTACCAATACTCCTACCGTACTCCTATCCCTACCCATACAGTAATATTCCTATTTTGAACTGCAGGTGTGCAAAATTTCATCAAGAAGTGCCAAAATTCCACTTTAAGGGGTGGGAAACGAGAAATGGGATAGTTTTTTGAAATCTCGTGTAGACTGTGACCTCCCTATTATTTCAAAAGTCAAGTGTGCAAAATTTCACGTAGCTCGGAATAAAACTGTAGATTTGTATACGAAACACACAAACACCGCCCGCCTCGGGCATTCTTCTTTGTAAAATAGATTTCTGAAACTAATATACATGTGCTACAGTGGCATGCAGAGTTTGTAATCAGGGTAGGCAAGAAAAATTAATTCATTAGAATTGAAAAAACTTACCTCAGACGACTCCCCCCGTACTAAGTAGTCGCTAAGAATGACTGTGGCCGAAGTTGGTCGGAATCACCTAAACCAAGCCAAATATCCAAATAACCACTTCATGTATGCTTATTACTCGCCATTTACTGAATACATAAAATTTCCGCTAAATAAACAGAGAGTATTGTGAAAGAAACCCAAAATAGTATATCATGATTTCGTTAGTAAAGTTGTTCTAATTAATAGCTGTACCAACAGGTTGCACTGATTGCTACATTTGCTGGCATTACCGAAAAGCACTGCTTTTTAGTTAGGTACACAAATACGTTTTCCCTTGAAGAGCATTGCGCTCACATATACGTATTTTTGTAGAATAAAGTCCATGTTGAATATGATGTGTGCGTCATTTTGCCTACTTAGTTCCTGCCTTTGACAACATAGTGCGTCGCGCGCGGCATTGCGATTCGTAATTAGTACTTCGCACGTATTTTTGAATGTGTAAATCATTATGTTTCTCTGCATATTTTTTCCTTGCAATATTTTTATGCAAGTTAAGGTAGGTGGGCATTACTTATTTTATTTATTTATTTTGTTTTATTTGGAAAACCAACAGTTTACAATAATTATTATGTATGGTATATATGTGTAAAAAATTATCTTATAATAGGTTTTCACTTAAGTATTTAAATTATTCAATTAAAAAAAAAAAGTTACAAGGTTAGCCTATGAGGTTGGGATGATAAGAGGGAGGGGAAGGGAAATGATCTAGTCTATGTAGAGTAATATGTATTGTGTGAATGTTATTTATTGATTTTAGTTTTGAAATTATAAGGGGCTGAGTTGAATAAGTCGAACTCACTGTATGAAGTGTTAAAAATGTGTGAAGCGCCGTGAATAAATGTGTTTTGTTTTGAGTTAGTGTTGCATTGAGGTAGGTTTAGTGTGTGGTTTTGTCTGGTTATATGGTAAATTCACATAATATAATGGTGCAACAATTATAACAATTGATATTGCACTAGTTATTTTTTCTGTTACTGTGTATTTTTAGTTTTTTGTGTTTTTTTTTTCTTTTCTTTTTAATTTTGGTGCAGTTTTTTCTTTTTTTTTTTTTCAAATGTAACTTAACTGCTTTTCATGTGTAACTTAATTATAGTGCAAGTTTTCTGTTTTTTTTTCTTATGTGATTTTAAAATTATGTATCTGTATAAAAAAGCCCTATGAGCGTTTAAAAAATAAATAAATACTGTAATGTGTTTTGCACCTGTGTGAATATTATAAGTAACTAAATATGTAAAAGCCCATATAGGGCGTATATAATATAATAAAAAAAATAAAAATATAACAGCATCGCACAAGAGCTATTGTTTAATAATTTATTTTTTTACATATGTTCTCTTTGTACTTATCTACAATCCAAAAACTTGTTTCTCTTTTTTCTTTCTATGTATCATATACTATATTATGTATTATGCAATTTCATACATTTTTACATCATCGGAAATATAAAAACAATGATTTTTTTTTCACAATGTCATGCACTCATATTATATTATATGATGCACTTGTGTATCATGTAGATCAGGATAGTACTATTTTTATTAAAAAAAAAAAAAAGTAGTATCTACAAATTAAAAACCTTTCCCTTTATAACTTTTCTGTGTCAGGCACTTATACATTATTATACATACATATATATTATAAATATGTTACACTTATATACCTACTATGCATCATGTTATTTTTTAATTTTTTTTTTGTAAAGTTTTTTTTTCTTCTTTCTTTACACATAACCATTTTAATGTTAAAATATTTAAAAGCCCTTTGGGTCGTTTATAAGTAAAGAAATAAAAAAAATAAAAAAATAAATAATAAATATACATATAATTATTATGCATTGCAAATTCTACCTTTGAGTCTGACTACGTAAAAAATTTGCTTACTTTCGTAAATTTGTATAAAATATTATTTACGAGGGGTTTGTGCTTCGCGTTTAATTTTTATATTAAGTCCATATTGGAGCTTCTACGGTTCTGCTCACGATCACGAAATGGTACATATGTATCTTTTAGGATACCGTGTGAAGGTTTTAAATACATTTTTCTTCGAATATGGGCCTCGAAAACAATCCTACTACAGAAAGGAAGTAACTCAAAAGCCGGTAAACCATTTCACAAGGACAACTCATGAAAATGACTTTATATTCTTTGATCTTCAACAATCTTAACATCGTGTCAATAATTGTACTCTAAAACAATACTACTTTTCATTCATAAATACCAAAACAAGAAATAATAGCAAACACACATATTAGAAACACTAGATCTCAGAGTCAAAAACACATCCAACAAGCTACCACAAATACAACATTTGGACAAGAAAGCTTCTACAACAAGAACCCACTATCTTTCAAAATTCGCAACAAGATTACATTACATGAAAACGGAAAAAAAGACAGAAAATAAAAATATTTCAGTTGCATCTGGGACTCGAATTCAGGACCTCTGACTATCCGGGGCAATCGCCTAACCAACTTAGCTAATAAGACCAGTTCAATGTATTTCATCAATATCATATCTCAAATTCAAGATTTGTTAATATTATTCTCCATTTTTAATATTGACAAATCTTGAATTTGAGATATGATATCGATGAAGATGACATAAATTGAGCTGGTCTCATTAGCTAAGTTGGTTAAGCGGTTGCCCCGGATAGGCAGAGATCCTATGTTCGAGTCCCAGATGAGACTGAAATCTTTTTATTTTCTGTCGATTTTTTTTTCGTTTTCATATTTCATTTCGGTTATGTTAATATTATTTTCTACAATGATTAAATATTAAAATGAGGTTTTTAAATTTCAATAAAAATAATTATAAATTGAATATTGAATATTTTTTTCTTTAGTTTAATTTTGAACCCTGATGAAGCTTAGGCTAAGCTGAACCGGACGGTCTGAAAAATTAAAATAAATTCCGTGGTTTTAAACAAAATTATTTTTTTTATACTCGCAAAAATAAATCACTAATTTAGTTTCGCATTCCTCTAAACCACCTCCAGCAAATACGTACACCAAAATATCCCTGAATATTTTACGATCGTGTGTTTGTGAAAATGTTGGAGAATTCTCGAGAATACCTAAAAATTCCTGAAAATTCGTGAAAATCTTCTCATCGTTTGGAATCGGAGAATTTCTCCAACAATCCTCAAATTTTTTCTAGAAATAACTGTCGAAATATTCTAACTCAAAAGTAATATCGAGTGTCAAGTTCTCAACTAGCGAAAGGAAACGAGGGTTATTTAAAACAACTGTTTGTGTTCAAAGAAATGAGTAACTAGTTTAAGAATCCAACAATAATGTTTCAGTTAAACGATTAACTTCGAGAATTTACTTAATTACATATATTATTTATGTTCTACGCGGTATTGAACATTACAAAAAAAGGTCTAAAAAAAATAACGTATAAAAATGATAACGGTTCTAGAAAGACACGTCAAGCATATAAGTAAGAGTATTTAATCGGTTATTTTCTATTACTAGTCTATTATTATTTTTTTAATTCATTTTTTTAACTGCTGTTTTGATTCATTTTCTGGCACGTCCAAATTTCTGATATAATAACACTCGAACGGTGAGCTCTAGCTTAACAAAAAATTTTACACATTTTTTTCCTTTTAGAGTTTCTAGGTCAAGAGAACCATTTTTTGTCCACAAAACTCATTTCTATCATGAGATATGGAGCTATGAAATATCAGTGAATGTGTCAATAAAACGATAAATCGTAAATTTTTTTAATTGTTCGATAAGAAAACTTCAAACTAGTAGTACCTACCTATCAGTGGCGTGCATTGATCTATGACCAAAGGTAGGCCGTCCGTAGTTTTTTAAAGTTCGGGCGAGATTTGTGCATTTTTTTATGAAGAAAGACAAACATTTGCGGTATACGAATAACCTGAACATATTTGAAAATCTCCTACTACCATCAGAGTAAGAGGAAAATGTTGCTTGTGTCGTGATGGGGGACTTAGCCCGCCGAGGAATTGACCTCACTACTCCTGGGTGGAAACCAGACGCGATGCCAACTCAACCACTGCCCGGCTTTGATCATTAGAATTGGGAGACGTTCGTTGGATAATCAACATCTCTGACGTAGGTCGCCCTAAGTGGTTCGCTACGGTTGGTGACTTAGCAGGGGTGCCCGGATAACGGGGCGAGGTTTGTCCAGGTCTTGGCAGGTTTGTCCAGGTCTTGGAAATTATTTTTCTCTGGGCATCCTGTGTGGAGTTAATGGGAAAATTTTCTGAGAAATCATAATTTAAAAAAAACGCAATATGATTGCCTTCATTGCAACTTTATGACCTATATTGATGTTTTAAAGACAAATTAATCGAAATATAATTTTTAAAAATTGCACGTGGCGCGTCTGAGTGAACTGGCCGTTTTCAAATAGGAATGTCACTACTGGTTCCAGCCCACAAAAGTATGATTTTTTGATTTTTTTTTTACATCAATACCGCACAAGAGTTACTAACCAACTGCTCCCAACCGTCTGGAGCCAGTGAGACCATGGCATCCCCAATTGGGGAATGTTATGAGGCTGGAGATATTGGGGAGGAGAAGGAGAAGGTTAAGAGGAAAGTGGGGAAATGCCTGGCTATTCAAATCTGGTCAACAAACACGGCTAAAAGCTATTTCAAGCAACGTTTCAATTCACCAGGGCGATAATGATAGTTTCTTCCACTCTGAAACGTGCGCAAATATATTATATATTATGTTTTTTATCATGTTTATATATGTACTTACGAATATATGTACTTTACAATATGTACCGTGTTCCAGGGATGGTGAATCTTCGAGATACGCTAAAAAAGATCATATTTTAAATATCAAGAGAATAAAAGTTTTAAATGAACTACCTGAGAACATTAGAATAATAAAAGACACTAACCAACTCTCAAACGCAATTAAAAGACACTTCAAAATAAGCTTAAAAGACCCCGAAAATCAAGAAAACTAAAAACAATACACCCACACATGGCATTATAAGATTGTTCCGTTGTCTATACGGTAATTTTCCTGCGCCACATTGTACTTATATATTATCGCCATATGTTTATTATAACATTGTATTTACATTTGTTTTAAAGATATTATTATATATAATTAACAACATTGTTTACATAGTAATAAGAGTAGGTATATAAGTACAAAAAAATATTTTTATTTATTTATTTATTTACTAGGTGATGTGTACCCGGCCTTGGATGGGATTTTTTTTATTTTTAATAAAGTTATGAAGTTGTAAATTCTTGCTTGTCATTAGGGTGCCATAATTGATTTGACAGCGAAAGTAACTATCTCCAAATAAAGAAACATTCATTTGAATATTTTATTTCATTCCAAACGTTTATTTTTTCAAAATATATCTAAATCATAAAGTTCTTAAGGAGGTACCTATTCGTGTTTTCCATTATGAAAATATTCTAACCAAAAAACCTTCTTCTTTTGAATATGCAATCTGTGGCTAACCTAAATAAAATATGGCGGGTTGAATGTTTTTCATACTAATTTTAAAACGTTATAGCAACAGTTTTACATATTAGATTTAATTCAAACTACTCTTTAAACCTTCCCGGCACTAATAAAACAAACTGTGCTATTTTCAGCGAAACCGGTAGAGTAATTTTCTAAAAATCGAAGACAAACAAACAAACTTATATTGATATATATAAATATAATCCTTTTAGTTTCTTTTTTTTTAATTAATACCTACGTAATAAGGAACTTCAGTCCAATTGTATTATTTTTTTATCATTAATGACATTCAAAGTTAAACACCAGTATATTTCATTTTTATTCTAAACTTAGTTTTCAAAGTTTCAATTTGCAAAGACCGCCAAAACGCTCCAAATCTATGGCCGTTCGATTTTGACCAGTTTTGAGGTTAGAATACCAAATGTCAAAATAAGGATGAGCTTTTTACCATACATAATTGTATATTTCATTCATGGTAAACCGTAAATAAACAAAAATAATAAAATTATGTACCTTTTTAGAAACTTTAACTCGAATAATAATTCATAAAAAATTCATATTCTACCAAATTCCTGTAATTCATACTACTTTTGGGAAAAGGAATTTTAAGTACCTTGCAATAAGAATTTACAACATTCTTCCGGTTAACATAAAAACATCTGATTCACAAAAAATATTCAAACACAATGTAAAAAAATGGATTAAAAGTAATGAACACAAATTCGAAATTATTGATTCAACGATTTACAAAGCGTATCTTAATATAAGTGTCTATTTATAGGTATTTTAAAATTATAAAATAATTTGCAAAATTACTGCCTCAACACAGGCTAGCCTAGTGAGGCGGGTTATGTGAAACTTCAACTATAACTGTTTTTATATTATTTTCTATTTTACTTTATAAACCACTGTACACTTACATCATTATATATTACAAAAAAAACTTTAAAAATAGGGATCATAAATTAAGCCACTCGGGCATTTACAAACTATGTTGCAATGACTGCCTTTCGATCTACATAGGAAAGACGTCCCGTAATGTAAATATTAGAATCACGGAATACTTACGATTTTTAAATAACAATAATTTGAGTGTTCCAATCCTCTCATTTCAATCGATCATATTTTTAATAAAGATACGAGGGTTAAAATTATTCACCACGTTAATATAACAAAAAAAATCAGTTGAAATTAGAAAATTAATTCTACTATATTGAAAACCAAGTAACTTTATCTTATAGTCCTAGTCCAGATATTTTTTTTAAGTGAACCGCTCCGGTCCTCCTTTAAAACCCATAGTCACCCATTTTGTGTATTATATTAGTTTTAATATTGTCCTGACAAAGGAAGGAAAGTTTTGAAATTGGTCGATCATTGTATTAAAATGAAGTGATTTAAAACAAATGTATTCGATTATATTATAATTATAAATGCTTTTTACAAATATGAATAAATTCTTTTTGACTGGGGTGATTTGTATTAGTTGGTTGACCATCTCTGTCCCATCCTATAACACTGGATATATTAAAAAGGTTCTATTCCAAGAATTGTAGGGTTTCGTAAGAAAACAAAGAAAACGAAACGGAGCCTGGAAGCTTAGAGACGGAGCTTTGTTCTGGATTCCGGGAGATAATCATAAAAGTTTTAGGATTCTTCTCCCAATTCTCAAAAAGAAACTACTGTTTTATTATTCCGTCAAGTAACTTGCCACTATTGAAAAACTTAATTAATTCAATTTGTTCTGTAAATACTTAGACTAAGGTGCTGATTTTGTTGTAAACACTTTTGTAAAAGGTGTTTGTAGTACATACTGGAATCTTTTATTTATTAAATGAAAACACTCACTTTGTAATACACCATTTTATTGAATTAACGTTCAGCCAGCAGACATTTTAATATAGACAGAAATATATATTAAAGTTAGAGTTAGATCAACAAAGGTCATTAAAATCTTACTAGATCAACATACTACGGGAAGAGGTGATTATATATATATATATATATATATAATAACCTCTTCCGTAGTATGTTGATCTAGTAAGATTTTAATGACCTTTGTTGATCTAACTATCTAACAATATATATATATATATATAATAATACAGAGATATTTAAAAACAGACACAAACGCAAACATTCGAAAATGCCTTCACTGGTTTTTAAAACTTCTTAAAAATTAAAAGATTACAGCTAAACGTTTTATGCACTTGAAACCTTAGACATTTTTCTAACAAATACCATAGAATTTACAGATAAATCATTTGTACTATTGATTGAGTTACAAATTTACGAAATGTCGTATTTGCTTCAAATATTCAAAGGGATTTATCATCTGTGGTATTCATTTGAATAGAGTAGATATTATCTATAAAGTCTGGAATGTATTTTGTTAGATTATTATGTCTTGGTCGACTCTACCTGAGGCCAATGTCTGTTTATTTGGGAAACCTATAAATTTATTCTGCTATAAAGTTTTTTGACGGCGGGGATTCTATTACAAAGTTTCGTCTCGTTGAGACTTGTCGCAGGTATAGTTGAAGTTTATGTGTCCAAATGTTTGTTTTTTCTTTTGATGTGTGTGCCTCTGTTGGAAAGACCTGTACCCCGATGGGAAATCGTCTTCTAAAATAAATAAATATACTAGAAACAAGGTGTAAAGCAACATTAAGGATATCTACACTACGCAATTAAAATAATACAGGTCTCATGTATCAATATCCTACAGTATTTAAACACATAGAGAAACAATTGGATACTGCAGTATTTTACGAAAGCTTTCAACAATTAATTGGTATTACACATAGGTACATAGATAAGATTTTAATTTTCATATGTGAAAACATATTTTTTATAGCTTTAGAATGTTCTGCTGTCGTGTAAACTAAGAAAGATCGTAAAAACTTGGTAAGTTCGTTATCAGTTTTTTTTCCATAGAATTAATGTGAACATTTAATGGATAGTTAGGTACATTAGTCTTACAAGATAATTAATATCCCTAAGGTGTCTCCCAATAGATTCCGGTAAGATTCAGGTAAATGCTCCTGTAATCTCCAGATTCGACTACTGCAATAGTTTGGATGCTAGTCCTAGGCCAGGCTTTACATATGCTGCACCAATTTGGGGTCATGCAGCTCACAAATACTTAGATAAACCCTGCGAAACAAAGCCATTCGACTAGCGTTGAATGCGCCACGGATTAAAACTCAAAGACACAATATTCCTCTGATAAAGGAGCTAATTGTTTCACACGTGGAAAAATTCTACGCCAGCCTAGCCGGAAATGAAAATCCAAACATTAACTCTCTCGCTCAATATAGCGAGAATAAAATTATCAAATACAAAATACTTAAAGTAATTCTTCGTAAGGAGCAGCCAATTAAATAAATAAAAAAATATTAATAATAATAATTCCCGCCCAAGTCACAGTATACTCGTAGTTTTAAATTTCATTTCACATCACAATAAAAAATACTTCCACGACAAGTTTCAATAGAAAATCCATTTTCGCAATTAAGCTAGAGTGAGTAAACTCATTGTTTAGGAACTCAATAAATAATATCCAAGTCCAAGGCACCATCATACTTGACGAATCCCTGTGTGACTCACGTTCAGTTCGGGCAAGTCTGAGATGTCGAACAGACTGGTAGTACGAATGCTGCAAAATTTGGCGACAAAGATTTTGCTAAGTTCACATTCTTGGAATGACCTTCCATTTGGTCTGAGATCAGAAAGCAATTTTGAAATCTTTAAAAATATTCTAAAAACACATCTTTTTAAAAGGGGCCACAAAGTCTAACAAAATGTAAAGCGCCATTGAGGTGATACTAATCACTAAACGGCGCTGCAGTAAAGTTGACAATTTATTATTGGCCGCCTCTAAATATCGTAACTCCTGCCGGTCACCTGCCGTTTCCTTCCAATTCGTTATGCAAGGCTGCGGCATTTGCATCCACGCCATCCTACCACAAATGAGAAGTCATAAATTATCTAAATTTCTTGGAAAATACTTCATCGCACAACTCTGGAATAATGAGTAAGAAAAGTTTCTACTGGAACACTGTTCCTTATATTGTCACAGAGAAAATATTATTTAAAAATAAAAACGTCTGTTAAATTAATTTCAATGTTGTCTATAGCTAAACGGGCGCAATTCTCACAGTAAACGGAAAGCAAATAATCTCTGTGAATTTCAGATTGAATAATTGCTCGCAGTTACAGACGTCCTTTGGCTCTACGCCAAGACGGGTATATTTTTTTGGCAACAACATTAGCATAAATAATAATACTAATCGATAATCCGGCTCGAAGGACCAACTAATGTCCGTTTCCCCAAAGGATTAAATGCCGTAGCTATAACGACAGCACCCAAAAATACAAATATTGTAACTAGCAAACTAACGAACGAAACATATAAAATGTATACAGGTAGTTAAGAAGATGTAGAAGGTTTCGAAATACAAAAACCTCACACTGTAATCTTTTGAATTCCATTAGAGGTGGTCGACATTCCTATCCCGGTTACTTGGAACCGGGACAGAAATGTCTCGCTGTCACTGAAACCAGTAGGCAAAATTTCTCTGAGAAACCGGTTATTATTGGGTTCCTTTTGGAATATTTGTCAAAATTGAAGTACTATTATAAAAATTGTACAAATGAGGCAAAATATTTCGAAATATTCAGAAACCGGTTCCAAAAGTTACTGGATAAAGAACTGGCTTCTTATCTGTCTCCGATAACTGGAACCGCAATGACAACCCATTTTAGCTATCAATCGTCTCTAAATTCTATATGAAATACGTATTTGAATTTCAGGTAAAACGTTCAAAACTTTCTTCACTTATTTTCAAACTGCGGCTATTTTCAGGCATGCTAGTATGTATTTCATTATACATACAATGTAAAAGAAAGTCTTTTGAAAGCTCACACAAACTACCCATATAGATTTTACAGATAAATAATTTGTTTTATTTCTTGAGGAAGCATACAAATGCTATCCTTAAGGGGAACGGCTGGGCTGCATGTTTCATACAAAACTGAATTTTTGATTGGAGGCCAAAATATTCATCCAAACGGAATGATCTATTTTTTTAAATTAAAGGTTTAGTAAATATCTAGTACGGATGAGAAGTATTTTATTCATTTTTGTTTTAATTTTTTTAGTATGTGCCATGAAAAAAAATGACACAACAACCGTTCCCCTTAAGTCACTTCCTTAAATTATGAATTTCTGAAGAATCACGCACCGATTCGAGATATAAGTTTTTTTAAGTAATAAGTTTTGCGATCGCAATTGGAACAAGTCGCCTTGTAATCTCATTGCTGAGGCGCCGTATTTGTTGAGAAATCCGCCTATTAACGACATTATGTACTTTTATTTAACGCCCTTTCACACGCACGACCATATATGAAATAAATTCAATCCGTATTTAAATGTTTTTTAGTGCTTTAAACCATCAACATCCTACCTCGTATTCGTAAATTAATCAGTTATATAATGCGATAATATATATAGGGTGCTATAACCGAAGAGGCAGCGGTACTAAAAAGCGACCAAACTCTGTAGAATACTAATTTTACGAGGATTAGCTGCTTATTTGCTCATGTGCTATGGTTAATCTCAGTTATATAATTTAAAAACAGTAGAAATTTCAAAACAAAATTACGATATAACAAACCAAAAATAGTCATTTTCAACAAAATAGTGAATTGAACTATATATGACCTCTAACGTTATTAAATGAATATTAATATTATTAACAATCCATAAAACATTACTACAAAAACAAGAAATAACAGCAAACACACTTTTTTAGAAACACTAAATCTCAGAGTCAAAAACACATCCAAGTAAAACATTTGAACAAAAACTCTACAACAAAACTCTACAACAAAATCTGTCCCTCAAAAATCGCAACAACATTACATTTAAAACGCTAGTAAAACGCTGGATACGTTACACAGGGAGAACTGAAATAGAAAAGATATTTACACCAAATACGGACTGATACAGAAACCACTCAACGGCACTAATCATAAATCGTGTTACGAATGATATTTCAGCAATTAATCAAATAAAAATTATTTTATTTATCATTACGTAAATGAAATCCTCAGCACGGGAAATTCCAGCGAGGATATCATTATTTCTTACTGCGTTATAAAAATAAAAATAAAAAGATAATGAAACATTTAATTAAATTAATTCAATTTAAATAAAAACTTTGAAATTATAGTAAAACTTGTTTAACCGCTACAAATTTATTTCATTGAAATGGTATACAATAAGACACATATTCAATTGTTACATGGTCCGACAACTTGGAGTAAAGGAGCCAATTCAAAGTTTAATTAAGTCAAAATGTAGTGTCTTTACAACCCACCTGTGTATAGCTACTTTGGAAATGTGCGGTAACAACCCGATGAGAAAGCATTCCCTTCATGGTGTGACAATATACATTAAATAAACAAAGTTGTATTATTTTGTTATGGCAACACTAGTTATTTTTGTTTTCTCTAACTTTGTGTTTCTCAACTAGTGGCGCACGCCCAGCCGGGGGCAATTTGATTGTTTTGGGGGCAATAAGCAACTTTAACCGTTTTAGTGCTGTATTGATTTTGCAAGTAGGTGCAAAAAGCTATTGATAATTTGGGTTATTAGTAAATTAATATGATATTAACTAAAAATGCAATAACTTGGACAAATATCAATCAAACTTAATGATTCTTGTTGATATTAAACGTAAAAAGAATTGTATCCCATGCATCTAATAAAAAACTAAAACTACTAAATATCTAGAGAAAAAAAAGATAACTATGTCGCTTCACAATTGTGTTTTCCCGTGTACAGGTCATACGAGTATAGTCTCGTCTTACAGCGGGCGCATATGAGGAAAATTCACTTTTTATTCGCATTCTATTATCGCGATGGCCAATAATCGCACTTCCGTCATCATTGTCTGCATTTATCATATGAAAGGGCTCAAATGGAACACTTGATATTGTAAGGACCAACAAATGCATACTGAAGAACGCAGTGCCTTATCGCTTCGTCGCTAACGCTTGCAGCGCCATAGCAGTTAACTCAAAAATCGCTATTTAATTTATTCTTTTTTTTAATGTTCAATCCTGATTTCCGAGAAAAAAATATGGCAACACTAGCGCAAATGTCAATACGACATGTATTGAGGTTATAGTTAATTCGTGTATTTGTGGAGTTTTATCATTATCTGTATTTAGAGACCTAAAAATTTCCGGTTTCTGATGATGCGAGTTTTTACGCGAAATTCATAATTTTCACGCGAATAATGCAAAAATTGCAGTTTTCAGCTAAATACACATATTTTTCACATGATATTTTAAAATAAGTAAGTATCGTTTAACGTTCTAAATATTTCATTTTCTATGGTTTTGGTAAGCTTGAGAATAGCCGTAAAAATAAACGCATCTAACTTCGTGTCGAAAACACCGCATACTATTATTCTTTTTTCAATTTTCAAAAAGAAAAAAAATTATAATAAAAAGATATAAAACTTCTTTTTTAAAACAAAAAAATGTGCGCCACTTTTGTTGCCATATACCAAAAAGGGAACAAAACACCATTTTTATTGCAAAATACTACCGTTTTTGCTAAAAAAAATTACACCTCTTTCTCAAAAATAATCCGAATATCACTTAAAAAATAACGCGAATTTACCTTAATTTAATTTAAGTCTATATTTTCAATTCATAATTTGAAACACCGATGAACTTCCCCTTGCAAAAATGCAACTTTCACTTTAGAGATTTTTTTTTTACTCTGAACCAATCAAAGTTTTCACCTACGGTGCTTTTCCCGTTAGTGCCAAAATATTTATTAAGGTTGGAAAACACCGTTCTAACTCATTTAAAGTGAATAATTAATTATGTCATATGTATTAGGGTAGTTTTTTAGCACTTTTTGGAATTTCAATGGACGATTTTATTAAACACTAGCTGAAGTACCCGGCGTTGCTCGGGGTTATGAATGGTTTTAAGTAAAGTTTGGGGTTGTGATATGTTACCCTTACCCTTACCCCTACCCTAAGAATAAACCTTCTCCGAACAACATGAATCATTTTGCAAGAACCTGCGCGTAAATCGGTCCAGTAGTTTTTTAGTCTATAGCGGATACACCTACGAACATTGCATACATACACGAAAGCAAACAAACTGTCGGTAAAAATTCATTCAATTAAAGAGTTTATTTGAAAATAGAATTTTGTTTAAGAAAAATTATCAAATTTTGTACCTGACGTAGGTACCTATTTAAAGTACCTATAATTCTTGTTTTTTTTTAAGTATATTCGATTTAGGTAAGTACTTCAATTAAATTCATTATTAACAGTTTATTCAAAAATTGAATTTTAATTAAAACTGTCTACGCATCGCAAAATGTCATTTTCAAAGTGCGACATGGTTGACAGTTTCGTAAGAATTTTTGTAATGGTAAAATAGCTGTTCAGATGTATTTCCATGAGGTTGTGATAATTCAAAAACCTTCGCAAGGGTGAAAAGAAGATATTTTGAAAATTTCAAACATTTCCTATGCTTAAAATAGCCACACATAAAGGACAAAGAAACAAACAAACTTACATTGATTTTTAAATATACAGTTTTTTTTTCGATTTGGGTGTGCGCATTTGGAAGCAGCTGGAGATTTTGGTCAAATTTGTTACGCTTACCAAATAATTATGTATCTATTTTCTTTAAATTGATATTACACCAAAATAATTAAAACATTTTTATTTTTTTTTTCTAAATTTTAATTATAATTATTAATAATGTGTGAGGCACAGGCAATAAATTTACGTTTTATGGCGATCCACCGGCTAAAGTTTTAATGAAATCACGCGCTCCTTATGCAGGTGGCGACAAGGTTGGAAATCCCGCTGTACATCGGCCGCATGTTTCGATTTACGCGAAAAAAAACATCACCAAAATGCGTGTTTTATTCTATTCTGTAAAGCTCAGATATAATTATTAAAATGTTTTACGGTCATGTTCTAAAAAACTTAATTTACCACAATAAACAATAAAAAAATATGGGAAAAAGAATTCATAAGTAAGAGATTTTGCGCTTAAACATTTTTTTAATGTCGGATACTTTTTTTTTCTAAGCTTATAAAAAAACACACCAAAAAATATCCGGTTAAATAAAAGGCAAAGGTGTGATCTACTTGCAGTATTTAATGAAATCATCTATGATATTTCTAGGCCAACAAATTCTCAAATCGAAAACACACGATTTTGCATTACTTCCCATTGCATCGCCTTTATAAGATTTTGGCTGTTTTCCGTTTTTGTTTTACGATAAAATAACCTTTTTTTAACTGCCTATCAAAAAATTAATATTTTTAAATTATTTAAATTAGAGTTGGCTGACACAAAATATTAAAAAAATAATGGAGTGGTAAGGGTTAAGAATATAAATAGCCTAAAAAGTCTTTACCTCTCACTAGTTCGCTCTCATCTTGAATATACCAATGTCAATTGGTCTCCTTTCTATGCTGTTCATATTCATGGCATAGAATCTATACAAAATCGCTTATTGCATGGAATTTTTTGGAGATTAGGGCGAGAAAGAGGATATTACATTTTTACATACGTCTTTTCATTAGAAAAGCGTAAGAAAAAATTTGATCACATTTGCATTTTCAAAATTATTAACTGTTTTATTGACTCGCTTTATTTGCTGTAACTTATCCATTTTAACATTCCTTGCCGTAGACTCAGAAATAATCAGAATTGCTTTTCCCCAATCAACACTCTAATAAGTATGGATACCATTCTACACTGTCCAAAATGTCGAAAGTTTGCCTTGAAATTTTTGGTACCAATCTAAATGATTTAAAACTCGACAATTATAATTTAATATGTCTACAATCATGGACTCTATCGAAACCTTGTTCAAGCTTTGACTTAAATGTTCTCTCAAATATATAATTCTAAGTCATTGCTTTATCCATGTATTATGTATGTGCTGTTATTTTTCTGTAACTCTTATTTATTTCATTTCGTTTTATGTATTTTGTGTAATTGTCAGAAAATAAAATGGCAATTGAAAGAGGAGGTCTGAAAGTTTAGAATACCAACGCTAAATCGCTCATTGTTGTGCAAACAACCGCTAGAGTGCTCGCGCCACCAAGCAGCCATTTCGCGTCAATTGTGGGTAAAATGGCTACCTACTATGCAGCACAAGGTTTTCTGTGTTCGTGAGTTCTGTAAAACTGAGTCAGCAACGTATTTCACCTTACATACTCCATTTTATCATTGAACCCCTTCTAGAAAGAGCATTTGTCGTTGATATCACTAATTTGAGCAGACTGGATGCCTCTGAAAAGGAAAAAAAAGGCCGAGCCGACTGCGTGTAGGACGTGCGAAATTGAGTTCATCATTTTGAATAATCTTGCAAGTAGGTGACCCAATAGCATTTTTAAAACCAGTACGTAAGAAGCACTCTACTCGGAATATATGTCATTTATAAAAGTTTAAAAAAATTTACTACCCACAATTTTTAAATCAAATCTCTTCATGGAATTTAAACTTGCGACTTCTGACTTCTAAGCTAATGAGATTACCATTCTGGAGGTCACAAATACTTCTATCTGTTTCCAAAAACCATTTTGGGAGAAACAGTCATCAAACTTTCTGCAGTAAATATATATATATTATTTTTTATTTACGGACCAGTGTCCAATCACACAAAATACAAAACACGAAATGAAATAAACAAGAGCTACAGAAAAATAACACTACATACGGAATACAATAATGAAGCAATGACAAAAAGTGGACAAAATATACATTTGAGAAAACATTAAAGTCAAAGCCTGAACAAAGTTTTACTAGGGTCCTTGATTTTAGATATTCTCAATGATAACCTTCCAGTTCTAAATCATTCAGACTGGTACCAAAAATTTCAACGCCCCGGCTTGAGTTAACAAATCTCGACATTCTGGACAGTGGAGAATGGTACCCATAATTAGTAGATTGTTTATTGTGGAAAAGCAATTCATTATTTCTGAGTCTAGGCAAGGAATGTTGAACTGGATGAGTTGCAACAAATTGTATCTTTTAAAAGTATTTCCCCGAATTACCAGACACGTGTACGTTGAACGTTTATATTGCAATCGTTTATCTACATTACACTGTAAAACATATAATTATTACAATACAATTCAAATACCAATAAATTCTTATCCTCACAAGTAATATTAATTGTTTTGTACCATTGAAATAGAAACCTATTTAAAACTTCAAAGGCGTTATATTATTTTCAGTGGACATGTGAAAACAAAAATATAATACCTTATAATTAATTATGTTGATACAATTAATACATTTTCTTTAATTAATATTCAAGCAAGCGTAAGGCTCTAAGTCAGTTTAATTTTTTAAACAGTGTTATTTCACAGTGTTATATACCTTCGACAAAAAGGGAAAGATCGGTAAACTGACAAGGCGAAAACTCGACAACTGTGAACTCTGGCGTCATGGAATTTCAACAGTTTTATTCTCTGAAATTTTATGTTGATGTAACTATTTTCAACTTGCAATTTAACTTCCGTCATGAGCTATGGAGCACTGAAATACGTCCGTTGCAATGTAGAAAAATTAGTCATGACATAATTCTTATTGTTCATTCCATACTTGTCCAGTGTTTTATATGGAAAAGTATTTGATAAAAATAGTAAGTTTTTTTTCTGTATTGTAAGAATCAATTTTCTTTCGTGATAAGTTACATTCATTTCATTAAATACTAGCTGATGTTTACCCGGCCTTGCTCGGGATTATTTTTTTTTTAATAAAGTTGTGAAGTTGTGAATTCTTGCTTATCGTTTGGGCGCCATAATTGACAGCGAAATAAATGCCTCATGACGACTATTACTATCTCTAAACAAATAAACATTCATTTGAAAAAATTATTTCAATCCAAACATTTATTTTTTTCAAAACATAGCTACATAATAAAGTTCTTAAGTACGTACCTACTTTTGTTTTCCATTTTGAAAATATTCTAACCAAACAAAACTTCGTCTTTTAATATGTAATCTATGGCTAACCAGAGTGGTATATCTATGGGTTAACCCCAATACAACATTGCGGGCTTAATGTTTTTCATACAAATTTTAAAACGTTATTATAACCGTTTTACATATTGGATTTCGTTCAAACTACTGTATAAACTATCCCGTCACTAATAAGAACAAACTGTGCTATTTTCAGCGAAATCAGTTGAGTAATTTTAGTAAAAAAATCGAAGACAGACAGACATACAAACTGTAACCGACGTGATCGTTTGATCGTAATTATCATGATTCTTAGGATTCTAATTTTGCGACATTATGTTGATACAAGCCATAAGTGCGGGAAACACCGATTTATTCTAATCCATAATACGGTACCCGAGGTCTGTTTACCTGAGGGTAATTTACAAACGCCCGGCTTTAAATCCCGGGAATTTCGCAGTCGCCAGAAAAAGGCAGTTACGGGGATTAACAGCGAACTAATTAAAAGCCACCGAGCCACAGTTCGTAGTTTACGAAGGAACCCGAAGAATAGTTCGGATGTGATTAAAAAGGGGGACTTTGGCCGAAGCAAAGTCAGTAGTGAACAGAGACGAGTGAGTAGAGACCGTCCGGCCAGTGGTCGTAGTCGAGACTCCCGTCTCCTACAAAGCAAGCAGGCCACTTGCATCCCCAGCCTGAGACGCTGCGAGAAAACTCGGCAGGAACCGCCGAACCCCAACGCCCACCGTTCGAGTGCAGTCGAGTGCCCTTCGCCTCCTGCCCTCCAACGCCGTGATCCCATCAAGGCACATATCCACCACCGCAGGAGTCACACTCGGACGAGCAATCGTGACTCGTACCCAGTCACATCTTGTAAGAAAGTCTTTCACTTCTCCTGCCTCCCACCTGAAGGATTCCTGAACCTGCCTCAAGGATAGTCGGCCCCGTACCCCCAGAAGCATATAAAGTGACTTGACCAGCACCCTACATGTTTACAGTCTTGTAACGACAATGGTCGCTTACACAAACATTAATTTTTATATATAAAGAAGACAAGAATTCAAATCAATCGCGGGTCAGTAAAACTAATTAAAAAAATAATAAAAACAAACTTGACACTTCCAAAATTTGTAAAGTTTATTTACTTAGTTTTATCGTCTTTCAAATCATTGTAATATCTGCAAGATCATTTTAAATACAGTATTTTTCTTAAAGTTTCATTAAGACGTATCTTAATGGATTCAGAAAGTTCCGAATTATTTGAAATATTACAATCTGCTAAATTAAATAGTTTAGCAAGTCTAACTGATTTATTATCTTGAACTCTCTATAAAATTTAAGTCCGAAATGAAAACAATTTTATAGAATCTTTAAAAGGAGGGCGTCTAATGTAATTATTACAAAAAAGGCGATGGAGAACTTTTCTGGTAAAAAAAAAGTTGAACCCGCAAGGCCTGTGTGGAAAGACGATGATTTGAACCACTCGAATGTAATAGTTAACATGTATGAAATAATATGTCAAATAGATAAATCTTTCCTTCAATAATGGTAAAATCACTTTGTGGCATAATTTTCAATTAAATTATTAAGATTTTCGCAATGAGCAAACACATTGTGGATTGACATGATGAATTAAATGAAAAGACACTTTGCTTGAATCCACTTTTATTTTTATATAAATACGTCGACCAATTTCGATTCGACGGAATCCATCTTCAGGACTTGAAATATACTATATATGTATATATAAACAAATTATTATTGATGCACATTTTTCTGTATTTAATGTGCATCAATAATTATTTATCTATGCACAATCCTGTTATTTAATTAATATATTTTAAGTGCCGAAGATGATTCAGACGAATCGAAACTAGTCGACTATACAAAAATAATAGTGGATTCAAACAAAGTGTCTTTTCATTCAATTAATTAAAAATTATTTTCTATTATTGATTGATTATATTTGGATTCAAAACATCTTAATATTTATTTATTGGTATATATATTTTTTTATTTAAACATATTGTACATAAGGAGAAAATCAAATAAAAGTAAAAAATTTATACAATTATAAAATTATTTAAAAATAACGCAAAAATAACACAAATAAAATAAAGCAACTGCTATGTCGGACATAATCCTGAGTGAGCTCGGGCCCAGCGCTCACTCAGGAGTGGCGCTTGATGCTGGTAGACTGCGGTCTCCACCGTGTTATCTGAGGTCATTAGCCGCATCCTGGCTCCTGTGACGGGTGTCTCATCAGACCGCCGAATCCGTTCACTCTTTCCTCCGTGAACATACATAGTAGTAATTTTAAATCATTCAAATAAATCTTTACATAACCAACCATCAAAATGCTCCATGTTTCACCTGATAAGTTCTGACGTCATTGAAACCCACGCCACTAACTACGACATGAGAGACTAGATACCCCGCGTAACTTCCCAATTCATGTTGGGTCGTTTTAAGGGGTTTCTAAAAATACTAACATTATTAGATGATGGGTACATAATGATATAAAGATATTTGCATTCATAAAAATAAAAATAAACAGTATTCCAAGAATATTTATGTAATGTAATGGTATGAATTTTTCATCTAATTTCATGTATTTGTATGCCTGCATATAGTTTTTGTAACTACGGTACGTATTTTGGCAGAAATTTAAAAATGGAAAGCCCTATTTACAAATACTAGATGATACCTTTAAATATATCCCTTCAGCTTTCCATTACGGACATGACCTGTAGTTTCCGAAAATACAGTGTGTATTGTAATAATTTTTTTTTGGAAACCCGTTTTTACAGAAACTGGATGATAACGCTCCCAATATCCCTTCAAACTTCACCCATCCCTTTGTGATCAATTTGGTTATTCGATAGAGATTTGTCGCAGTAGAAGCATAAACGATACTTTTATTAGGTGTGACTTTCCTAGGGATCATTTATGGAAATCCGTTTTTACTAAAATTGTAAGACGCCTCTGAAAGTTTCAAAATATATCCCTTTTCTATCTCATGTTCAAAAAGATGGGTACCTACGTAGAAAGGGAGATATGAAAAGACTCAATGAAGTGGAAAATATAATATTATGATATAATACTTCTGTAGCAATCAGACTTCCTTTGAAAAATATTCAATTGAAAAATTCCTAAAAAAAAGGAAAAAGATTTTATATGACTTCAATTTGGCGGGAACTATAATGGCGCTCATTTTAGAAAATTTTCGATTTAAAAAACATTAAATGTACAGATATAAATAAATATTCTTCAAAAATTGGTCTAAATTTTATTATCTTGCCAGGTTTCAAACCTGTTGATCCAAATCATAGAAATTTACCACTCTTCCACGAAGGTTGTCTATCAATATCTTATCTTATTTATGTTTTATTAATACTGTTGACATTGTGTTTTTTTATGTTTATTTGTATTTGACGTATTTTTGTTATCTTTTTAAATCTAAATAAAAAATATTATCCTACAACTAAATCTTTCTGCAATCTGTTTTTCTGTAAAGATTCAATCTTTGTATTTTACCGTGACAGAGATTAGCTTCTTTTGAAAAGACTGGATGGTAGATTACACGCAGCATGTGGGTTTATTGAGGTGTAATTAAAGAATCCTTCTCGAATTTATCGAAAGTTAATCCGTGTTCAGACTGTAGAATTTTTTTATAAATTAAGAATTTTCACACTTGTCCAGTGCCACGAAAAAGAGAAATTATTGTGTAATTTCATCTTAACATCAACAAAAATATCCTTCCCGCTAAGCCCACTGTAGGGGACTTTTGACTCGGATAATAAGGCTTTACCCCTCATCACAGTTATCACAAAGTGGGGGATGCTCAACTGCATGAAGTTGCTTATCCCCATTGTCAATTAAACCATCAAACCGACGCTTCATTTCATGAAGATTCATTGGAAAAAACTGAAAAAAATCTTTAAAAGAACATTCGCCAGTCACAGAATTCCTGAGATTTTTTACAGAATTCCTGAGAGACCCAAAAGAAACCGAAATTTTCTTTAAAATTCCTGAATATTTATTTTCCGTGTTCAAACACGGTCAACTTCAAAGTACAAATCGAGACTTTTTTACCACTACTCAAAACAATGTGTGAATTTTTTTTATCTTCATATGGAAGGTCCTGAGGAAAATAATTTCCCATGGGGCCTATGTATGTCATCTTTAGGGATGATGTGTGGAGGGTCTTTTCAAAGAAAGGTAAGAGAGGAAGTTTTGGGAATTAAAAAAGGATGAAGGGTGGGTAAGAATCTGGGGGGTTGGTGTGATCAGGATTGATAAACTTATTAATACATCCCTCCCACTGCACTGCAAGGCGATGGATCAAGCTCTCCCGATCCAGCCCACCATGCGCTTTGTGGGCAGACGCATCCGTCTGGACAAACCTCACCCCGTAAACCTGGGCACCTCTGCTACGTCACTTGCAGCAGGGAACTACTTGAGATGACCTAAACAGAGGTGTTGGTTTTCCAATGAATGGTTTCCAAGGCGGCTGTACCCATACCCGCCTCCCGCATTGGATACGATTCTAATTCCCATGGTCAAAAAATCGAGATTGATTCTTTGAGTAATCTTTGTTGCGTTTTGTCCTTTTTTACCAAACATTTCTGACAGCCTTACAGTATGCACCATCTGGGCAGATGTGTTTGAACTCATCAACTCATCGCTAATTATTGAAAAGTGGACCTTCTATTATTTATTTATTTATTTTAGAAACAAACAGTACATCCGTAAAATGAGTGGTGTACAAATTACAAAGTTTTAGAAAATTATTACAAGGATCTATATCAATCACGTGTCTATGTAATATCTATTAAGTGGTTTTTATTTACATTTTACCGGGTGGGGTTAGTACAATGCTAGGGAATGATAAAAATATATATGAAAAAAGTGTATAGTGTAATATATTTATTTATTTATTTATTCACGCCTAGAAGGCTTTTACATGTTGATACATTTATCACATAGTTTTACAAAGGAGTACAATAATGTACACATAAAATAATAAATAAAGTGAAAAAGAAGTAAGTAGGTACAATGTAACAGTATGTAGTTACAGCGTAATTATCGCAATGAATAATAGTTTAAACTGAGGTTACATTATAACGGCAGCTTGTACAAAGGAGTATAAGAAGTAGTTTAGTGCATAATATAATAATATAAGTATAAAAGAAGTGTGAAGGTAGATACTAAGTAAGTAGCTAGTTTCAGCGAAATAGGTGGGTAATAAAGGCAGTAGATTTATAATTACTATGAATTTGTAAAACATGAACAGTTTTTAATATACGTGTTTATAAAACAGCAAACCTTTATTATGCCTGGTTGGGTATTTTACAAAAACATAACATAATAAAAATAACAATAAAAAACGTATATGTGTATGTGTGTGTGTGTGTGTGTGTGTGAGCTTGCATTTATACATATATGTCTGAATAGTGATATGTACTGGAGAGTTGTGATTGCGCATTGATGTTACGAGTAATATTTTTCTTAAATGACGGTAGGGAGTCAAAAAATATGTCGAGATTTAGGTTGGGACAAAGATTATTAAATGTTTGGACATCACGGGAATTTGGTGAATTTGCTGCAGCGTTTGTTTTGCTGTTTAATGTGTAAAATAGTTTGGTGTGGCGGGTGCGTTTCGATGGTACGTTAAGGTTAATTTGAGATAGGAGTTCAGTGCAGTCTATTTCATTCTTTAAGATTTTACACAGGAATATAGTGTCGGCTACCGTTCGCCGTAGTTTTAGAGATTGGATTGATTTCCAAATGTTGTGAGGATTTAGATTTGTTTTAGGATTGTAAAAAATGTTAAGATTTCTCAGGAAAGGTTTTCAATGATGACTCGTGACTTTATTATTAAATCGTTGAGTTTATTACCTTCTCGACTACGAATCCGAAGGTCGCGTGTTCAAATCCCGGCGTGCGAAAGTAAATTTTATTTAATTAATTTGTGCTGTTCCACAATTAATTCATTTAAAAATAATATGTAGCCAAAATATTTCCGCTCCGACGAATACAAAAAGGACTTGTTAATTGCTGACGGTTTAAATAGGAAGAGGTCGAAAAATGGCAAATCATGGTTTTTACAAATAAGTCCCTCTTTGTGTTAAAAAAAGATAGCTTCATTTGTATATATGTATAGCATATCAAAATATGAATACAGGGCAATATTATAAATATAAATTACTTTGATTCAACAGAAAAAATGTTTAGCATAAGTTTTAACACTAATAGTGTTGGAATTCATATTGATACCTTTTAGTATTCTTGAGGTTTTTTGTTTCACCACTTATTGGAACAGAATAATATGAAATGCATTTATGAAACGAAGATTCCTTTGTAACAATGTTTTTATTATTATTTTTTGTTGCAGGCATCAAGATGTATGGCCTCATCCTGGAGAACATGGCCGAGTTCATCCGGCAGGTGTACGGGGAGGACCGGTGGGAGGACATCCGGCGGCAGGCGGGCGTGGAGCAGCCCTCCTTCTCTGTGCACCAGGTCTTCCCCGAGAACCTCATCCCCCGCCTGGCCAAGAAGGCGCAACAGGTAGGCACTTGCAACCAGCACTTGGCAAAGCGAATGTTCGAAAATGGATGAGAACACTATATGAAGCATTTTAAATATGGTTTACACGTAGAAGGATGTTACTTGTTAAAAGCACTGTTATCCTGGTCCATATTTTCATTATATACATAGTGTTCAGAAATTCGTAGGGTCCAGAAAAATTTACGTTACCTTTCCTGAATTTTTGGGGAAAAGCGCTGGTATTTCACAACAAAAGCGAGGTTAACTTTTTAGTATTTTTTGTAAAGGTTTAGTTTTATTAAAAAATATATTAAATTTAAAATGAGTAACAGTGCGCCCTTTTTGACATAAAGTTAGCAGCGTTCCATTCTATGGCTATTCAATCTTGTCAAAATCATAGATAAATAAATATTTGAAATGTTTAATACTACTTTCTTATTTTAAAATAGGTACCAGAAATTCTTGTAAAAATACCAAAATTCGCGCTCTTTGCTCGAAGAATGCGACATTCGTATTATTCTCATGAAAATTGCGAAATTAGGCATTTTCGCGTAAAATTTCGAATTTCGCATATATTCTGCATCAATTATAAAGTAACATTTAATTTTTAAAACACATACCCGTCTCCAAATAGCTAGTTCGACCGAGTGTTACAAGTAATGTCAGATACCTATATTATACCGCTTCAATTTGCAGGTCCTCGGGGTGAGCGAACGCGAATTCATGGACCAGATGGGCGTGCACTTCGTGGGGTTCGTGAGCCAGTACGGCTACGACCGCGTGCTGAGCGTGCTGGGCCGACACATGCGCGACTTCCTCAACGGGCTGGACAACCTGCACGAGTACCTCAAGTTCTCCTACCCGAGGATGCGCGCGCCCTCCTTTATCTGCGAGAACGAGTCTCGCCAGGGGCTGACCCTGCACTACAGGAGCAAGAGGAGGGGGTTCGTCTACTACACCATGGGACAGATCAGAGAGGTGAGGGTTATTTATTTAGAAGTAAAAAATTATCCAGTAATCATCCTGAATCATCGTCTACTAAGACACTCTGAAACTTTCCATATTCCTTTACAAAGAATCAACTTAACCTTCTCTCAACGTCTTGTGCAATTGTGTCGACCATATAAAACAACCTTTTAATTATTTCCAATTTTGAAACTGTCATTTCATGGTAGAATTCCATTATAATATGATTTTTTTAAATTAAAAACTTTTGTATTTTTCTTCCATTTGTTTATTTAAGACTGGACCGGTTTCACCTTACAACGAGAATCTTCATATTTTTTTATTTAGGAAATATGTTTACGAGAGATGGAAAAGCTGACAGAGATATTGAAAGAAGGGTGAATGCAGGAAACTCCATTAATGGAAGGCTGAACGCGGTTGGCGCTAACAAAAATTGTCTAAAGAAGTGAAGGTAGCAGTCCGCAATATTGTACTGATACCAACCCTGATGTATGGCAGTGAGGCATGAAACTGGTAGAGAAAGGATATAAAGTGACAGAATGCTATAGAAATGAGATCCCTGAGGCGTATGTGTTGTAAAACCATGCTTGACCGTATGGAAAATATTGAGATTCGTAAAGAATGCAAAGCTGATGTAAGTGTAATGATTAAAGGAATGCTTAGATGGTTTCGACATGTAGAGAAGATGAACGAGAAAGAGTGTAAGGAGAATATATACTTTTTTTACGGTAACTCCACACAGGAGACCCTGAGGGAAATAATTTCCCTCAAGGCCTATATCATCTTTGGGGATGCTGTGTGGAGGGTCTTTTAGGGGATAGGAATGAGTGAACTTGGGTCTTGAAGAGACCCATGTTGTGGGATGGAGGAAACACAGAGGTCGGCAGATCATTCCACAGCCGAATAAGAATGAGTCGTAGAAGAGACCCGTTCTCATGTGACAAATGTCAACTGTGTGCAAATATTGGGCGCGCGTTTGGCGTGTTTCCCAACTATGCACCGGTGCCAAAGGAATCAATGATGCTAGTTCCTCAGAGCATCTTCCATTAAAATACCGGTAGAACAAGGACAGCATTCCCACCTGACATCTGTGCTCCAAAGATTGCAGTCCGTTTGTTAAGATAGGCGAATCTACCAAACGAGCCGCCCGTTTCTGCACAGATTCAAGGGGTTTTTTTTCAGATATTAGATATTTTGAGACTCCCAACCAGAGGTGGCTGCCAAATTCTACAGTGGGGCCCACTTGCGATTTGTACAGGGTCAGTAGTTACTATTAAAAAAAGTCCCAAATTAATAGTCCCAAAAAAGTATCTGCGGGCTCTGTACAAAACGCCCAGCTTCTGAGAGGCTAACTTTACTCTGGCTTCAATGGAGCCCCCATACCTGAGCTGATCACCCATATGACGCTAATATGAATCATAGAAAAAGTCGAAGACGCCCGAGGAAGACATTGCCTGATCAAGTGAAACCAAATACTTGATCGAACCATGTCAAAAAAACAAAAGAATATGTGTGGGATGATGTATGAATGTGAATTAAACAAGGAGTGTGTTGTTTGGCAGTCCATCCTCTGTGCCTACCCCTGCATAGAAACGCATTAGTTAGTTACTTGAATTGACATATTTTTTCCTTTGAAGGTGGCGCGCCACTTCTACCACAAAGAGATGCACATCGAGCTGGTGCGCGAGGAGCTGCTGTTTGACACGACGCACGTCACCTTCCAGCTGACTTTCGACAACCGCGCCTTCACGCTCGCCTCGCTGGCGATGACGCGCGAGGAGAAGCACCTGCCCATCAGCGCATCCGTGCTTTTCGAGATCTTCCCCTTCTGCATTGTGTTTGGGTATGTTCATGAAAAATATATACAAAATGTAACAGAACCTAATTTAATCTTGGAGTGAGTAATTGGACTGAGATCCTCAGCAACGAGGTACACCTAAAAATTAACAAAAATCGTTCATAAAGAGAAAAATATTAGTTCAATTTAATTTTTATTATAATTATTTTAGTTACTTGTACATTTAGGTTTTTTTATTTGAATTTTACAAAAGAATAAATATAATGAAAAATCCCGATAAACTACTTTTTAGTAGTTTATCTAACGGGAGCTTGTTATTCAAAATTCAAAATTTACAGTTAAGGTTACAAAATATACATATAAAATAAAAACCTAAAAAACATAAATATTTCTCAAGAATCTTATTCAAAAATAGGATGTACCTATAATCTATAATATACCATTTGTACTCGACAATAAAGATTTTTTCCAATTTGAATATATACAGGGTTATTCAAAATGATAGACTCAATTTCGCAGGTTTCCCTCTGATACACGCGGTCGGTCCGGACTTTTTCCTTTACAGAGATATCCAGCCTGCTCAAATCGGTGATACCAGCGACAAATGCTCTTTCTAGTTGGAGGTTGAATGTTAAAATGAAGATGAACGATACGCTGCACTACAGTTAACGACTCACTTTTACAGAACTCACAAACATAGAAATCCTTGTACTGCATAGTAGCCATTTTAATTCAGGAAATATAGCGGTACGAAATTGAGATCACAATTTTGAATAACCCTTTTCATACAATCGCTTAAAAACGGTTAGGCTATAAAGGCAATCTACAATAGCTACTAAATATGTAAATAATTTTACAATAAATATGGTTGTATTAATGTATTGAGTATTACTGTTTCCAGGTCGGACATGATAGTGCGGAGTATTGGCAACTCACTGATGGTCATCCAGCCAGATCTCCTGGGGAAAAAGATCACAAAATGGTTCGATTTAGTCAGGCCTCTGATAGCTTTTAAGTTTCAAACTGTAAGTAACCGCTGCTGTATTATCTTCTTGAAGAGATCGTCCAGAAAAAATTCTACCTTTCCAAATGAGCTTTACCACACCCTGTGCTAGGTGTAACCAACTTGTAAATCCCAAGACAATCATTGCTCGATCGCCGCCGTATTTGTAATTTAGTAATTATAATTCATTTTAATCTTCTACGGCAATTTCCCATGCTGACATCGATGATTCTCCTGAATCACTAATTCTTGTATTGCGAATGCAATTTATATTGTGTTCTCGAATTTCAAACTTGTGAACTCATACGCTGACGCTCTCCGGAGAACACCATTATCATGTTCCAATTGCAATTATTTGTGTTTTCGAAATTCAAACTTCTGAACTCATACGCTGACGCTCTCCGGAGAACACCATTTTAATGTTCCAATTGCAATTATTTGTGTTTTTTAAATTCAAACTTGTGAACTCATACGCTGACGCTCTCCGGAGAACACCATTTTCATGTTCCAATTGCAATTATTTGGGTTTTCGAAATTCAAACTTCTGAACTCATATGCTGAAGCTCTCTGGAAAAATGACTAGGAAAGACTTTGATCTCATTTGCATATTCAAAATAAATAATTGTATTATTCACTCACCTTCTTTCTTGCAACTCATCCAGTTCAACATTCCTTGTCGTAGACTCAGAAATAATGAATTGCTTTTCCTCAATCAACACTCTACTAATTATGGGTACCATTCTCCACTATCCAGAGTTTCGAGACTTGTTAACTCAAGTCAGGGCCTTGAAATCTTTGGTTCCAGTCTAAATGATTTTTGTCGGGCTTTAGAAGATAATCATTTAGTATTTCTAAAATCATACCAAAACCAGGGGTTTGACTTGAATGTATATTTCTGAAAAGTGTATTTTATCCTATTTTTGTCATTGCCTCATTTTTGTATTATGTACGTGCCGTTCTTTTTCTGTAGCTCTTGTTTATTTTTATCTCATTTCATGTTTTGTATGCTGTGTAATTAGGGAATAGTCCGTAATTTAAAAAAAAAAATTAAAAAATAAAACTATTCCCGTTTTACAATCATCTGTTATATATTTTTACATTTTTTGTGGAAGCTGATTCTACATTCCAGTAAATTAGGTTTATCTTCACCATTATGGTGCCTTTATTTATAAGGGTTGAAAAACTAAGTGGTGATTTTGTTTCAGATATTGAATAGGACAAATAATATATTTGAATTGGTGACGGTGGATGCCGTACTGCCGGATGGACCAAATTCTAAGAATAAAAATCCAAGCCTGGTGCTGAATGAAGAAATTGACGGTACTCGAGAGAAGAATCTTAGGCTTAAAGGTAAAAAAAAAAATCTAATCAGCACTAAGTAATTAAAACTGAATTGGACATGATTAGCTCCCTGGGTGGTGGTTTTTTCCAAAATAATTTATTTGGTT
Organism: Halesus radiatus; assembly: GCA_022606495.2. Classification (NCBI taxonomy): domain Eukaryota; kingdom Metazoa; phylum Arthropoda; class Insecta; order Trichoptera; family Limnephilidae; genus Halesus; species Halesus radiatus. The sequence goes on along the minus strand of JAHDVE020010521.1, from coordinate 296,541 downwards.
GTAAGTTTATTGTAATATTTCCTTCTATCCATGAATAATGCTCACTTTCGTCCCATTGAGTTATTTTTAAGATGCTTTTCTATTTAATTAAATGGCCGATTTAAACCTTCACAAAATAAGTAGGAAAAGTTAGCCAATAGTTAAGATTTGCCCCTTTGGCAGTGGTGTCATCCAATTTCGTAATAACGGGTTTCCAAGCAAATAAATTTATTCCATTTATACTGTGCATGGGTATTTAAGTACAGAAATCTTTTTTTCGACCATGCAAATATTTTCCTGCCACTGAGAGCTTCATTATGAATTCTCTTTCTGTTACACACTGAAACCATGAGTGACAGGTTACAACTGATCTATCACAAGTACACCTGTTATAATTTTATGCATTTCATAAGTTATGCACATTGGTAACAACCAAATTTTTATTTTTATTTAAAGCGACAATATTATTAAATATTATGTAAAAGGGTTTCTGGAAAACATTTTTTTTTAAATTCCGGAAACCCATTCGATGACAGCACTGCCTTTTGGTATGCGGAAACTGCCAGCATGCCTAAAACGCTATCTATCGCAAAGAATGCCTTACAAAAACTTGGAGCAATCTTATTCAAATCTTAAATAATTTTCATAAAATTATTTATCATATTATAATCAATTGATAAATTGAACAACAGATTATAAAAAAATGTAGCTGGCAACTGCTCGCATAACCTTGAAAACAGCTGCCATTTTCCAATGCCTTTCAGGGGAAGATAAAAAGATTCGTAAAGCAACCAGTGGGAGAAAGAAACCGGGCGAAGTTCAAATTAGACTGAAAGGTAACATCACTTTCAAAGTGAATTCACAGATGGAGTTTTATTGATGAATTTCACTTTTTAGTAAATCACGTTGGAATTATGTGTAATTAGTACGAGTTAAATGTGCCATTATAACCTTTCGGTAATTGTTATCATTGCTTTGTTTATTATTTGTGGTACGTGGTTCATGGTTCATCCTTCAACATCAAAAATTATATCACAGATGGCAGTAATTGATGACTTTCACTATTTAGTTAAGAGGGAGAGAGACATCGAAGGGGGATTATTTATTAATTTGAAATAATGATAATGTTATTATGCAAAACGACCAACAAAATGTCTTTAGGAAGAAAAATATTTATTACATATTTTTTTAATTTATATAGACTTAGCATTTATCAAAATCAAATCAGAAATATCACCCTTTTCTAAACGTCCTACACATGTTTACAAAATATTTTTAAATGTTCAGTATCCTCAAAAAATAAAAGAAATTTTCAAAAAAAAAAAAGAATAATGTAGTTTAATTTTTTTCATAAACACTAACTAATGTTTCTTTACCGAGAAAGGATTTCAATTATATTTCTCCACTTTTAAAAATTATTTTCATATTTTTTATATTTTGTAAAACATTCGTAGGATGGTCAGAAAACATCATATTTCAGATGTGATTTTAATATATATATTTTTTTGTTTACTTATTTATTTATTTGTAAGAAACAAACAGCTTTTAATACAGATTTATATAAAAGGAAGTTTTACAAAAGGAAAGCCAACAAAGTTTCTTATGCTAAAAGTGGTTAAGAAGTAAATATGTTTTATTACAAAAACAAAATAATAAAGAAGGGAGGAGAGGAAGAGAAAGATAGGATCGGGACAAGAAATACTCTCGATACATTTTATACTCGTGCATCAATTTGTGGTAGTACGTATTACTGGGGTTCGATATTTTGAAAGGGTATTTATTGTGAAGAATGTCGATATTGTGAAATTGTGTGTTATATAGCGCACAAATACGGGGAATTTCAGAATTTATCCTTATATTATCTTATAAATGCTACTAAGCCTATGGAATTTTAAAAATATGTGATAAATATTTCATATTTTTAAAATAAATTAAAGCACTTCTGTTATAATCCAAATATTTAATTCTTTTGAAATATAGTATTATATATTTTAATGACATTCTAAACAAAAATATTATTTCACTTTAAAATACTTATCTAAACCTCTGCTTTTCATAACAAATTCTTATGCAGTTTCGTATAATATTGATTTTATTGTATATGATCTACGAGTACATATTATTGATTATTCAAAAGACGATTTTCCTACGTTTGTTTCTACAAATCCCTTATAACTGTGCTTGTTATTTTTTTTTTACTTGTATTATTTTTACACACACTATGTTATTTTTCTCTTTAACTGTTGATATATTATCATAATGATGTATACCCCTCTTCTGTACACAAGAAAATGCTTCAAATAGAAGAGTAGTATAAATTCTGAAAATGCGCAACAAGATATTAAATAACGTATTTTAAAAATATACATTTTTACATTTTTCTCTTTAAAAACATTATGTTTATTTATCCGTAATAATATTTTCATTATTTCAAATTAATAAATAATCCTTCTCCGACGTCCATCTTATCCTTAATCATATCATATTAATGCCATTCCTAATAAGGAACTCCAGTGAAAAATATTACAGCTTAAAAAATATAGATCAGCAAATCGACCCCTTGGAATAACAAGGTTCCATCTGACACGGCAATGTTATACAATAATGAGCCTTAAAGACACTTTCTCTAGAGCATATTATCGCATGACATTGATGTGTCAGATGGAACCTTGTTATTCCAAGGGGTCGAAATGCCAAATTCAGTATATACAAGTTTTATTGTATATAATTATGCGTGGAATTTATAAATCTTTATTTAAAAGAGAATTAGAAATCGTCTTATCAAAATACCCTGTTATGTTGGTACCATTGCATTCGGAACATCCAACGTCACGAGTCTCAGCCGTACGTATTTTTGGTTTTGGATTTATATGGATATTTTTATTTTTCATTTTGTTTTGTATTTTATATGCATTTTTTTAGTTTTCGAAATTTAAATTTTATTTGGGTGACTTTAAGATCTATAATTAATGTTCAATGTTAATAAAAATATATTAACGAAAGAAATAAGAATATTTTTTGCAAATCATTTATCGATACAAATATTACGATAATTTTAATGTTAATTACTATTATTATTCTTTGTGTTAAACTTTCTAAAAAAGTGTATAATTTTATTGATTTTATTTAGTTATGGTTTACTGAGAATAGAATACAAAATTATGTACGGCAAAGCTCATCCTTGTTTTTTAAATTTGACATTCTAACCTCAAAACCGACTGGACATAGATTTGGAGCATTTTGGCGGGCTATGAAAAATTGAAACTTCGAAATTTGATTTATCTGTGAAAACTAAAATTAGAGAAAATATATATACGAGTATACCGGTGTTGTTATAACGTCATTCTTCATACGAAAAAAACGGACTGGAGTTCCTTATTATGTTTATTGCATAGTTCATTATTTGTGGTATATTGTTCATGGTTCATCGTTTAACTTGGAGAATTATTTCACAGATGGCATTTTATTGATGATATTCACCTTTTAGTTCGTCATTTTGGTATTATGTGCTATTATTATAACTTAGGCCACTCTCTGACGGTCCGGTAGGGAATTGACATAAACCTTATGTATGATACCGACAGGGTACTTCGCCATACATTTCAATGGGTGCTGGCTCACGACTCGGGGGGAAAGCTGGAGCGGTGCGACGTATCTCTGTTATACCAGAAGTGGGATAACAATTCAGTAGCTTCTCGGTAAACATGCATCCTGTAAATCTATGCACTGCGTTTTGATCATTTACGCGCCATTCATCCTTTGAGTTCAAACATGGAGCGGGTATGAATTTTCGGCTAATAATGGAAGTAGAGAAATATGCTCCCCCTTATAACTATAAATTACCAGCATACGCAGTAAAGGGGACAATGGAGAAAGTTTGGTGTGCAATAGGAAGTCTTCTTATATATGGAGTAACGTGCTCAACCGGTTCTTGGAATGTTTTTTTTGACATTCGGTACATTTGTCGGAATTAGACATCATCTCTGGACAGTTCTCTGGCAGCAATAAATAACCTACAATGAATATTACATTCGATGTGGGGGTGTACCTAAAACCTCCTCCTTTTTTGTGTCGTTCGAAGGAATAAATAACGTGCCAGAGCCTCGTCTTCACTTAATTCACCTGACATTTTTCGATTTTGACTTTGAATCCGATAACATTAAGCGGTAAATGTGATAACAGAAATCTGCAATACCGACAATTTACTGGCGGCTACAAATCTGCAGACCCGTCAGAGAGTCGATAGAGGAAATATCGTGAAACATTTCCTGCATCTTTGCTGCACCCAGTTTATGTCGATTCTCTACAGGACCGTCAGAGAGCGACCTTAAATGTTCCATTATAAAACCATTCAGTAATTATTATTATCGCTTAGTTCATTATTTTTGGTAAATATTTTATGATTCATAATTAAGCTTCAAGATTTTTAATACACGGCTGGCATTTATTGACGGCAATCATATTGTGTTAACTCTACCGTAAGACGGGGTTAAATTACTCTTGAAATTTTTTCGTGGAGAAATGAGAGGGTTTTTTTTCATTTGTAATGATTTAGATTTTTTTTAAATATTACAGAAATTAATCTATATCATTAAACAAATTTTTACACTTTGGTGACATTTTTTTTTTCATCATCTTCTTCTTTTGTACCTTTAAAATACATTACACCATTACAGACACTTCAAGAAATAAATATAATTAATAATTAACGGATAAATGTTGAATAGTAATTCTTAATATTCACTTTTGTAAGTTCCATGAGTCATACGTGCTCACAGATGGCACTAATAAAAATATTTTTTTAAGAAAACAGTTGAACCACTTAACACTTTTAAATATTGAGATGAATTATTTGTTGGCGGGTGTACAAACGTAAGTGTTCATATGTTAGTGTTACAATAATATATTGCAGTTTTATAAATTTCTTTTAGGACTTAAGTTTTAGACTTACAATAACAATTTATTCCATTTCATATACAGTATGTACACCCGCCAACAAACAATTCATTTCAATATTTAAAAGCATTACGTGCTAAAACTATTTTATTCTCAAATATTAAAATTAGCGCCATCTGTGAGCGCCATATTACATTTCGTTTAGCCACAACTTTTTACAACAAAACTTGGTAACTCACTTCAACATGAGAAGCTTCTGTCAAATCACGCACAAACCAAGTGAAGCATATGGAAGAAATTCTCTATGGTCTATGCACTATAATCTGAATAATATATTTTAATCCACTACAAGCTAAAAGAGAAATAATGTTGGTATTCTTGATTCATTGGCGTAAAGTAACCTCGTCTTACGATACCTACTTAAATAGTTCATTATTCATTATTCATGGTAAGTAATGTGACCCTCGGGTAATGATTGCAAATAGTTTTGGTTAAAGCAATTCCTCAGGAAGATAAATCATTGTTACAATTCATGTTTATTCAATATCACATTTTGCTTAAATAGAATGACCCTTCCTTGCCGGTGCTGTCAACTGATTTGATATGTCTCTAATTATTTCAATATCTTTCTAAAATATAATAAATACAGAATTCATATTTTAGAAGTTCCGCAGCATACATTTATGTATTGGATAAAATAATTCATATATATCAGTAGATATTTATCAAAACGTAACAAACGCCAGTGAGCGAGAGGGGTAAAGAGTTTCGCTCACCGTGCCATGATGCTCGGTCATCAGTAATAGCCGGGTGTAATGGACATATGCGTGGCCAATATTTTTTGCTCATTTTCAGTACTTATATGCAATATTTTTCTTATGTACTTATAAAATGATTTACAAAAGTAATAAATGTAATTTTGAATCCTAATTAAATTCTTTAAATGTGTTCTCTGTAATCTGAGTGTACAGCACCAGAGCTCGGGGGATTTTCTAGCACCGTAAGGGAAGGGTTTAAGAGTAGGGTGTGATTAGAAAAAATCCATCATAATAAATAAGTGTGCTTTCTGAAATAGTTATAGCCGTAAATATGTAATTATATGCACATTGTGGGTGGATTTCTAAATATTTTCAATTTCACCTTCATTTTGGTATTTTTATATTCGTATTTACATTTTCATTGTGGCCTTTATTGAACACGATAGCTTGGGTAATACACGATCTAAAGAACGAACGAAAGGGAAGCTACACTTAAAATAAATAACCGGATGTTTGTAATTACAGGTCAGATGATTTACATGGATAACTGGAGGATGATGATGTACCTGGGTACTCCTGTGATGCCGGATCTCACTTCTCTCATTACAACGGGACTGTACATCAATGATTTGTCCATGCACGATTTCAGCAGGTACTACTTATGTAGATGCAGCACCGGATCTGCCGTACGCTCATACTGTGCAAAAAACATAGGCGCTATCTCTGATGGGGCGCCGAAATTATACCCTACGTCATCTAAAAATTACCCATAATATACCATTACGTGGAATAATTATGTCTTCTATTGTGCTAAAAACATTTTAACTGACCCCTAGGCTAGTTTCTCGGGCGCCAAAGTGTGCACTGAACGATTGTCACAAAATGTATAGAAAAAGTTTTTTGAAACAGAACTTTTTTTACAAACTGTACAATAGTAAGTCAAGTGTAGAGCCTCTTTTTCTATGAATCATTTTCATGTGCTTTACGTCTAATTCGCCGCGCTGCACAACCAACAACCAATCAGAAGGCTGGACTTTAGTTCCCGACTGTCAAAGTACGGAGTTAGAGATGGTCGATATTCCGGTCCCTAATAAATTGTCCCGGTGACTTTACAGTCACTGGACTTGGCAACTGGTTTGAAGAAATACTTTTGGGTGTTGTTTTTTAATCGTGCAAAACAAATCTAAAATATCATCTCATTATGTCAAATTGATGGCGGAATATTATCAAATTGATATTAGTCATAATTGTTTGGATAAACCAATTTGTTCAGGGGGTAAGAAATTTTAATCTATTTTTATTTCAATGGGGGAGGGGGCAGAATCAGTAATTACTACACAGAGTGCGAGATATCGTGAAACCACACCTGTATGTAGTGACAAAACAAAATGGTTTTCCAAAAAGTATAATGACTTGATAAATGATAAAAATAATTCATCAAAATAAATGACAACTAAAACAGATACATGTACAAGGGGAGTTCAAAAAGTTTGTGGAACTGACTATAAAGATAGTGGCTGAGTTGGCATCGTGTTTGGGTCTCACCCAGGCGTCGTGAGTTCAATTCCTCGGCTGTCTAAGTCCTCCATTAGGACACAAGCAACATCTTCCGCTTATTGTGATGGTAGTACGAGATTTTCAAATATTGTCAGGTTATTCGTAACCAGGGAATATTTGTCTTTCTTTTAAAAAAAATAAAAAAAACTTACATTTATATCTTCTCTGACAAAGGCCTGGTTGTGCCAATAGATACCGATTGTCACTTTGTTATAAAATAAAGCAAAGTACCCAAAGTTACAGTGTATCATTTAAAAGCCAGTACTCAAAAATAGACCTAAACATCAAAGTGAAGTGCAACCCGCAAAGTGCAAGTTGCTAACTCAAGTAATACCACAAATAATTTATCTGTAAATTGGATACGACTAATTAGGGAAATGTAAGATTTAAGAGAACAAAAATTCTCAAACTGTAATCTTTAAATTCTATGAAATACAACGCAAAATGTCTGAAAATAGGTGCAGTTTGAAAACCATATAAAGCAATTTTGAACGTTTACCTAAAATTCCAATAGATAAAGAATTCTTGTCTTTTGAAACATTATACATTTTTCTAATTACCCGTATAGAATTTACCTTTTTTTTACTGTAAAACCCACACACAGGAGGCCCTGAGGGAAATAATTTTTCTCAAGGCCTATGTCATCTTAGGGGATGCTGTGCGGAGGGTCTTTTAGAGAATATGAAGGAGTGAACTTAGGTGTTGAAGAGACCCATGTTGCAGGATGGAGAAAACACAAGAACAAGTCGTAGAAGTGACCCGTTCTCATTTGACAAATGTCAACCGTGTTCGAACCGCCCGTTTCTGCACAGTGTCGAGGATTTTCGTCAGATATTTTGGGGCTCCCGACCAGACGTGGCTGCCAAATTCTACAGTGGGGCGCACCTTTGTAGTATTTCTTAAGTAAGCAAACCGCAAAGTGTCTATTTTTGGATGCTGACCGTTAAAACTTGTATTTTTCAGGGATTTAATGTTGGCGGGAACACAGCAGTCTGTGGAGCTGAAGCTGGCGCTGGACCAAGAGCAGCAGAAGAGTAAGAAGCTGGAAGAATCCATGAGAAAGCTGGATGAGGAGATGAGAAGGACAGATGAACTTCTGTATCAGATGATACCCAAACAGGTGGCAGATAGGCTGAGAACTGGAGAAAACCCGATAGATACTTGTGAAGTAAGATATTAAAGCAACATAATGTAACCTTGTCCATCCTAATATATCATAATCCTTTTATGGAATAAGTTATTGTTGTCGCGTAGGACGTGTCTGTATGGTTAACTCTAGAATGGAAGCATTCATCCTTAGCCCTAGAAAGCGAGAAATATATTTTACTCTCATTTTAAATTAGGCAATTTTCTCTTATCTTTGATCAATCTTTGTTTTTTAAGGTAATAAATATTATGACCACTCATAAATACACATATTTATTGCATAAATTGATCAAAAATATACATATGCACCCATTTATTATGTCTGAGAAGCGTTCAGACACAATAAAGCTAGAGCTATCGGCCGTTATTTCGGTGAAAAATTAGTTTGAAGTGAGACAAAATAATTTTACTCCTCGCTTCCATTCCAGTGATTCTATAATACGTACCTTTTTAAAGAGTGTCCAGAAACTTGAAATTTTTTTGTTCCTTTTTTCCGCCGACCTCTTCACTTTTTGTACTTTCAAATTGCTGACAATATACCGAATCTCTTGCAAACTCTTAACACGGGCTGTTTCAAACCTCTTTACATTTGACATCACCACGAATCTTCAATCAGCGCCTTTTTTATTTTTGTCACTAAACGATGCCCATTAAGGTTAAACGATACATGATACTTACTCACAGATGGCGCTGATTCAAATATTAAAAAAAAATACTTTCACCACTAATGATTTTAAATATTGAGATGAATTGTTTGTTGGCAGGTGTACATATGGAATATGATGGAATAAATTGTTATTGTAAGTTTAAAACTCAAGTCCTCCAAGAAACTTATTAAAATACTGTATATGTTAGGTTCACTATAACATATACAGTATAAGTTTTTAAGTTTTTTTTTTTTTTTTTCTATAAGTTTCTCGAAGGATTTGAACTTTAAATTTGCAGTAACAATTTATTTCATTTCACATTCCGCATGTATACCCGCCAACAAACAATTCATTTCGAACTAACTAACTAACTAACCATCACGCCGTTTCGTCGCCTACGCCGCAGGGGTAGGCAGAGAGGACGGACTGCCAAACAACTCGATCTTTGCATACACTTCTTTCTTCATTCACATTCAGACATCGCCTCATAAATTCTATTCCATTATTCCGACTTCTGACATGGCCCGACTCAAGTATTCGATTCACTCAATCGTGCCATCTCTTCCTCGGGCGTTCCCTGCTTCTTCTTCCATTCACATTCGCGTCATATATTCTCCTTACACTCCTTTCTTCATTAATTCGCTCTACATGCCCAAACCATCTAAGCGTCCCTTTCTTAATCTTGCTCATGACGCTAACATCAGCCTTGCATTCTTTACGAATCTCAATATTTTTCACATAATCACACATGGTTTTACCACACATTCGCCTCAGAGATTTCATTTCTACAGCATTCAGTTAACTTTCATCCTTCCTCTGCCAATTCCATGCCCCACTGTGCCATACATCAATGTTGTCATCAGAATTTCAATCTTATATATATTACTATGTAAATCTATTAAATATAAATTCTCTATGGGATGTGTAGGATTGCACTAATTGTCGCACATCCTCGAAAAAAACAATTATTACTATTATTATAATAATTCTTCGGTTAGCAAACTACAAAGTGTGTATTTTTGGGTGCCGACCTTTAGCACAGATTTTCAGCCTGTTTCAGTTATTGATGAAAATTTCACATATACCTATATACCTATCAACCTAGGTACGAGTATCTCATTGTACTTCGCGGCATTTATATATTATTAACATATATTTATTTTATGATTACAGATGTTCGACAGCGTCTCCATTCTATTCTCCGACGTGGTGACATTCACAGAGATCTGCAGCAGAATAACTCCCATGGAAGTAGTCTCCATGCTGAATGCCATGTATTCAATCTTCGACACTCTCACCGAGAGAAATAGAGTTTACAAAGTAAGTAAAGACTCTGATAACATTCCACCAAATTATGATGCCATTAAAAATATTTATCATTGGCCTGTAATATGGCTTAACCTGTCACGTTGGGGTCACCAATATAAGAACTGAGAGTGTATATGTAAAATATGTAACTCTATTACCTTGTGAAGGGTCAAATATTATAGGTTGATTTATTAAATACAAATGTAATGAAATATCAGATGTCGCAGTACTAGGACACTGAATGGAGCTGTTGTTCTTTGTGTGCAGCATGAGGAAACAAACGTAAGGAGCTCAGGTCTGAAAACAGAAAACAAAACCGTGAATGGTCTAGCTGGTGTTACCACAGCGTAAAAATAACTCTAATTAGGAACCGCTACACCTGGTAGGAGCCTGCAGGGTGAATATTGTCCTTATGAGAGTCACCCTTTCATAGTAGAGGACGTCAGAATAAGGAATATTTACTACTCGACTTTGTCTGAGTTTTAATACTTTAATTTAAGCATCTTTTTACTATTGATTCCAATCTTTGGAGTATAGACATCAGGTGGAAATGCTGTCCTTGTTCTACCAGTATTTAAATGGAAGATGTTCCGAGAAACGAGGGCACCGGTGCACAGTCGGGAAACACGCCAAATGCGCGACCAACATTTTCACACGGTGGACATTTGTGACATGAGGACAGTCTTGTGTTCAACAGCTCGGGCTGTGGAATGATTTGCTAGCCTCTGCGTTTTCTCCCTCTTACATCATGGATCTCTTCAAGACCCAGGCTCACGCCTTCCTGTCCTCAAAAAGGTCCCCCACACAATATTCCCAAAGATGACATAGGTACTATAAAAAAAAATCATCAAAAATGTGAAAAAAAATATGACATCATGTCTTATTTTTAACAGTTACAACTCCATTAAAAAAACTTCATTATAGAAGGTAACATTGCCAAAATAAAATATTTGCTGTCTTTTAGGAACCCTCCTTTTTATGAACAACTTTAATATCAATATTAAAAAATTCAATGTGCTGTCTTACCATTGTGTTTTTACAATTAAATAGATATTTCAAAGCTTCATATCCCATGGTTGAAATAATGTAGTGCGCTTAAAATAATTGTATCAACCTTAAAATACCAGACAGAAGAAACTGTGTAAATTTCATGACTCCAATGCCCGCCGATCATGATTCATTCTTCTTTACACCTCAAAATATCAGAAGAACAGAGACTTGACGAGGTATTTTTTTGTTTGTTTAGGTGGAGACTATAGGCGATGCCTACATGGTTGTAAGTGGAGCTCCAGACAAAGAAATTAAACATGCTGAGATGGTTTGTGACATGGCCTTGGATATGGTTGAAGCTATTACAGACCTGAAGGATCCATCAACAGGTAAAATATTATTCCAAATTGTAACAATGGAAGTCTGGTACCAAACCTGATGAATGTTAGAGAGGCATGAAACTGGCAGAGGAAATACGAAAGTAGACAGAACAGAGAAAAAATGACAAATACATGTCCCATATAAATATACATCGGATAGGTATATCCGAGACACTATCTAGATTGCAAATAAATTCGCATAGAATCTTGCAGTCACATAGAAAGATAGCAGCCAAAAAATACATGGGAATTATTTGAAAATAATATTCACACTTTTTAAATTGAAGTATGATATCGATAAAAATGATGGAAAGCAATAAGATTTATTTTTTATCAGTGCTATATAAATAAAAATGTGAAGTATAAAATAAGGTAAACTAAACTAAACTTGTAAACTATTTGATCTTTTAGTGTGTTTTTTAGTCCTTTTCACTAGGGGGTCCTGTGCTGAGATAGACTAGAGTTATTTATTTGGATATTATGTTATTAGGTGCGTCTTCTATGTCGTTTAAAGTGTAGTTGTAATATTGTTTCATTGACCTCTTTCAGCCAGACTTTTATTCTTGACTTATACTCACTAAACTATTCTATTTGTTTTATATCTGGGGGAAGGATGTTGTGGAGTTTTGTCGCAAAATACGTAGAGTTTCTTTGTCCGAAAATGGTACATTTTTGGTGTATATCTGTAGTAAGATTTCTGTCCTGGGTACGATTCCCAGACGCGTCCGTTATCTTTTTATTTACTCTGACTTTTCCGTTTCATATTTCATTTGAGATTTGTTAATATTTTCTTCAACAATTAAAGTGTTATATATAGATGACGGTGTAGGTAAAAGGAACGAGATTAAAAAAGGAACTCATAGATGGGTTGGACAAGTGCAGCACATTTATGGAGAAAGTACTATAATAAAGTGGACAAATTGGCATTTTTTGTTGTTGTTTATATCTCATGTTATTTTTTTTCTTCCATTTTTCCTTGTCTTTTTTAGGTTCCCATCTTCAAATTCGAGTTGGAGTTCATTCAGGTGCCGTTGTGGCAGGAATTGTTGGTTTAAAAATGCCAAGGTTAGTGAAGATTATCCTACTCGTAATTAGTTTATACCTTTTTCTTTTAATGTGAATACCGCGCAAGAGTGCTCCCAGCTGTTTGGAGTCAGTGAGACTATGGCATCTCCAATTGGGGAATGTTGTGAAGCTAAAGGTAGCGGGAGGGGAAGGAGAAAGGGGAGAGGAAGGTGGGGATTTACAGTGGAACAAGCTCATCCACCTCTACCTGTTATCCAACCACCTCCCCATGACATTGGCCAAAGACACAATCTCGTTGATTACATGCTCGTACGTGCTTGCGTGATTGGTTTAAAGCTTTGTGGGTATTGGTATCTGAGTGCAATCAGCGGATTATGCGCAAGTGCTTGTGCTTTGGTTTCACAAGTCGGGACTTTGTTTTGCTTGTTATGCGAATTACTCGTTACGGAAGGTGCTCGTTAAGCAAAGTTCCACTGTATTTTTCTTTCTTGTTATGGATTTTTCCCATTCAATAGTCTAGGCTAGTGGTTAATTTGTTGTAACAGACAAATGAAAATACTATTAAAATACTGACAATACTTTATTGATGATTTCCAGGTATTGTCTCTTTGGTGACTCCGTGAACACCGCCTCCAGGATGGAATCCACCTCCGAAGCCATGAAGATTCACATCTCGCAGTCCACCCGCGAGCAGTTGTCTCCATCCTACTTCGCTGAGGAGCGGGGCGAGATCCTGGTCAAAGGAAAAGGTTCAAATCACTTTCTCCCAAACTCCAAAAGTAATGTTTATGTTTGTACTGTCTTATGGGGGTGGTGATGGTTTTAATATTTACGTAATTAAAAGTTAAAATAATTGGTAACGTTCTTGCAGAAATTCTTTTTGTTTTTTCTGAAACAGAGTGCGTTCCCCTTAACGCATCGGCCCCGAACCGCACCAGCCTGGCGGGTGTTTGTCTAAAGTACGTATCCCCAAACCCCGGCACTGTGGGGGTCCAGAAATAAGTCGGACTAAAAACCACATTGACATCATGACATCGCTGAATCTAATTTCAAATGCCTATGACTCTATAGATAATGAAGCTTTCATTTCATAGTATTTCAATGTGTTTGTAAAGTTTTTTCCCTGATATTTACATTCGAAGCTTTGTATGCGGTGGCTGGCTTTAAATTTCTTCAAAATGGCGCTTGAATTGCAAAAAATGCAAAAGTGGCTTTAAGAACTATCACACTCATTTATTTTTTTCATTAGAAGTACATAAATTAATCTGAAAAAAAATACAAATGCCTATGAAATTCACCAATGTTTATTTGTTTTCTTATGATTTTTCTAGTTATTTTTTGTAATGTGATTATAAAAAACGTATTTTATTTTTAAAATTAATTTTATATTCTTTACACATATAATTTTTTAAATTAAAAACTCAAAATATTTTTTGTATATATCTTGATCCAATACCCAAGCAAAATTTTATAAAATACATTTAAATATATAGCTTAAAAGTTATATTAGATTTAGTACACAAATGCAGATTTCCAATTATTGGTAAAAAATTAATTCTAAGGTGAGGGCCATTTTCATAGCTTAATAATCAAGGGGCCAATGGTTAACCCCCAACTTACATTATGAAATACAATGGCTATCGAAAACTACACAAAGCATAAAATAATTCATCCATCGTCGAAATTTTTTATTTTTTTTATTTATTCATCTTTATTTTTATTTTTTTTGTATGAATACCGCACAAGAGTCCCAAACTGCTCCCAACCATCTGGAGCCAGTGAGACTATGGCATTCCCAATTGGGGAATGTTGTGAGGCTAAAGGTATTGGGGAGGGGAAGGAGAAGGGTGAGAGAAAGGTAGGAAAAACGGGAAATACCTGGCTATTCATATCTGGTCACCAAACACGGGTAAAAGCCATTTCAAGCAACGTTTCAATTCTGAATGGTGGTCTTTCACCAGGGCAATACTGAGAGTATCTTCCACTCTGGAACGTGCGCAAATATACTATATATTATTTTTAAATGAATTAATTGTGAAATGACACAAATTAATTAAATAAAAATTACTCGCGCACGCCGAGATTTGAACCCGCGACCTTCGGATTCGTAGTCGAGAGCCCTACCCCTCGACCATGGAGGCCGTCTTCTATACAATCTTTAATGTTATAAAAGGGTTATGGTACTGTAACTAACACTAAGTATATTAAAAATTTCAGGTGCCATGAAGACATACTGGTTAACCCGCCGCGAGCACCGAACACCGGTGTCCAAGATTCTGTCGGCCAAGGCAAAGCAGGCCTGGACGGCGGAGTCAGAACCCACGTCTGCCACCAGCCATGGGCCGCCAGGAGAACCGGGAAGCGCGCTGCCTGCGACCGAGGAGAGACGGGTGTACTCGCCTGTCACTTTCCAGGAGGTAGCAAGGAGGAGTGTGGCGAGCAGTCCGATTAAGATTGGCACTAGAGGTAGACACTTTCAAATTTACTGATGCGCCCAAAATTATGAGGCACTCTATACAAATTAGCAAATACTATTTAATTACAATACGCGCAGCTCCTGTCTTGATGGCTACATGCTACACTGGCGCTCCTAGCGGTGCGCATTCTCGGAATTGGTTTTTTTCGTGCATTTTGATAGATTTTCTGTGAAATATATTTTTAATAAATTATAGAAATCAAAAATTCAGTACTGGATTAAAACAGTTTTTTTTAATGTGTAGTTATAATTCCTTGCCACAAATAATATTTCTTGTACGCTGGAACCATACCCGCAGCTACATGTTTCCGCCATTCTACTCTCTCAGCGATAGGTGATGTGCGCTATCTCACTCGCTCGCGCTATTACCAAAGCTGCATGAGGGGTAAGGTAATTGGCCGTAGAACCGCCAGCATGTAGTAAATGTTCTTACACATGGTAAGTCAGAAGATTCAGGCGGCCGGAGATGTAGAGAAATTTTATAAAATTATCTATATTATGTTATTTTTTCACGAGAACACATTAAATGTGTTGTAGGCCATCAGAATATTTGGATTTAAAATTCATAAATAAATGTAAAAAAACGGCAATATAATGATAAAATACCTGGGGTAACCCCTCATGGCAACGCAAGTTTTGTTTTGCATCTTGGCATGACAAAGGTTAAAACAAGTTATAATATTACATAAAGAAGTATAAAAAACAATAATAATAACAAATATTATTTTTATTCAACAGAAAGCAGGTCCAACTCAATGGGCACGATGTACGCCTACTCCCCAGCGGAAGTGTTTGGATCTCTGGTATCAGAGACAGATGAGTTTCTGGACTTGCACAGCCAGCCCACTCCGGAGCGACAGTTCTCAGCGGCCGGGGGCACAATCTACAGGATGACCACTGCCCCCGCCAGGACAGACATTCAAACAAGGCACAATATTGATTTGGAAGATGAATTGGAGTCGGTAAGTGGAAAAAAATCATTTTTATTTCACGCCCACTTAAGTGTCGTGGTTTCAATCATCTGCTAGCTAAGTCCTCCATAATTGCACAAACAATATTATCCAACTGGAGTAAATCAAATATTGTCAGGTTATTAAAGCACGGAATTAAATTATAAAATAATAATACAATGTGTTTTCATTCCTCAACATTCTCATTCTTGTGAATAGTTTTCTCAATAAATTTTCTTATGGTCTTTTTTTATTTTTACATTAACTCCACACAGGAGACCCTAAGGAAAATAATTTCCCTCAGGGCCTGTCCCATCTTTAGGAATGCTGTGTGGAAGGTCTTTTTAAGGAAAGTAATGAAAAAGTTCATGGAAGGTAAAAAGTATGAGGGGTGGGTAGGAATCTGGGAGTGTGTGTATCCAGGAGTGACAGACGTATTAATCCATCCCTTCCTCTGCGGTGCAAGGCGATGGGTCGAGAGAGTCCAGCTGGAGAGGTCAGGGATTCTCTCGTGATACGGCCCACCCCTGCTTAGAAACCAAACGTAGATAACCACTTAGATTGACCTATGGCAAAGGTGTTGGTTATCCAATGAATGGTCCCCGGAGCGGTGGTACCCATACCCACCTCCCAAATTAAATCTTGAGAAGTTGTGTAAATATTCTCAAAATAAGATGTGAAACAATAGTTATTAAATATCTTGAGAACGTTGGAACGATCTAGCCAGTTTAATTTAGCGCTCAAGATTTTCATTACATTATCCATATTACAGAAGTACCTACATGCATATTAATCAAATTTACGTGTGATTCCAGGGAAACGTAAGAAAAATTCCTTCGTACTCCGCCCCAGCTGTGATAAATAGTTTTAAGAAAACAGAGCTACATATTCCTTCTATGGAAATCACCCACACAGGTAATGATTTATCATACATACAACTGTTTAAAACTTTTTACTGTCATGACATACGAGGTGTGTTCAAAGGAAAAGGTGAATTTCGAAAAGTATTTATTTATTCATCAATACCCATTTTCTCCCCTTCAAAGTAATCCCCCTCAGATATAATGCACTTATGACAGCGCTTCTTCCAATCCTCAAAGCACTTCTGGAATGCGCTTTTCAGTATGACCATCAGCTCGTTCTTCGATTCTGACTTTTCTCATCAATTGTGGCAAAACGCTTTCCTTTCATTGGTCTCTTCAGTTTCGGCAATAGGAAAAAGTCGCAGGGAGCCAAATCTGGTGAATACGGTGGTTGAGGCATGATTACGGTGTTGTTTTTGGCCAAATAATCACGAACAAGCATTGATGTGTGAGCTGGTGCATTATCGTGATGGAAAATCCATGATTTGTTTTTCCACAATTCCCATCGTTTTAGCCGTATTGCTTCACGCAAACGTTGCATAACTTCCTTGTAGTATTCCTTATTAACTGTACGACCTGTTGGCAAGAACTCATGATGCACCGCGCCATTGTAAACTAAGAAAACAGTGAGCAAAACCTTCACATTTGATCGAACTTGGCGTGCTTTTTTCGGTCTTGGCTCTTCTGGCCGCTTCCATTGGGATGATTGGGCCTTGTTTTCGACGTCATAACCTACGTTTCATCACCAGTTAGGACCCTTTTGAGTAAATCTGGATCGTCGTTGACATCATTCAACAACTCCTGAGCGATACTAATGCGACGTTGCCTTTGCTCAAAATTTAGCAATTTCGGAACAAACTTCGCTGCCACACGTTTCATGCCCAAAACATCCGAGAAAATTGCATGGCATGAGCCGATTGATATGCCAACATCCTCTGCAACTTCCCTAATAGTGATTCAACGATTTTCCAAAACCATTTTCTTCACTGTTTCGATGTTTTCTTCGTTTGTTGACATGGTTGCAACTCCAGGACGCTCATCGTCATTAACATCTTCTCGGCCTTCTGTAAAGCGCTTGTACCACTTATAAACACTTTTTTGTGACAAAATAGACTCGCCGAATGCCACAGTCAACATTTTATGTGCGTTGGAGCACTTTATTTCATTTTTAACGCAAAATATAATACATATTCTATGATGCATGTTTTTCAAAAGTAAAAAATCGAAGAACAGCCAAAAACGTGACTAACCTTTCCAGTTGTCAAAAACAAACCACTAATCCAAAATGGCTGATAATGCTAACATATGATAAATATATGTGTACCAACATAACAAAAAAAAATCGATAATCGAATGTACAGAGCCTGCGAAAATTCATCTTTTCTTTTGGACACACCTCGTATGTAATACTCTTTTATTTTTATTCTTATTTATTTCATTTATTATCGCTCCATTGGGCTTTTACGTTGAATAGTAGGTAACATTATGTAAGGATAATAGTAATTTATAAATAGCATAATTGTAACTAGTATTAGTATCATTCATATTATTACTTTTGATGGCATCTGATGACCACCTGTCAGACACAGGGTACTAAAAAAATGAGCGGGAAATTTAAGGATGCTCCTCTCAATACGGTTTTAAATGAGGTTAGGTACATAAAATAAGTTTTATTGGTAGGTAAAACTATCTTATGAAGCCTTTTCTACATGTCAAAAATATGTATGACTTCTGTCACACGCGGGGCTCTAGAAGCTTTGCGGCACACGAGTGAGCCGCCCGCGTACAGGGCATGTATGGTGCATCACAGGGGTGTGCTTCCCGCATCTAAAGGGTTAACATTGAGATGCAAAGCATGGAACAAACAATAAAACATGTACCTAGTTATAATATATAGAAGCATGAAATTACTACATTGAACCGCAAAGGTTTAATTATAATATTAAAAGTATATAGTATAACAAAGCAATTAAATAGAACAAACGGAAATATGTGAATGCAATATATATATACATATAAGCAATACAAACCAGCAACAAAGATACAAACCGATAAAGATACTCAAGGTTTAACTATTTATTACATAAAATAAAATACATAAAATTAATTTTAAAAATAGAACAATAACTTTGTTTACATCACTTTTATTTATACTTTTGCCAACCGGGTTTGGCTACTACCGTAGCTTCTTCAGGGTAGTATACAACTAAACTATGAACTAAGATACACGTGTGTTATGGATTGATAAAAACAGGCGAGTGAAAGGCCAAGGGTGGGAGATCAGCAGCTACCTGCTGACCGGGGAGTGTGTGTACTATTTTTATTGGAAATAATTTAAGAATTGTACTTTAATTTAAATTTATTTGATTATTTATGAGTCTACTATTAGTGTTTTTGGCTTTCCTTATTTCTAAGGCTTCAAATTATAATGTCACATCACCAAGCTACCGCTTCATATGAAAATATAAAATTAATTACATATTATCAGATAGGATTAAAATTATTTGATTTTTAAATCTCGCAAGCAAGACCAGCTCGCACTGTTTATTAGCAAGAATTTTGGAAACAATTTTATATCCGTATTGCTTCAATTTATTTATAATTCAAAAGCATTTGATACAACTGATCATGGTAAATTGGTAGAAATTCTTGAAGCAATTCGAATTTCAAGAAATCTGCACAAATTACTTGTTAATTATTTTAAAAATAGAAAGACATGTGTAAAGACTTTTGACCATTATAGCAACAAGAAAAAAACATTTTCGCATGCATACCATAAGGGTCCATATTGGGCCCAATTTTGTATATTATATATGTTAGAGCAAAGAATTTGATTTTTTCTCATGTGAAATATTAAGTCTATGCTGACGACATAGCATTAGTTATTTCACATGAAGATTTATTAACGGCTAATATTTTATTACAAATAGACTTTGTCACTCTTCAAAAGTGGTCTCACGATGTAGAATTAATAATCAATACCAAAAAAACCAAACTTATGCACATCAGATATCCTCATGATTTTAATTGCATCCACAATTCTTCAATACAGCCACGCTCATGTCAGGATGTTGAACTTGTTTCAAAAGATGTTGATGGGCCTAACAATTTACTGTAATTTGAAATGGGATATTCATATACAAAAAGTTTGCATACGACTTAAGGGCGAGAGGGACGTCGGAGTGGAATTATTTATTATTTCGAAATATTGACAGTTTTATTATGCAATACGTTAAACATAATGTTTTTAAATAGAAAAATATTTATTAAATATTTTATAAATTTACATAGGCTTAGCATTTATCAAAATATAATCAGAAATATTACTTTTTCTGACCGTCCTATTGTATGTTTTACAAAATATTTAAAATATGAATATGATTTTTTATTAAATAAACTTAACCAAAGATTTATAATCCGCATTAAAAAAAATAAAAAAACATTAAAGTTACGTAATGTTTATGAAAAAATTAAACTACACACTGTTCTTTTTTTAAATTTATCTTATCGACATGTTACAGAAAAACCTTCTCAGCCTTTTTTAAGGATATTCAACTTTTTACCTCGAATCGCAACAATACTACGCAACAATACAACTTTTTACTTTTTACCTTTTTACCTCGAATCGCAACAATACTACGTACTCGTGACGCTCTGTCAAGCTATCGATTATAATTGAAAGATTCATTGTTTTAATTTATCAGCCGTGAGAAAGAATATTATTGCTGTAAAAATCGACCGCGATTTGATCTGTGGTGTTACTCTCTCGTGTTTTTTTTCGCATTTCTGAACTGTTTTTTGTCTTAATAAACTTTTCGTTTTATTTAATTATCAGACAGTGAAGAAGTGTTTGCAGAGGTAGAGGGCGCTGATTGGCTACCTTGTTTATGAGCTCACTTTTCAGTGCTCCTACTGGTGTAGTGATCTCTCTTTAACCAATCACCGCTTATTTTCTGTGAAATTGTGAAACCACCTGTTTACAAATAAATTCTCGGATTACGAACAAAAAAAAAGTTTTCACTTTCATGTGAATATGGGGAAAAAAAAGAATTCACGAAACAATGACAGCCCCACTATTGCTTCTTCCTATACCTCTCACTCGGACGAATCAGATTCTGATGCCCAGGAGACAGAGATGGATATTGACCCTAATCGCGGTAATCCATCAGGACAAAAAATACTCTCTGGGACACAATTTTTCCTGAAGGCCTTACAGGATACATTGGCGGAAAAACCGTCAAAGGTATCAAAAGAACAACAGCTCAAGGTGTCCCGAAATGTAACGAGTGTTCTAGGATCAGTGGCCCAGCTGTTGCTTGAAAAGGAAGAACTCAGAGGAGATCTAAACTCAGCCCTTGCAAACATCAAGGTCTTGCAGGCCGAAAAAACGATGGCAGACAATCATATTAAGCAGTTGTTGGACAAAATTCAGCAGCTAGAGTCTGATCTGGGACCAGTGATGCGTCGAGTCTCTGATGCCACGGAGGCAAGCCTATCGTTTGCCGACATGGTCAAAAATGGTCCTCAGAATACGCCAAGACCTCCAATCACCCGTACAGGACTTAGTGTTGGGACCCCTAAGCCTGCTATATGCATCTTTCCGAAACTGGCTTCGGCTAAGGATAGCGACGAAACGAAGCAGCTCCTGAAGGACGTCTTACGACCATCTGAGCATGGAATCCGCGTTACGGGTATAAGGAACATCCGTAACAAAGGCATAGTTATCCAAACCGCTACTCGGGAAGACCGGGAAAAAATACTCAAAACCCCATGTCTATCAAACTCGGCTACTCTAAGTTCCCGACTACCCACTAAACGACATCCACGAGTGATCTTTTTTAATGTTCCTCGGGACCTTACAGATGAGTGTTTTCTCAGGAGTGCCTTAACGGGAATCCAGGAAAACGCAGACTTAGAACCCACAGTGAAAACGTGCAAGCTAAGTCATCTAGCTGGTGCTCGGACAGGATCGACATGCCACAGGGTCTACGAGGTGCCTGCCCATCTACGTCACGTGCTGGTGAAGCAAGGAAAGGTCTTTGTTGACTGGAATGTGTGCCACGTTCGTGACTTTATTGGGCTTACAGTGTGTTCCAAGTGCCAAATGATCGGACATTCCTTCAAGTTCTGCAAGGACCAGCAAAGATGTGAACATTGTGCAGGTGAAGGTCATGCCAGGACAGATTGCCCAAAAGCTGCCGCCAAGCCAGTATGTGCCACCTGTACCAGGTTTGGCAAGCCCGCTGGACATTCGACTGGAGACAAGGACACCTGCCCAGCTTATAAGGCTGCTCTTTCCAAGGACTTTGCCACCATCGATTATGGCGTATAAATACATTGATGACGACGGTGATGTTATCTACACGAGGACTAATGACTTGAAACAGTGGACGGAAAAACATAAAATTGGCCATGATATAGGTAATTTTACTTGTGTTCAACTAAATATATGATCCATATCTAAATACTGGGATGTTTTACATGCTAACCTCCAAAATTGTTGGAATAATATAGATATCCTAATGCTATGTGAAACTTCAATAAAAAGGGAACATACTTGTCTTTTCGAAATTCCCAGTTACAATAGCATTAGTTACTGTCGCACATCCAAATCTGGAGGGGGTATAACCTTGTATATTCGGGATACTTTACCTTTCACCCAAAATTTACTTGAAACAAAGTTGTTCGAGAATATTTCCTGTATAATAACATTAACAAATAATTCTATACTCAATGTACTAGCAATATATAGACCACCAAATCTTAGTAAACAATCATTTATCAATGAACTTTCATCAATATTAACAAAATGTTCAAACCCTAATGAAAATATGCTAATATTTGGTGACATAAATATTGATTTGTTAAATTAGATCCTGTGATTATTCACTATGAAAATGCTCTTTCAAATAAATATTTTACAAAATGTATAAACGACGTTACAAGGGAAGCTATAGCAAATGGTAAAATGACACGAGCATGTTTGGATCATATTTTTGTTAGATATAATAGCAAACACAAAGAAACTGACATACTCTACGCATGTGTTTGTGACTTCATCATTGCAGACCACTTTGCAACAGCTGTGAACATTCCGTACTATAAAACTAATAAACGGCCTACAAATAAAGGGCGAAAAGTCTCAATTTTATCTCAAAAACGAATAGATTTTTCAATTAGAAATTATAACTGAAATGCTTTGCTTCAGACAAATGATTGCAATAATTTATATAGTCAAATAAAAAAGCAAGTTTAACGAAGTATATGAAAATAGTAAAATATTTATAGGTCTAAAACCCAATGCAAGACCTTGGATTATAAAAGAATGGATGACAGAAGATATTCTATCACACATTAAAAAACGAGATTCTTTATTTAAGCGGTGGAAAAGCTCCCCAACAAATGCAATTTATGAAAAACAATACAAATCTTTTCGTAATTTTGTTACTAAATTAATAATAAAAAGTAAAACAACCTTTTTCAATGATAAATTTAAGAATAATTTTTCGGATATCAAAAAAACATGGGATGAAATAAATAAAATTCTAGGACGTAGGACAAAGAGTAACTGTGACGATGTAATTAGTAGGTTTATGTTAAAAAATCAATCTGCGGAAAATGTTACAAACCAATTTGTTAATTATTTTTCAGATAACATAGCCTCAATGGTTCATAAATGTGACTTTAAGGCGTCAACTATTGTCCCGATAGAGTCACCGCAAAGTTTGTATATACGACGAGCATCACTCGCAGACATATTGAGTATAGTCAAACTTCTCAAAAATTCAAAGTCCCCTAGCATAGACAATATCCGAATGTTTGACATAAAAGACGGATATTTTGGGTCCTATATTAACCCATCTGATCAACACAATTTTAACACAAGCTGTGATACCAGATGAACTCAAATGTAGTATTATCAGACCTATTTACAAAAATAGGAAACATACTGATATAGAAAACTATAGACCGATTAGTATATTACCCGCTCTAGAAAAGATTCTTGAAAAATACATATCTTTAAAACTAAGCAAATACTTGGAGTGCTTTTCTTTAATAGATCCTAATCAATTTGGTTTTCAAAAAAAAAAAGTACTGAAATGTTACTTCAGGATTTCTCTAACTATATAAATAATGGACTGAATAATAAAAGACATGTTTTGGTACTGTTTATAGACAATTCAAAGGCATTTGATACTATAGACCCAATGAAATTGTTAAATATTTTGGAGGCAATAAGGGTAAGAGGAAACTTTCTCAAACTATTCAAAAACTTCCTAACCAACCGCCAAATCCAGGTAAAAATATCAAACAAATTTAGTAAAAGAAGAAATGTCAAAACAGGAGTTCCACAAGGGTCAATTTTAGGTCCAACGCTCTATATTATCTTTGTATCACTTATGAACAAAATATTCTCGTTTGTTAAACATTATGTATATGCTGATGATACAGCACTTATAATATCCCATGAAAATTTGGATGCTGCAATAAAATTGTTACAGGTAGACTTTATTTCTTTATTAAAATGGTCACATGACTCTGGTCTAATAATCAATGCTAAAAAACGAAATTGATGCATATAAGATCCCCGCATGCAAGGTACAGAGAGGCACCTGTAATCATATCCCATTCATTTAATTGCATTCACAATAATACCAAACAGCCCTGCGTGTGTACAAGTATCGAATTAGTCAACCAGTACGTGTATCTAGGTGTTACGGTGGGTTGTAATATGATATGGGACGTACAAATTTCCAACCTCTGTAAGCGACTTCGAGCCATTGTAGGAAGACTCCACAAGATAAAATTATACGTGCCTATAAAAACTATGAAACTAATTTATTTATCTCTAGCAGAATCGACTATAAGGTATGGTATAACTTCTTGGGGACACTCCTGTAAGACCAACATAAAACATTTACAGCTGATTCAAAACGCCATGGTAAAATTGTTAGTAAGTAAAACAGTTTTTAACCAAAGGCGAGACATTGATATCATGTACAAATGAATTAATGCATTACCTGTTCGTGGTATTTTGTGGCATAAAATTCTACTGCAACATATATCTGAAAGTCCGTAAAAGGCAGTGGTGGATCATGTACACAATACACGTTTCACACAAAATATAGGAATGATAGTGCCAATATTTCAAAATAAATATGGTCAACGAGCCCATGAATACATTGTACCATTTATATTTAACAAATTACCGTACGAATTTAAAAATAATTGTCCTATGATGAAATTCTCACTGATGTTAAAGTGTTGGCTTTTGAAAAGTAACCTTGTGTATTGATGGTAACAAATATGACGGTCTCCATGGTTGTATAGCTCCTAGATATCTGGTGTACTTACTGTTACGGTGTTACTATTATATTTAAGTCTATCCTCATTGTAACCAACCTGTACTGCTGTTTTATGTATATATCTTTTAAATTTTTATTTCTTAATCTATTTAATACTTAGATGCTTTGATATTTCTGATATTTACATAATAGTTATATTTTTGTAATATTAATGCTTTTATAAAGTTGATATTTTTAAAAGTATTGATGTTTTTATAATATTGATATTTTTATAATATTGATACTTTTATAATATTGGTACTTTTATAATTTTGATATTTTTTATGATATTGACATTTTTATAATATTATTTAAATCAGTGTTATAAGATTGGACTCTAGTATCTCAATAACAAATCTGTAATGCTTTTACCATTATTTTTTCTCTTTAATTTTTTTTTCTCAACTTATGTACAGGACAAGATGCATGCGCCTAAATATAATAATTTTTGCCCTACATTTGTATGATGATTGTAATTTATTGTTGTATTATATTATATTGTTGAAATAAACTCCTGCTGACAAGCTACTTGCAGTGGCTTAGCGGGTATAAGTTCCCACTGTATATAATTAATATTATACAATAAAAAAAAAAAAATAAAAAAAATGTTTTTGTAAAACATGCGTAGAACGGTCAGAAATGTATAATATTTCTGATTTTATTTTGATAAATGCTAAGCCCATGCAATTTAAAAAAAAACGTAATAAATATTTTTCCCTTTAAAAATACCATGTTTATCGTATTGCACAATAATATTATCATTATTTTGAATTTATAAATAATAACTCTCCGACGACCCTCTCCCCGTTAAAGCTATAGAGAGTGGACTTTATAAACTAAAAAAAATGTTTCACAGAATAATCTAAGAATAGTATATATGTCATTGGCGGAATCTTTTATATAATAGATTGATTGAGTTCAATATTTCTAAATGTTTCATTCTTTCTTTCACAAGGGCGTGTCATACTTGGTTTTTCCGGTATAATATGAACGCCCGAAGTTTAAAACATGTCTCCACTATGAAAGTCTCGTTATCATGTTTGATAGTAGGCTGACATTTCATGCTCATATTAAAGTCACCTGTAGTACTGTAGTCGGTCGTTTGGAGCCCACATCAGGTGAAGTATTCCCTCATGTTGGAGAGAGTTCAGAAGAAATTTTTAAGATTTCTTTATTTGAGGGAGTATGGCTACTACCCGTGGCTCTATCCTACCGACTTTCTCCTATGTATGCTTGGAATGAACCATCTGCGGGTCAGAAGGGATGTATACATTGTTACACATTTCTTCAGACTGATTCGCGGATGGTTCGAAAATTCGGCTATCATGGAGAGCATTCATTTCTATGTTCCCGATGGTTATCTCCATCACCGACAGTATAGACTGTTTTATCTCCTGGCCTACAGGACCAACTTGCCAATGGTCATGCCGGTGGGGAGGGCAATCTTGCTGTTAAACAGAATCACTTCGGATATCGACATATTTAGCATCAATGAAGCTGCATTTAAACGTAAAGCTTTGTTGCTACTTGTATAATACCAGTATGCCTTGTATACAATTTACTGAGATTATGTATGTCTAACTTTTTTTATTTTTTATAAATAATTATTTTGGATGTCGTACATCCTGTATCATCTTTAAAAATGCCTTAAAATGTAAATTTTGTAAAATTTTTAAAAACAATAAAGAATTGAATTGAATTGAATGATATGGAATTACAATATGGGGACATTCAACAAAAACAAATATCAATTTAGTTCACAATTTACAATATTCCATGTTCAAATTACTCTTATACCAAAGTTAAAATATAAACAAAGACATGATGTACCTAAATCACCGCTACATGGTTCTGTAAACTTATCTGTTTGTTCTATATTGTGGCTTAAAATTGTGAGTCAGCATACATCTCAATCTAAATATAACAAAATAGTGGAAAATGCTCATAACACAAGACTAACTGCAAACGATGGACTTGTAATTCCCAGATACTCAAATAAATACGGTCAACGAATATCAGTTAATTATTAATGACAAAAGAATTTGAAAATAGTGTACACAACAACCCAGATGATAGGGTGAGAAGCCGAGTAGTGAAACTAGTTAAGTAATAAATAAATTAAAATCTGCATATTTTTTGCTTCCAGAAGACGATTTCCCGATGGGCATGATGTGTCCGTTAAGTTCTCTCGCTCTAGCAACAATGCCAACATCTTCACGATCGGATTCCAACCTTGTCTCCCACACCAACTCAAAGGGTAATTCCAAAACACCAACTCCTTCTTCGTGCAAGAACAGAAACAACAAAGGCCTTTCATCAAAGCAACGCAAGAATAACCTGACCAATAAAGACAATGAAAACCAATGCTGCGGCAGTTTTGGAAACCCACATTCAAAACACAAAATGAGCAGTAATTCGTGTACCATGTCTTAATCTGTTAAAGTCTTTAACATAAAGAAAACCTACTTTCTTACTGGTGAAATTTATCTCCGATCATAAAACACGGCAAGAATAACCAGACTAATAAGGACGGCGAAAACCAATGCTGTAGCCGTTTTGGAAAACCATGTTCAAAAACACTAAATAACCAGCAATTCGTGTATTATGTCTTAATCTATTCAAAAGCTTTAACATAGATATAACCGACTTTCTCTCTGGTGAAACTTATCTCAATTTCTACAAAATAAAGATTCAAACAAATGATAATTGATCTTACTACTCTATTTTCAATCTGATTGTATTGACAATAGAAAAACAGGAAGATAAGATGTCTTCATATACAGATCAATCTCTTTCTATTATTTCTTGTGGAACAATAGGTCTTTAAGATAAGTGTCGATTAAAATATAATCCTTCTTAATAATCCTAATGGATAGAGAGAAACGCAATATTGTGAGGTTAGGTTTAGAATTGTAACCTAACCAAATCCCTCTTCTGAATATTCATTCACAGATGCTATGATGACCACGTATCTGAATTCAATAAATTATATAGTTAATAAGCTGCAATGGAATCTCAATGTTTTTTAATTATTGTAAAATATCACGGCTGTGCAAAGTCAAAACGCTGAATACGCGTATAAATTTTATCAATCTTTAGGAGAAGCAAAAAAGTGTTTTGAAACTTCTGCCCTAAATGACAATATTTTTTTCATATTATTTTCTATATTTTTGATTTCTATTTAACATGTTGATTGTTTTAAATTGGAAAAAATCAAAAAAGGTATTCGGTTCAGGAAAATATGTGTTACTTAGGAAACTTTAGTCATCGAAAGAACTTTTTTTTCTGACAGCTATAAACACAGAATAACATGTAAAAATATATTAACACATTCACGGATACGACGTTTATTGATGTTGTTTTTGAGGAGATGTGTTATGACACAACGTAGGTATACGTCTTTTAGTCAGAGACGCGATACGACACAGCGGACAGGGAAGTCAAGTTTTGTATTGTAATAATATGTAGTATGTCTATTTGTGTCATAACACGAACACTTCTATGCTTGATAGTAACACTTCCAAAGAGGATGGACAGTTAAAAAATTAAGTTTTGTTCCTCTTATACAGAATACAGCATGTGTCACATCACGAACCTGTATTTGCCGGCAAGTGTCCATCAATGTGTTAAAATAACTCTTTTCTAATTAATTTTTAATTCAGTGTTTTGACTTTTGGCAGCTTATAAATGTTCGTATTTGATTAAGTAGATAAATAACCAAAGATCATTTAACTTTTTTCTGTTTGACAATATCCACTTATTTGTTTATGTGATAACACCCCAAAAAAGTCCCTGCTACTCTGTAACAGAAGAAGAATGATGTGGGTAGAAAATAAATGGGATAGTGAAAGCAAAAAGGATAGTTGAAGATTGGATGAGCGTATTCCAATCAGATCATGAAAACATAGCTAGCGACATTTCCTGTCCGGATTATCATTCTGTTAATCAAGATCATTACAAAAATAACAAACAATAAGACGTCGTTCACTCCAAAAATGCCAATCATCCAAATGTTTGATCAAATTTTGATGATAGGCATTCTTACGCACTAGTATAAAAATCGTTATATAACTGTTACATATATGTATATGTAGATGCAAAACACAATTGAAAAATATGTGCAAAATGCAATCGACAATAAAGCTGCAAGTTTTTGCGTGACTGTATCGACATACTCATGATTGCACTGTGCATGCCCTTCAAAACTAGCCTAACCTAAGCTCATCTTCTTGTAAACTATGGAGTTTTTCAGGGATCAATATTAGGACCACTGCTGTTCTAAATTCACTTGGAATGAAATTTTTGCAGATGATATTACAATTTTCAATTGGAGAAAAAACTTGGATGACCTAACCCAGCGGTCCGCAAACTCATTAGTGAACAGAGACAAATATCAACAGTACAACGATGGAGATTTTGAGATCAAAATTTCTTAAACTTAAACTGTATAGATAGGTACACTCTTTATTGACTTAATAAAACTTAATTAAATTTTTAAGTCTTAATTAAATTACAGGTACACTGAATAAAACTTGATATCATACTTAATAATGATCTTATTTACTGATATAAATTAAATTGTAAGTAATGACAATGACTGGCAAACACTTAATGTGAACAATGGCCCTATATCTCATTGGACAGTTTGAGTAAGTCAGGTTAAGCCCGCACATGGTTATTTGTGACAGAGCCGTACACAAGGGGCCAAAGAGGCGCATGCGGCCCGCGAGCCGCGGTTTGCCGATCAATGACCTAACCCAACAGATAGAACGTATGTGAGGATCAGAAATTAAAAAAGAAGATGAATTGAGTTTGGGTTAAGTTAGGATAAGAGGGGCGGGCACAACACGATTACAAGCATGTCGATACTATTTCGCAAAACTTGCAACTTTATTTTCGATTGTATTTTATCTGTTAACAGGCATGTACCCAAATGATAGCATAGTTTGTTGTTGGTACAAAAGTAAGTGAGAAAGAAATATTACATAGCAGATTTATTTTTGCACTAAATGGCGGTATGTTTATAGATGACTGTGTTAGAAATTAGATATTGAATTGAAAAGTAATATAGAATTGATTGTATAGGCAAATGGGTATTTAATTTATTTATTTGCCGATTATTTATAGTTATATTTGTGATCATGCAATGCACTTGTGAAAATAATATCTATCTATAAGGAAAATACCAAATAATAGCTTGATTGAACAAAAAAAATTATTACATTGGCATCATTATTTAATCAGCTTTTGTTATGAAAATATTTTTTTCTGATGACTTTATTAATTATTATTTAACAGTAATAAATAATGTCAATTATTATTGCAGATATTATTTATGTAGTAAACAATTTACATATTTATTTTGACTGCTCCGAATTGAACAATGTCAAAATAAGTCAAAGAAAAATAAAAACGATCGAATGACACTATTTCATCGGGGTGTCTCGTTCTTCAAGAAATTTTCAATATATTTATTATTTAATTTGGGATGATATTATTGCTATAGTGATGGTCTGCGTAGCTCTCGTAAGCATTAGGTCCGTTGTGTTATCTCCCACAATTTACCTAATTCCTTTGACAGTCCCTTTAACTTTCGGCAAGCCAAGATGCAAACAAAACTTCCACTGCCATGAGGAGTGACTCAGTTACCCCACGCATTTTAAGATTATAATGCCATTTTTTACATTTTTTAATAAATTTAACTGCAAATGGCTTACACATTTAATGTGTTTTCGTGAAAAAAATATCATAATATAGTTATATTGTTATAAAAAACCTCTACATTCATCAACGAACGTGGCCTTCGGCCGGCAGCTTGGAATTTACTGGCTCAACAATCGTAAGAACATTTGCTACCTGCTAGAGGTCCAGCGGCCAATTACCTTACCCCCTCATGCAGCTTTGCTAATAGCTCTAGAGAATGAGATGGCGCACATCACCCACCGCTGTACTGGTTGAATGACGGAAACGGTATGATTCCAGCACGCAAGTTATATTATTTGTTGCAAGGGATACCTAGACATAAAAAAAATTGTTTTCTGTAGTGGGTACCTAAGTTTATTTTTTTGGTAGATTATGTGTTAAATGAATACAAAAAATACCAAAACTATAAGGTCTCTAATTAAAATAATACATAAAGATAAGTAATTTAAAAGATTCTGACTACCCCTCTTGGCAACGGGTAATTTGGTAATTGACTATGTCTCCTGGTTTCACAACATGGTTCCCATCAAGGCGGGACACTAGCACCGTATGCGAATTGATGTTTTTTCATCCTCTTCACATTGTGTCTTACTCTCAAATGCGTCTCCCGAGGTGACAAGTGCCCAGTCAATAGTACCACTGGCTTCCTCAGTAAATTTTTAACCATATTGAATAGTTACCCGGTTTGTTTGGAGTTTGGACTGTCTATAGGCACTTTTGATTTTCTCATTCGAGAAATTTTCCCCAAATCCTTCCAGAATAGAGATTTGACCCATTTTTTAATGCAGAATCTAATGTGCTCATTACAAATATCAATATAACCTTTTAACCGAGTATGAATATATTTTTTAAATGTGTATAATATTATTATGTATTGGGGTATGTGTATATATATATATATGTACATACCGTAAGCATACAACGAAAAGTAGCTAAGTCAAATTAACTTCAAAGAATATCATTTAGTATATCTAAAATCATTGACTCTACTAAAACCTTGTTAATTGCGAATTGATGTTTTGATTTGAACGTTCTCTCAAATGTATCTATTTTTGTCATTGCTTCATTCATGTATTATGTATGTGCTGTTATTTTTGGGTAGCTCTCATTTATCTCATTTAGTGTTGTGCACTTTGTGTAATTGGACAATGGTCTGTTAATATAAAAATAAGTAAATAAGAAATAAATAAGTCAAATTCCTCGTTTTTTGGCAGATTGAGATTGAGGATTTTTGGCTTATAGTTTCACATGTTTGGATAATTTTTTTAATTAAAGAATATTTTTATTCATGTGTGTAAAAAAACATTCTTACTTGCGAAGCTGTGAGTTTGTGTCTATGTAGAGTTTTAGTCTAGCAACGGACGGGGATCTTGACTTGGCAACTTTTCGTTGTACGCTAACGATATGTGTTTATTCTATTGAACCTTTGACTTCCTTGGTTAAAACATAGCTCAATTCGAATCAGTCGGTTAAGAAAGGATAAACATATCTTAATCCAAAAAAATAGTCAGTAGGTATTTTACCTTTACAAAAATATTGTTTACGGTTACAATATTCTTTTTAATATGTGTTTAAATTGACGAGATAAAAATATGTTCAACCAAAAATTCAATTTATTATCAGTATTGTCATTTTATATGACCATAAAAATGCAAAAATTAAGTGGTAATGCCGCTCTAGGATTTTAGAAAAGCGTTTTTTTTTTTGCTAAAATGGTGGCTCAAATTCTTAGAAATAGGTACCTACAGTAAGTTTTACATATTTATTTTAAATATATTTCCTCCATAACGCGAATGAGACTAGGTCACACTTCTTGTCTTAGTCATCTCGCCAGATTCCATATAGTCATCTCGCCAGATTCCATATAGTCAGCTCGCCTTACTGTGATTGTGGGTCAGAGGACACTCTGGACCATAATTTCTTTGAGTGTTCTATCAATGACCAATTTCCAAATTTTATGCACGAATTGGTAAAACTTAAAATTGATCTCCCTACCAGTATCCCCTGCCTTCTAAGTCTCAACTCCCCCCAAATTAACAATTTATTAACAAAATACATTTATAAAAATGGCATTAAAATTTAAGTCATTGGGGATTAAAAACACATAAATTTACACTGTTTAACTTATCTAACTTATCTGCTTCAATTTTATTTGCCCAAATATTATATCTTGTTTAAAAGTAACTAATTTTAAGAACAATCTGTACAATTAAAATCTAACTGATTATACATGGCCGAGATCACCCTTAATGGGTGAAAGCCAATAACATAAAAAATTTTTTTTTTAAGTTTTGCATGTGGGAAAAGGTTTTTAAGTGCTTATTCTGTGAACGACTCTACAATATCAGCTTGAGGATCGATCCTTGAGTGACATAATGCGTATTACACACAGTTAATATAATATGTGGCCGTGGCATATCTCTCGATATCGCTCACCATATAATCCCATACAGTCTATAGTACTATAATATATCTGTGACAATTGTGTGATGAGCATACCCCCTCCACATATATAATATATTATATTAACCGTATGGAACAAGCTTAACGCTGCAAAAAGTCTAGTATGTCCTTAAAATCAGCCAGAAGAGGAGAAAACTGTCAATGACAAAAGCCATTGCAGACTGGAGGTAAATTAATTTATTTTTTTACAGAAAATTGTCATGCGAAACTAAACATGTGAATATCGCAAAACAAAATTTTTCCAACTGGCCGGAAACATAACTTCCATGGATGTTAATCAGTTCACTTAAAATTTTAACCGTAGCTTCAATATTAAATTATCTCAGGAAGAATGTACGGATATTACGTTTCTTTGTAAATTTCTATTGTCAGAAATTATTCTTTTTATTTTCCGTACATACTTCCCGATATATTCTTACGTAGAACTTTATGATGTTTTTGGAGGTAAAAAATCATTCCAGATGCAGAGAGCTACCCGTTAAAGCAGTGTTTCCCAAACTTTAATTTCCCTGGCCCGGCTATTTTTTATTACTGTGTCTCCTTCATGACCCAAATTTTTTGTATCGCCTACACAAAAGCGCCACAGGAGAAAAATCTTCATTTAGTGTCAAACACAAAATGCTGTCGTTTTTATCTTTCTGAAATATTTAAGATCAAATTCACTATCTAAGATCAAACTACAAAATGCTATGCTTTATATCATTCCAATATATATTAGAGGAATATAACAAAACAAAATCACCGCAGATGGAAAAATTTCCATTTTTGAGATCAAACTTAATGCTGTCTTTTTTACCATTCTGATATTTGAAAGAAAATGTAAAAAATCTGGGCGGCTTCAAAATATTAAAGATGGAGGAAAGCGTGTTGCAAAACCTTCCTGTATTTTGTAAAACAGAACAGAAAAATAAATATTTTAATCACAGATAATAAATTTGATCGATGGCTATTAGCACTGAACAATGTTATGTACTTGTTTTGTTGATTTTCGAGCAAAAATGAAAATACCCAGGCACCGGGTTGCAACCCATAGCTTGGGAAACACTGCGTTAGAGGATGTTTGCTTTGCTAAACTCTGATTCAGACAATTTGTAAAAAGAAAATGTTTAAAAAGTTTGTGAATGTACTTGAAAGTTTAAACATTGAAGAAAATAATATTAACATTACCTAAATGAAACATGAAACCGGAAAAAACAACAGAAATTAAAAAGATTTCAGTCGCATCTGGAATCCAGGACCTCTGCCTTTCTGGGGCAACCGCTTTACCAACTTAGCTAATGAGCAGTTCAATTTATGTCATCTTCATCGATGTCATATCTCAAATTCAAGATTTTTCAATAATATTTTCCATTTTTAATCCCATATTATTGGATGATTACAAAGTTCTTAACGAACACAATTGCAAACTAGATAGTGTCTCGGATTAATATATATAGGTTACTTTAATATTATTTTCTTCAATGATTAAATATTACAAGAAGGTTTTTAAATCTCAATAAAAATAATTAATAATTAAAAGTTGAATACTTGAAAGTATTTATAGTAAAGGCTTTTAATCAGATTTGTATTCAATTCGTTCGATTACCTTTTTTTAAATTATCCTTTTTATCTGAGCACTAGAGTGGCATTACCCCTTAAATTGGCACAAATATGTATTTATTTAAAAATAGAGATAATGTTTATTTTTGTGTTTAGATTATAAAAATTATTATGTAATAATACGTTTTTCAGCGTTTCTGTGTGCAATATCATATGTATTTTTTTGTTATTGGCCATAAAATAATTCTTAATATATTACCGAGCGAGATTAATCAAAAAAAATATCTACTATGTCCAGAAACCAAATATTTTCAAGAACAAAATGGCTTTTAATTTCTTTAATATACATTTATGTGGTTAGAATAATTATAATTTGAATAGTGAAATATTAATGATTGTATTATCAAATCTGTGAATATTTTGTTTATGTTAAAAATATGTTTTTATGGTTGGATGGTATAATTATGTCATGGAAAAGTCATTCGATATTTTTTGTTTTTAATGTAATTATAAGAATAGTACCTACTCATTAGGTTCATAAAACATACTATAACAATTTTAACATGTCACTGAATTCGTTAAAGTACAAATTGATATGTTTTATCTTTACTTATTTTGTTTTGCGTGAGGAGATTAAAGAGCAAAGCAATTGAAAAAACGTGGGATTTAGGACATATTTTGATAAAATTAAATAGCTACAGCCTTTTTTTATTTATGCGTAATTTAGGTATTTTCATAACAACTCAACATCATTATTGAAGACGAACTGCAAAAACCTATAAAATGTGTTCTATATGGTGTTACAGGCGGAAAACAGTTATCATAATTATTAATTAATCGAGGTTTCTCACCAAAGCTGAAAAGCCATTATTGTAAATTTAAGTTCATCAAATTTCACAATCAACGTTACAACACCCGTACCTGCAAGTGTTTGTATATTAAATGAATAATTCAAATATGTAAACACATTTTTGCAATTTAGCGGGAATCAAACGAAAACCTACTTATTAAAATGGCTATAAACTGACAGCCAAGATGGCCGCTCGATTAATTCTGACATAATTTCTTGAATGGTGGTTGTTCATATGCTTACTCAAGTACCAGTGGTGTGCAGCCTGTAAAGGCTGAAAAGCTGTGCCTACCAGATTTCTGAAAAAAAAAAAAAAATTTCTAGAAAATTCTTATTTCATGATTGTTCTTTTTTTCCTTTTTTTTATTAATTTAAGACATTATACAAAAAATATGATGCGAAAAGTAATGGAAGTTGTTACTACTTGGGAAATTTCCAATATTACTGTTGCAATTTGCATTTTTTTTTTAAATTAGAATACCGCACAAGAGCCCCAACTGCTCCCAACCGTCTGAAAGCAGTGAGACTAAGGCATCCCCAATTGGAGAATGTTGTGAGGCTGAAGGTAGCGGGGAGGGGAAGGAGAAGGGGAAGATGAAGGTGGGAAAATACCTGGCTATTCAGATCTGATCACCAAACATGGCTAAAAGCCATTTCAAGCAATAATTCAATTCTGAATGGTGGTCTTTCACCAGAGCGATACTGAGAATATCTTCCACTCTGGAACGTGCGCATATTATATATTATTTTGAATCAATTAATTGTGAAACAACAGAAATTAATTCAATTAAAATTTACTTGCGCACGCCGGGATTTGAACCCGCGACCTTCAGAT
This sequence comes from Halesus radiatus, assembly GCA_022606495.2. NCBI lineage: Eukaryota > Metazoa > Arthropoda > Insecta > Trichoptera > Limnephilidae > Halesus > Halesus radiatus. The sequence continues at coordinate 259,830 of JAHDVE020010521.1, read as the reverse complement.
TCGTAGTCGAGAGCCTTACCTCTCGACCACGGAGGCCTGCATTGAGCGACCTTATCCTTAATACATTATGGCATGATGATTAATGATAATCAACAGCCTACCCTTGGTCAAGGAGCAATGCAAGCCACAGTACTTATGGTGAAGTGAACTTGAACTAAAAGAAGAGGAAGTGCAATATGGCTTAACACCTTTAAAATACCTATCATATCTTACTCGAGTACTTATCCCTAATGACATACCAACCAGACAAATATTTATTTAATCCTGGAATGGAAGCGATGAGTAAAATTTCTTCTCTCCATCTTCAAACTAATTTTTAATAGTGTCGACTGATCGTACTAGCTTTCTTCAAGATATGCTTTCCGTGAGTTCTTTCCTCAGCAATGCGTTTGTCTTCATAGTAGCGGGTTGCGCTTTTTTCGCATAGCTAAGTTTAATATTTTTTTTCACTCAGGAAAATTTACATCTCATTTTATGGTGGGAACCATTGAGTGAAATTTACCGATCCCTTCTCAGACACAATAAACGAGTGAATAATGCATATTTTTGATCGATTTAAGCAATATATGTGATTATTAGGAGTAATAGCAATATTTATTACAATAGATGACAAATATTAATCAAAGGTAGGAGAAAAAGGCCAAATTATAATTTTTTTATTTATAAATGAGTTAAAAATTACTTTTCAATCACTACTTTATTAATATATACATATCAACATGTTTTGAAAGCGAAGCTTTCATCATCGGGACATACAGAATACCATGTTGATATGTATATATTAATAAAGTGGTAATTACAAAGTCATTTTTAATTCATTTGTTAATAATGACGCCACAAAGCTGATACCAATCTTTTGAAGAATTTTATTTATTTAGTTTCAATACATATTTTATTTTCACCAACAGGTTTCGCTTTACTCAAGCTTCATCAGGGTAAATATAATAATTTTGAGTTATTACGATATTTACCTTGATGAAGCTTGAGTTAAGTGAAACCGGTTGGTGAAAATAAAATATATTTGTGGTTTATAATAACGTGTTTCATTTACTTAATACAATGTCAAACCACAAAGTGATTGCTTCTTATGAAAACATATTTTTTTCATTTAGTTAATAAAATTTTACAAAGTTAATAAGACAATTTGTAATATTTATCTTAGTCCTCCTCACTAGGGGTCCCTGTTCTGAGGTGGACTAGGTTTTATTTAAAAAACTGATTTGTTTTTAAGCTCCGACGAAGTTCTTTTCAAGATTCTGGATAACTCCTCTTCTTTGATTTCTTTGAGCCAGGTTTTGATATGATTTTTAAAATCATTTGCCTTTTCTGTTTTTTTTTTTGTTAAGATCGGTGGAAGTGAATTATATAGCTTAGTGGAGAGATAATCATAATTCCTTAGTCCAAAAGCTGTTTTAATTTAGGAATATTCATAATGTCAAAATGGGAGTAAAATATACTTGTCGCTTCCGTTCTAGGGCTAACAAAAACAAAATATAGGAATTCAAACAATATTCTTATACACCTGCCACAAGAGGCATTGTCAGGGTTCAGACATTTATATAGGAAGGTGTTGATTGAGCCCGTAACCTCAAATACTGTGCTACGGGGGTCATATTAGAAATATTGTTTAACCCTTCCCTTACGTTGCTAGAAAATCCCTCGATTTCCAGTGCTGTACATTCAGTGTACAGGGTACACATTTAAAATTTAAAAAAATTAAGTTAGATAAAAATGAATAGTTTACATTTATTAATAATGTAAATCATTTTATTAAAAGTGCGTATTCTACATAAATAAAATATTGTGTTTATACACTTATGTGCTGAAAATGAGGAAAAAACATTGGCCATGCGTAAAACACATGATACGTCCATTACAGTCGGCAGACCGCCAGCTACTACTAGCGACCGCACATCGTGGTACGGTGAGCGAAATTCCGTATCCATCTGGCTCATTACAGCTCCACTTGGCAAGTTATCAACGCACGCAGATATACGAGCAAATTAACGAATTTTCATTTTTCTCTTAAGTTTGATAAATACCTACATAATATTTTAATTATTTTATCTGATGCATAAATATATTGCTGAGGAACATCTAAAATATGAACTCTATGTTTAGTATATTTACAGAGATGTTTAAATAATTAGAAACAAGTCAAATCAGTTGACAGCACCGGTAAGGAAGGGTTAAATTGAGTTATTTGTTATTAATTTCTTATTATGTATTTATATCCGTGAATTATATTTTGTTATCTCCTGCACTAAAACACTAGACTAAATATTATGTAATACTATTAAAAATATTGATGTTTTTAATTGAACATGAGGCAGAAAGAGCTTTACCCCTGACAATAGACAAAATTAAAATAAATAATTAAATAACTACTATCTATTAAAAACATACCTATGAATAACTTTTTGGAAATCCATAGAAATAAAAATATGGGAAACGACAAGTAAATAAATGGTTATTCAAAATATCATCACGACATGTGACTAAAATACATTAAAAAAAATTGTAATCAATATAAAAAGAATTCAATAAAATATGCATATAAGCACGTCTTTCTTAATACACACTAAATTAATGAAAAACACTTTTTATTTGTTTAATTACAATGAGGAACAACTATTTCAGTCACGGGAGAAGCAAAATCATGCATTTTAATTACTAAAGCTTGGTAAAGTGTCGAGTTTTTGTATGGCTTTTAGGTTAGGTTTTTTCTTATTTACGAAATAAACCCAAATTAAGAACCCAAACATCTATTTTATGTCTAATTAATATATTGTATTATATATAAAAAATAGGTTTCAGGTTAGTTTATATTTTTTTTAATAATAAAAAAAACTAACAAGCAAACGGGTGTGCTTATATGAATATTTACCGAATTCCATAAAATATTATACTGTATTGAAAATTGTTAAGTTGTATTTTTATTTTAGATTGCAAAAGTCATGTTTATAGAAAACACATTTTTATTGATATTAAGTTTGGTTTTAAGTATTACAAATTACAATGAATGTGTTCAAATTTGTGTTTTATTTATAGATGTATTTATTTAACAGAAAAAGAAATAATTTGCACACAACTGCTGAAAAATCTCAAGTGCCTAGAAACCCCTAGAAAAAATCTTGACATTGTGCAAAAACATGTCATCCTAAAAATACACACTTCATAGTCTACTAACGCAAGAAATACTACAAATGATTTATCTGTAAATTCTAAGTTAGGAAAATGGATAAAGTTTCAAAAAACAAAAATTCTCAAAAATTCAAAAAATCTTTTAAATTCCGTATGAAACAAGTACCGAATTTTAGGTAAAATGTTCTAAATTGCCTTCACTAATTTTCAAACTGTATCTATTTTCAGACATTTTGGGTATGTATTTCGTAGAATTTAAAAGAATAATTTGAGCACTTACGTATGCTGAAACCTTAATTATTTTCCCAACTACCCATACAGAATTTACAGATAAATCATTTGTAGAATTGCTTGAGTAAGCAGAATACAAAGTAATGTTTATGGATATTTTTTAGTGCTGGCCCTAAACAGATTCCCCTAATTTAACCTTTAGAAAAAAGATGTCAGGTGGGAATGGTGTGTTTCGTCAGTATTTCAATGGAAAATGCTCCGAAGAACTAGTAATTAATCCATTTAATGGTCCCAACATCTCTAAACGTCGACAATTTCAAATATGAAATAGAAATTTTTATGACCCATTCACAAATGTGCTCAGCAGCTCAAACGTGGAATGATTCGCTTTTGTCTTTCCCCCCTCCTACAACAAGAGTATTTTCAAGATCCAGGCTCACTCCTTCCTTTCCTTAGACAGACCTCCGCACAGCATCCCCAACGATGGCGCAGGCACTGAAGGAAACCCCTAAGGCATCCGGTGACAGTTAATATTAAAAAATATTGAAATCTTCATTCTGACATCAGTGGAAAACTTCAACATAGAATGTGACTTACCTTCGAGCCTAGACAATACAGTATCATGTCAGTTACCAAATCTGTCAGATTCATTGACATCAAAATGAATAAACTTACCCTGAGTGCCATTTCGATGACTGGAAGCAAAGGTCACGTGATACTCATTTTGGCACTAGCCTAATTCACTGCCATCCACGTTTGTTTAGCATTATTATGACTGCGGTAAGCAAATTGTAAAACATTTATAAAAGAGTCAAACTAAACAAGGTGAATTTACTTATTTGCTGTTTTACTTAAATTGGCAGAATGCCTAGCTCACCCCTAGCCCCCCCTTATTTTGGTTTATTCCTCTTGCGTGTTAGGGCATCTCCATGTATTATTTTGCTCTGTGCCAGATTAGATATTTAATTAGAAATATTTCCACTTGGTAATCAATTTCAAATTGTTTAATGTACACATATGGTAGACTTTTAAATACATGAAGAAAGCTAGGTGTTTTTTCTTTCTAAAACTGTTTACATATCATTCCGACCATAATAGAAAAGAAGATAATGAGTTTTATGAGGAAGTGTCATTTGGTGCCACATATATGACACAATGTTTAATAATATTTCGTGACGCATACGGCACTATGTGACCCAGCGGGTTAACTTATAATATTTTATGGATTTTCTATGAAATAAAACATTTCAACGCCAAAAAAAGACTGAATTCGGCATTTAAAAAAAACATGAAAAATTACAAACACACCCAAAATGGATATAGGAAGTTTTTATTTGGTATTTCAAACATTTGAACTTGATTAAAAATAAACTAGTTAAAATATTAGCAACAGTCTCCAATATACCTACGTAAGAAAAAACTCAAACTTATATTTCACATCTTTTAGCTATGTAGATAAATGAGATAATTAGGCATGTTGTTACAATGGTCAAATCGATATTAACATTTTTCGGAATATGGCATAAAAATTTTGTATAAAAAAATCCATTTATTTACTTCTACTCACCCACACTTTAAAAACGCCCTACTTGGTATCATCTAATTATATCGACAATCCCAACGTAGTGTGCTTAATCAGCAAAATTTAGATTTTCATTTCATTACTCTAAAATATGGCCCTAAACATTACTTTGCGGGTTGCTAACTCAAGCAATACCACAAATGATTTAACTGTGAATTCTATACGGGTGGTTAGGAAAATGCATAAGGTTTCAAAAGACAAAAATCCGCATACTCTAATCTTTAAAAAAAAAGTGTCCATCGAGTTTCACGCATGTGCACCGGACACGGAGAGGATCAATGCCGCAAGCTCCTTCGAGCAGGTTTAATTAAAATATCTGTAGAACAGACTCAGCATACCTACATTGCGTCTGTCCATTAGAGATGGCAACCGGTCTGTTAACAGCGGGTAGTCAATCAGACGAACTGCTCTCCTTTGCACAGAATCGAGCAGGTTTATCAAGTATTTGGAAGCTCCAGCCCAGAGGTAACTTCCAAATTCAACTGTTGGACGTACTTGAAATTTGTATAGGGTTAGCAGTTGGTCACTATTGAAGAATCTGCTAGCCCTATACAAAACGCCCAGTTTCTTAGAAATACATCCCAAAATAAAATGACTGTAAATAGGCCCAATTTGGAATGAATTACCTAAAAAATTCCACTAATTATTTCATATACAATTTAAAAGATTCCAGTTTGAGGATTATTGTCTTTTGAAACCTTATACATTTTCCTATTTACCCATATAGAATTTACAGATAAATCATCCATAGTCTTCGTTGAGTTGACAACCTGCAAAGTGGGAATTTTTGGGTGCTGACTGTTAAACCATCCAATTATAGTATATACATACACATTTTCATATGATGCCAAAAAAAGTTGAGTTTTCCTCTAAATTGTCATTTTTGGAAAGAAAATTATCGAAACTGTACAATTCATTAGGCATAGAAAGCAGAATCTAACTTTGTTTTCATCTCCTGTAAACCTTGCAAAATGCAGTTCAACACCTTATATTGGGATTGTTGATATGTCAGAGTGGTAGTGGTACTCCCAGTATCGCCAGTGATCTGAATAGCCAGGTACTTCCCAACCTTTTTCTTGCTCATCTTTTTCCCTTCCCCACTACCTTCAGCAACTCAACATACCCAGATTTGGGATGCCATTGTCCCACTGGATCCAGATAGCTGGGAGCAGTTGAGTTCTAATGCGGTATTTACATAAAATATGTAAAATAATAAATATCCAGACTTAACTACAAAATAAAGTGAAGCAGTTGTCTGTGAAATTTAATGATTCTACACATGCATGACATGGTTAGATGAGAAGCTAATAAGATCATCAACAAAGGTGTCGTTATACTGTTCTTCTTTTTTTCCTTACAAAATTTGTTCATATAAGTTCAAAAATATTTGTTATTCTGAAAAAAAAAAATTTCAAATTTCGTTCAAATGAGATTGGACCTATGTTACAAATGGATAATTTTACAATTTGAGGTATTGTTAGTCAGAGGAAGATAAAACACTTTAAAATGAGTATGTAATTACAGCGAAACCCACTTAAGAAGTTTTTTTCTACGGTCCCTTGAAGCACGGAATTTAATAATTGCCTAATTTATCTGACATACAGTAGAACCCTGTTAATCCAAAATCCACGGGATCCTCAAAAATCAAAATTTCGAATTAACCAATTCCCGCGTAATTCAAAATTATAAGAAAAAACATCCGAAGAGTTCCGTGACCGGTCAACCAAATTCAAAGTAAATTCGTAAAAATAAATATATTTTATTATTACTGCATTTTACTGCGCCACGGCCGCCTGTCAGATTCAGATTTACAAAATTATATTATTTGTTATTAAACAAATGGAATATTTTCGAGTTACAAAGACAAATTTAATTACGCACAAATAAAAAAATCAAATTACACTTTTTCTTCGAATTATCAGGATTCTACTATGCAAGATTTTGCCATATAGGAAGTTTTTTTTTTCCGGTCCCTAGGAAAACCTTATAAGAGAGATTCACTGTAATTTAATTTTACATCTTGTCCTATTTACACCTTCAATTGAAATACCGGTAGAACTGCACTTGCGATGTCCAACAACAAAGCATAACAGTGGGATCATTAAGGCCACATTTGTAAAAACAAATTATTATAGATATGTATCATGTTATGTGCATATTCACAAATAAAATTTTAAACCCGTAGAAAACCGTTGTTACAGAATAGAAACCTGTTACGGGTTTCGAATTATACCAAACTTAAACCAAAACAATAATATCGGCCGTGGAAATCTAAAACCATAACCTAATAAAAGTTTTGAACTTGTTGGAAACTATTGTTACACATAAGTTGGAAGACTGTTGTTACGGAAATCAGATTTTACCCCAACATAATAATTTTTGCTGCGGAAATCTTAAATCATAATCATTAAGCTTTTATTTACAAAAAGACATTTGACTTTCATGAGGTTTAATCACTTTTACACAAAAAAGGGGCCACAAGTCACATTTCCAAAATAAAATAGTTTTACACGAAATATTCTAGCCCTGAATAACAAATCTGCAAGAAATTCTACTTCATATTTTCATAGTTTTGTCACAAAGTATAACTGAAATTAATAGCTATGGATACATATTACAGTAGAACCCTGTTAATCCAAACCCCGATAATTCGAAAAAACGCATAATTTTTTTTTTCTAATTACGTTACGTTACGTTGGAACTCGTTTATTTGAATTTTGGTTTTTGATGTCCCGTGGAATTGGAATTAACAGGGTTCCACTGATTAATACTTTTTTGTTTTTGTAAAATTAGTGACAAAGCTATGGAAAAAAATTGACTCCAACGCTAAAAATTAGAAGAGTGGAAGTAGCTAGGGGAGGCCTGCATTCCACAGTGGACAGACAGTGAATGATGATGATATACAAAATATGTTTCATGCTACTTTAGCCTATAAAAGTTTTATAAATGGGTATATGGAGAAAATTATGCCAAGTTGTTTATTTTTTGCTTTAGGGCGTTAAATACAGTGAAACTCGCTTAATAAGTTCATACTTAAGAAGTTTTAACGCTTAAAAATGGTTTTTTTGGTCCCTTGAAGACTGAATTTGAAAAATGGCCCAATTTATCCCACATAAGTTTTTTTCCGGTCCCTTGGAAAAGTTCTTAAGAGAGTTTCACCGTAGAGCGCTGCGGGACCATAAAACTAACGTCATTGAAAAGTTGGACTGAACGCTTTGCTCGACTCTACGTTAGACGGACGAGAAGATTCCTCGACTGGAGACCTAGGGCCACAAAAATGTGGGCAGAGCAAAGACCCGCCGGTTTGAGGTCATCAGGAAAGCGATTCGTACAAGATCGGTTAAGTGCTCATGGATATAAAGAAGCGATATACAAAAAGGATGGTCTACATCCAACGCTGGAATCAACTTGGCAAATAATGATGATGATAAGACTCCTTAAGAACTGCATTCAGTCACAAATGACTTGAAGCATCCTTCTACATGAAGAAGTGATAAACCAAAAAGGGGGTCAACATCCAACGCTGAACCCAAAGCAGCTGAAAATGGTGATGAATCGACTGCATTCCCTCACCAGTGGCTACAGCATCCTTATCCATTGCGTTCTGCCTCCGCTTATCATTACAAACACCAGTATTTCTAACTCGATTATAAAAAACTTTATTTCTTCTAGCTCAGCATGACTTCTTTCTCATCTATATCGTCATCGTCTCTAACTTCAACTTCACCATATTGGTTGATGATATGAATCTCCTTCATATTTCCATCAACGATATCTTTGTGATGTATGCCTTGGTCATCTTCAATATCTTGTTCTTCATCGACGTCATGTTGATCATCGGCATCTTGCTGATCATTGACATCTTGTTGGTCATCCATGTCCCGTTGGTCTAGGTCATTTTCATCTATTTCTTGATCATCTTCATGGATCTGCTCTCCGTCTTCTAGTTCCTCTAATTCCTGTCCATCTTCTTCCTCCATCTCCATCTTCTGAGAATGGTCATTGTCTTCGGTATATTCTTGATCGCTGGTCCCGTCGTCCCTCTGGTCTATAGACTCCACCTGGATTTGGATGGTTTCTCCGTCGATCTGAGCGCTCTGAAGTCCGAGCAGCTCTTCGGTGCAGACAGAAGTCAAATCTGTGATGTTGATGTTACTCTGCAACTGAAATAATCAAAAAAAAATTATTGAAACTAGCATCAAACAATCTATGATTTTTAGAGCACTAATTGAGATCGATAGTTATCAGAGCACCTTCCATTAAAATACCGGTAAAACAAGGACAGCATTCCCACCTGAAGTCTGTGCTCCAAAGATTGCAATCCGTTTAACAAGAAATAGGGATCTAATATTTCAATAGAACTCTTGAACACGTTAAAAAAAAATCCAAAATCATCCAATAATCACAATCCTGAGCAGCATAAAAGCTGTGGAGACCGTTGCAAACTAGTGTAATTAAACATATCAGCCTCGCTTGACCTTCCTCAGTAGTTTTTTTTTGCATGCCACTTTATCAATGACATTGATAAAAGAAATTATTTTTATTATTGTACTCACCATGTGGACTTTCTTAGATTCCTGAAGCAGCATCTGCTGGTTATAGAGGTCCTTGTGGTGCACCTTATTGTGGTACTTCAAATGGTGCGCCTTGGTGAATCGCTTATTGCAAGGCTGGCAACTGTAAAACCAAAACAGCCATTATTAAAAAGTACACATATTTCATTTAAACTTGAATAACTTTACATGCGCCCCGAATAGACACTGCAAGGCTGTCTGAAACGTTGACTAAAGAAGGACAAAGTACAACATAGCATAAAACTACAAAAAATTATTACTGATATCCATACTTTTGACATTAACTACTGTAGGATTCAAAAATACCTAGAAAACATAATGCAGCGTATCGCCACCGGGGGTAAAAAATGGCACCAGTATCTGTAGTGTATTATCCTGAGTCAATGAGGCTAGTTCCTCAGAGCATCTTCCATTGAAATACCGATAGAACAAGGACACCATTCCCAAATGACGTCTGTGCTCCAAAGATTGGAATCCATTTGTTAAGATACATAGCACGATGAAGTGAATCAAATACTTGAGTCGGACCAATAACAGAAGAGAATGTATGAATGTGAATGAACCAAGAAGTGTGTCCCATGACTGTGTAGTTTGGCAGTCTGTCCTCTCTGCCTACCACAACAGAGGAACAGTGTGATGATTATTAGTTAGTTCTGAAATTTGTGTGATATTATGAAAGAAAGAGTTAAAAGTTAATATTTTTTTAATAATTTTGCTTTTTCTAAATCTGGTGCCCCCTCATGATTTATATTTATTGCACTAGTAAGTCACAAATCAATTTATTACTATGGACTGTGCGTCTACTTCACAGCAGTTTACTTACGCATATTTCTTCTCTCCAGTATGTGTCAGCATGTGGTTGGACAGCACATACGAATACGTGAAGCTTTTACCGCACAGGGTACATTGGTACGGTCGCTCTCCCAAATGCAACCTGAAATATATCGCAACAATGTTCTTTAGACAGCTGTAAAATCATTTTTAATTAATTATATGATTCCCATTCTTTTATCTCCCACTGGTCTTATAAATAAAATAAATTTAAATTCATTTCTTGTACCTTTCGTGTTTCTGTCGGCTCCCAAAGTCTCCGAAGAACCTGTCGCAGATGCGGCACTTGTAGGGCTTGACACCCGTGTGGCGCATCATGTGGCGCCGCAGCTCCATGTTCAGCACGCACGAGTAGCCGCAGATGCTAAAAGTAATGCAAAAAAGCCAATATTATTTATTTTTATATTAACGGACCATTGTCCGATTTATTACACAAATTCCAAAATACGAAAAGAGATCAACAAAAGCTACAAAAAAAAACAGCACATATATAATAGACAAATGAAGTAAAAGACAAAAATATACATTTAAGAGAACATTCAAGTCAAAGCCGTCCATGAACAGGAGTCCATGATGTTAGACAATATATTAAATGATTTTCTCCGAAGCTTATTTTCGTAAAGCCTGACAAAATTCATTGAGACTGGTACTAAAAATTCCAAGGCTCCGGCTTGAGTTAATAAGTCTCGATATTCTAGACAGCGGAGAATGGTACCCATAATTAGTAGTGTTGATTGAGGAAAAGCAATTCATTATTTCTGTTCATTGTTTCAATATGCAAAGGTATAACACAGCCCCGGATCTCACGATTGTGTGGTTACATTTACTGAAAGAAGGGGGAGTGGGTCATTTATTATTTCAATTTTCCCAGTCCCATAGGAAGTCAAAGGTGAGTCATAAGAAGTAAAGAAAATACAAGATTTAAAAGAAAAACATTGGCTGAAAGGGATGGACAACTTACGTACGGTCCACACGGAAGAAAATATCCAAAGTGTTGTGGATAGTGTGCAGGACAGTCCAGAAACATCAACAAGAAGACGTTCGGCAACTGGGGCTATCGCGGAGGTCCGTTCAGAGGATTTTGGCCACATTGCACATGTTCCCGTATAAGGTTCAGCTTGTGCAAGAATTGAAGCCGATAGATTACCAACAACGGCTTGATTATGCCATTTCATTCCAAACCATAACGGTAGTTTTGCGCCACCCTGTATAATTAAGATTTACCTGCAAACAAAGGGCTTGATGCCCAGATGTCTCCGAATGTGGGCCTGCAGAGAGGCGTTGGAACGGAACGAAGAGCCGCATTGTTCGCAAGTATGACTGAAAGAAGAAAATCGATGGTTATTTTCGTCCACAATCACAAATCGAGGGCTTAAAATCAAAGTTATTTTAAATTCTCGGCTACATGATAGTGAAACAATGTTATGTCAATCTTTTCTAGTTTCTTCTTAAATCTTTAGAAAAGTCTAACGTTATCTACATAAAATTGCCCCTGTTTAATATCAAAAGATTGTATAAGCTGTTGGCGTTTTTATCACAAGAAAAATCAAATTGTCAAACAACATCAGCAGCTGTTAAAGTTTTCTGACACAAGCAAAATAAGTTTTAAACTACAACGGTTTATTCTTACACGTTCTTAGTGTTTTTGACACTAACATTGATATCATGAACTGTGCATTGTTCATAGCGGAGCGAACCCATCTACATTCATCTATTAGTTTTGGGGTGACTCATTTCATGGTTCGTCAGGAAAATATATATATAAAGTTGATGTCATTTTTTGGTTGATCTAATTTGTAAGTGTTTTTGCTTTGCATTAAGGCGATCCACTTCCTATAATTCAAACGAAATCATGTATTCCTTATGCACGTGGCGACAAGGTAGAAATTCCCGCCTAACACCGGACGCATGTTTCAATTTACGCAAAAAAAAAGAACACCAAAATGCATGTTTTATTTTATTTTGTAAAGCTCAAACATAATTATTAAAATGTTTTACGGTCATATTCTAAAAAAACTTAGTTGCCACAATGAACAATAAGACAATATCGGAAAAGGGGTTCTTAAATAGGAGATTTTGCACCTAAAAAATGTTTTTTAGGTCTGATACTTTATTTTTTTCTAGGCTTATAAAATGACACCAAAAAATGCATGGTTAAACGAAATACCAAGGTGTGTTCTACTTGCAGTATTTAATTAAAGCATCTATGATATTCCTAGGCCATCAAATTCTCAAACCGAAAACACGTGATTTTGCATTACTTCCCATCGCATCGCCTTTAGGACATAACATTTTTATATTTTAAGAAAAAACTGTGGTTTTTATTTCTTCTATTTTTTAATAAATGTATTATAAATGAATATTATAAAAAATATATTCAATTTTATTTATTTATAATGAAAATTCGTACCAATTATATCAATTCAATACCTTCTTCACCAGTGACACAGTGAGCACACGAAAGCATTAGTTCTACTTAAATTAAGAAAATCTAGTAAAATATATACTTTAAGCAGTGAAAACTTTAATAAAACGAGGCATAAATGAGCCACCAGTGAAATTTGTTTACGTCTAAATAAGAAACGTGACTATAAAGTGCTAAAAAGATTAAATAAAATAAAATAAAAATAAAAGTGACAGTGTAAATATCTGGAAGATAAAATTGCTACCCACATTGTCTATTCTGCTGTCTCTATCACACCTTGCAGATTTTGTTATACTCGGTGCTATCAAACTTTCAGGGGAGCATAACTATCAATCTAAATTTATTTATTTTAAATTATTAAAAAAAAAACTTTTGTTTTCTTACAACCTTTTTATCAACATGGATATTGAAACATTCATAACAAATGCAGAGAAAGCCGTTGCTGCATTTAATACCTGCTTAACGGATCCAGCAAACAAGTTCAGTAAAGACCAAATAACAAAACTGACTCCAATTACAAGTCATTTCCTAATAGCCATTGGTAGAATGGCACAAGCTGTGTCTACTAAAACAGCAAGTCTAGAGGGAGAATTACGGGCTTATAAAGAAATCGGAATAAATATCCCAGCCCCGCAAAATAACCTTGACATTTGTGAGGCAATTTCTGAAATCAATGAACGCAGTGAAAGAGCTAAAAATATCATCCTGTGTAATATACCCGAAAGCATTGAACAAACTGCAGCAAACAAACTAATCGATGACAAAAATACTGTCACTGCTGTAATCTCTGCCCTAGACAATACCGCAAGTCATGATATGTTACGCGTTTACCGAATTGGGAAACTAAATGATGGAAAAGCCAGGTCGCTCAAAATAGAATTCACCAATCCCACATCATCCAGAACACTACTAAGTAAACGTCATCTGCTAAAAAACAACACTAGGATGTACCCCGATGCTACGCTTTTTCAACAAAAACATCTGAAAAACTTAAGAGAAGAACTGGAAAACCGGAAGTCAAATGGCGAAAACGATATTACTATAAAATATATAAACGGAAATCCTAAAATTGTGCAAATTCCACCAAAAAACGATGCAAACTCAAGATATACTACCAGAACGCTCGGGGACTTCGTACAAAATTAGATGAACTACGATCTATCATATATTCACATCATTATGACGTATATGTGCTTACAGAAACCTGGCTCGACTCGGAAATAAAATCAACAGAACTCGGATTAAAAAACTACAAAATCTTTCGTCGTGACAGAAACTCTAAATCCAGCTCTAAAACAAGGGGCGGCGGAGTACTAATTGCAATAAAGAAGAAACTAACATCAAGAAAACTCAAAACTAAAAACAACACACTGGAACAACTATTCATACAAATTGATACCACTGTAGAAAAAATAATAATCGCAACCTTGTACATACCACCACTCTCTGATGCCGAAAACTACCGAAGTCACAGTGAAGATGTAGAACATTTACTCTATAAATACCCCAACTCTAAAATTATTATTCTCGGGGATTACAACCTCCCTAACCTAAAATGGAATTCTAGTGATAGTGGTTTCATTGTAAATGAAAGTGAAAATGATCGTGCACGTGAGATTTTAGATATGACAAATTTTTTAAATCTTTTCCAGCATAACTTTATATATAACACAAACGATCGTCTACTAGATCTAGCTATATCTAACTATTCTAACTTGCAAATTGAAAAATGTAATGATCCAATCTTACCGGTTGATAATCATCACCCCCTCTTCATATTAATTTAAATGTATGTTATGTCAAATCAAAACCCGTCGAAGAAACTCTAAACTATAAAAAAGCAGATTTTGATTCTATAAATTACCATCTTTCTCACGTCAACTGGTCTTTTTTGTCAGACATGAACACTGACAAGTCTTTAGAAAACTTATATTCAATAATTTCTAGCACCATCAACTCATATGTACCACTATATATTCCTAAAAACCATAAATATCCAACTTGGTTTTCATCAAATTTAATAGCCACATTACAACAAAAAAAAAAACTTCACAAAAATTCAAAGAAACTCACTCAAAAATTGACTATTCAAATTTCAGTGAATCTAGAAAAAAATGCAAAGAACTCTCTAAAATCTGTTACAAATCACATATTAATTATATCGAGAACACAGCTTTAAAATCAAACAATCTCTGGAATTTTCTTAAAAAAATAAACAATGACAGTACTGACTATCCACCAGAAATGCATATGGATGATAAATACGCCAACTGTACACAAGATATTGCAAATCTTTTCTCAGATTTCTTCAAAAATGTATATGATGATGAAACACCAGAAGAAAATATACCCTCATACACTTTTAAAAAAACCACACATTTAACCAATTGCTTCATCACGGAAGAATCTGTTAAAAGGAAATTATGTTCCCTAGATATAAACAAATCTGCAGGCCCGGACACCATTCCGCCAATTTTCCTAAAAAAATGCTCCTCTGTATTGTCTAAGCCACTGAGCATCCTATTTAACCATCTCCTATCGTCTGGATATTTTCCCATCTACTGGAAATCCAGCTTTATTATCCCTATATTTAAAAAAGGTGACGAGACTGACATTTCAAACTATCGGCCAATATGCATACAATCTGTATTACCCAAAATCTTTGAATCTCTGGTTCTGGATGAAATATATCCCACACTAATAGAAGTAATAAATGACCAACAACATGGCTTCATCAAAGGTAGATCAACTACAACAAATTTATTACTTTTTCAAAACTATATATTGGAGGCATTTGCAAAAATAAACAAGTTGACTGTATATACACTGATTTCTCGAAGGCTTTTGATAAAGTATCTCACAAAGTACTGATCCGGAAACTTCATGCCCTGGGAATTGGAGGAAATATTTTAAAGTGGTTAAGTAGTTACTTATCAGATAGAACCTTGTTTGTTAAAATAAAATCTTTTATATCCAAATCGTTTTCCGCTACTAGTGGCGTACCGCAAGGTAGTCACCTTGGTCCGGTTTTATTTCTTGTCTTTATAAACGACATAGTCAACGGCTTTAAAGGTGTCAAAGTTTTGCTATTCGCCGACGATATTAAATTATATAGAGAAATAACTGATTCAAACCACTGTCAAATTCTTCAGTTTAATATTGACATGCTAAATAACTGGTGCTCACAAAACAATTTATATCTAAATGTTGAAAATGTAAAACTCTAACCTTTTCCAGAAAGAAAACGTCTCTCTTTTTTGACTATTCAGTAAATCAAATTAATTTACAAAGAGTTACAGAAATGAGAGATCTCGGAATTATAATGGATGAGAAACTAAATTTCACTGCTCACATTCAACAAATTGTAAATAAAGGTATGAAAACTTTAGGATTTATATTAAGAACAATAAAAATTTTTCAATCGTTACAAGTAATAAAATTATTGTACATAGCCCTAGTTAGAAGTTTAATTGAACATAATTCCATAGTGTGGTCGCCTTTCTACAAAATACATATTCACAATATTGAAAGAATTCAAAGAAAATTTTGCGTTTCATAAATTTTAAAGTAAACATACCTTTAGAGCACATAAATTACCCATCGTTAATGAATATTTTAAATATTCCAACATTAGAAAACAGACGGAAAATTAACGACCTAACCTTTTTACTAAAATTGTTAAACTGTAAATTAAATTGTTCTGAACTCCTGCATTTAATAAACTTGTACATACCCAATCGAACTACAAGACAGACATTAACTTTCTACATATCTTTATCCCGTTCTAACTATAGTTTGAATTCACCAATTCAACGCTTACACAGTCTTGGTAACAAATACTTAAATGATATGGATGTATTTGACAATAATCTAAACTTGGCAAATTTCAAAAGGAGGATGAGTGATTTGTTTCTGCCTGGTTTATAAATTATTGTTAACTACAACTTTTAACATTATTTACTTATTTGTTATCAATGTCAGTATTGACTTGGTGGATATTGCACCCGTTATTTTTTTATTTTTTCTGTTACTGTGCATTATTAGTTTTTGGTGCAGTTACTGAAATGTGTTTTGCACCTGTGTGAATATTATAAACTAAATATGTAAAAGCCCATATAGGGCGTATATAATATAATAAATAAAAATAAATAAAATAAAATTTAATACTTTAATTATTTTTCAGCAAAACACTAACTACTTTAAACTGCAGAGAGAAATCATAAACATGTTTTAAAAACTTTAACACCTGTTGTTAGTTAAAAACACATAATTCAAAAAATTTTCCAAAATAAAAAATTATTACAAAGAGATTTTTTTTTAATTAGAAATCCACCTTTTCGTATTATTTTCGTCCGTACAAGAAAATTTGTCATATAATTCGAAAAAATTCGATTTGGATGAAAATATATCACATAATTACGTAAATCTGAATCTGACGGGCCGGTCGTGGAGATGAAACACTGTAAAATTGATTTACACGGTTATATATATTGTCATAATTCATTTTATTATTTAATAAATCTGAATCTGATTGGCCAGCCGCACCGGTAATCTAGTTAGATTTTTCAATGTACACAGATATATGTCGTATTTTTATGAATTTACTTAAAATATCTGAATTTAAAAGCCCTGCCGCGGAATCAATCCGTTGTGAAATTTCAATTTAAATGGAAATGTAAATATGAATGTAACGTATTTTTATGAAATTACTTCAAATATCTGAATTTGAAGGGCCAACCGCAACAATAATAGAACTCGAAAATAGAATTCACACAGGAATACATCATATTGTTACGAATTTACTTTGAAGGCGCGGCCACGAAACTCAAAGATATTTTTCAACACAATGTACATGGAACTTCACTGTCTGAAAAGACAGTGGGACTATGGCATCCCCAATTTGGGGTATGTTGTGAGACTGAAGATAGTGGGGATGGGAAGGAGATGGGAAGAGGAAGATTGGGAAGTACGTAGCTATTCAGATCTGGCCACCAAAGTTTTTTTCCAGTTATATGGATATTTTAAAGCCTTACAGGTCATGATAGAAATAGTTAAAAATTCCCGATAAAAAAGAAAAACCTGTGCAAATTTCATGACATCACTGATTACAGTTTTTTCATTATTTCAGATATCAAACCAACTCATTTTTTTGGGTTTATAATTTAGATTTTGCAAAATACATCTATGAATAAGCGGAAGGCATGTTAGAGGTAAATTAATGTCACTTACAGTAGTATATACTCTCAGCATCGCCCCAGTGAAAGACCACCTTTCACAAATGAAGTTGCTTTCAACCTTCCTCTATCCCATCTCCTTCCTCTATCCCATCTCCTTCCCACCCCCTCCCCTTCAGTCCCATAAATACCCCAATTGGGGAAGCCATTATCCCACTGGCTTCCGACAATTGTAAGTAATTGGAACTCTTTTGCAGTATTCACAAAAAAATTAAAATAAAAACACCCATCTCACATTTTCTCATAATAGTATTTCTTCTTGGGGTACTTCTTCCTCTCTCGGGGCTGAGGATTCATGACTCCGTCGGCCACTGGCTCCGAGTTGGCCATAATGGTCTCCTTCAGCAGCACGTCCTCCTCCTCTTCCTCGGCCAGGGCGGCTCCGCCAGCGCCACGCTCGTATCGCAGGCGGTCCTCCTTCAGTGCGTACTGCTTGCGTGGCCTACCACGACGGCCAAACTTGAACATGGAAACAGACTACTTATAAGACAGGAATCCATAACTAAACTGAACATGGAAATATTATCCGTATCTCCAATTTTCCCACCCACTGCCTTCGGCCTCACTTTAATGTCAGCTTAAGTATCATGTCAAACCTCATGTGAACCTGACACAGCGATCAAATAAAGTATCATGCCAAACCTCATGTGAACCAGACACAGCGATCAAATAAAGTATCATGCCAAACCTCATGTGAACCTGACACAGCGATCAAATAAAGTATCATGCCAAACCTCATGTGAACCTGACACAGCGATCAAATAAAGGTCTATACATTCACATCTAACAGCACCACGCAGCGCAGAACAGTGCAGGAACGGCACAGATGCAAGTACGCCTGTCAACTGCGCTTTAGAGTCCGCCACAACATGTTTGAGAATTTTACAATCCTATTCCCATATTTATTATTATTTTATAATCTAAATTCCATGACCGATTCAATCAATTTGTCATTATCCATCTTTTCAGTTTTTAACAATATCAGCGTATAATAATGCCAACTGACGAAGACGGCGATGCTAACAGAATGTGTTCATACTAACTGCGCAGGCGCAGACGTCACAAGCGGCCACCGGCATGTCAAAATATTCTAGCCGACAATCTCGGCCGGTGCTGGGCAGTGCATGAGCAGATATGTTACGCTTACGTACAATATAATATCAATATGTTCATTGATAATGCAGGCAACTAATGTTGTGGTGTCTGTACTGTAATGTTCTGCACTTCACGGTGCTGGTAGATGTGAATAGACCTTAAAGACGAGACAGCCTCCGATCAATGAGAAATCAATGCTAATTTAATTGTAGATATGTATTATTTTTTTTAATTAAAAATATCATTGCTATGGCAACACCAAACTGGTGACTTTGTCTTTGTGTTCTTCACATTCTGTTTTCAAATATTCGCATTTGACAGTTTGTTTTAAAGAAACGAGGCAAAACATCATAATTCATTTTCTTAATTTATAATTTTGATCTGTGAATTTGATAATGCTTTTTTATTTATCTAACATCAAATACATAGCTATTTAGATACATAAAATTTCAGTAATACAAAAAAAAATTGCTTTTACATGTAATTATTTTCCTTAAAAAAATGTTGCTTGGAAAATGGAGGACTTAGCCGAGGAAATTAACTCATGATGCCTGGATAAGAACCAGACGCAATGCCAACTCAGCCTCTGACCGGTCAGATTGATATCTATGTGTAACATATCTATATCTGACATATCTATACGTGACATATCTACATGTGACATACCTATACGTGACATAACCCATATAAATACTGACGGAAGAAACAACGATCGTCGTACTACTGAGGGTAAAAAAACTCAAGTACAATTAAA
This sequence comes from Halesus radiatus, assembly GCA_022606495.2. Lineage (NCBI taxonomy): Eukaryota > Metazoa > Arthropoda > Insecta > Trichoptera > Limnephilidae > Halesus > Halesus radiatus. The sequence continues at coordinate 239,960 of JAHDVE020010521.1, read as the reverse complement.
TTCTAACCCACCTTCAGTCCTGATCTCTTCAGCAGCTGCAGCAACGAACCATCTTTGGGATCCACCGAGATCTCCATGGTGGTTCTGTCATAGTCCTCATCATCCCTGGCGGCTCCGGGAAGATAGTCAGGGTCTGTTGTGTAGTCCACCACTGGAAACAATCATTTTTTTTGATGATTTGTTGTTTTAAAGCTTATTTGAGAAGCCATGCAAAACAGTAAAAATGCACATTTTTTATGGACAAGAGTCCCAGCTGCCCAAAGCCACTGACCTGCCGTGGGACTATGATATCCACAAATTTGCAATATTGTGAAGCTGAATGAAGTAGGGGGAGGAAATAAATAGAAAAGAGTGGGGTTCAGAATAGTTTACTTTATTTTTTTTATTTTAAAGATAGACAAATATTCCCGGATTATGAATAACCGTGCTGAATTGTGATGTAAATTTAGTCCCACAATGAGTTGAATTGATAACTCATGGGTATGAAATGTCTTTAAATAAATAAATATATTATGTGAATGCAGTATATTTTCGGCACATTCCAGGGTGGAAGATACTCTCGATATCGCCCCGGTGAAAGACCATCATTCAGAATCGAAACATTGTTTAAAATAGCTTTAGCCTGTTTGGTGATCCAGTCTGAAAAGCAAGGTTCCTCCCCACCTCCACTCCCCACTACCCTCAGCCAATACATCCCAATTGAGGGTGCCATAGAACAGTCGAGACTTTTGTACAGTATTCACATTAAAAAAAACTCACTTTCCCCATCGTCCAGTGGACTATCCGCCCTCCGGTGGCTGGTTCCCTCATCATCCTGCGGCTCCTGCTTCATCTTCATGACCACACCCGGGTTGACGATGGACACATCCTTGCGCGTGTATGGCGATGTCGCTGCAAACATTAATGTAGCCATAATTAATAAACAAATATTTTAACTCTCTTATGCCCCTATCCTCTTCAAATGGCCCTCCACACTAGTGACCAATTAGTCGTATTACAAGATTCAATTGAAGATCTAAGCTATAAATCACAAAAAATCAACGATGCAGCTCAGCTAAAGTAACACAAATACATTTTTCCATCTAAATTATACTAGCTAATTAACCATCATGCCGTCTTGGCACACACTCTTTGTTTCATTTGCATTCATACATCTCATTTTAGCCGTAAGATTTTTTACAGAAATTTAAATTACATAGTGGGTACCTACGATGTTTCCTTATATTGTCTTATTTATACATAAGCGGACATTACACGCACGCTTCTGACTCAAGATTTCGCCACACTTCATTCTAATACGTCCACCGAAACGCATGTGTGAAGGCAACGACCTGCAGTCCAAACGCCCAGATTTCCCGTCAGTCCGACCCATTGGTTTTTGTCAGTGATCGGCGTGCTATGCCTTTATTGCCTTTATACGTAAGTGTTTGAGTGCTCACTGCACATTTGATTTTATTTGTTTAGGGCTTTTCACCAACTGCTTATGGAAAATCAAAAGCAAAGAATAGAAACTTAAAAATCAGTGTTAGTTAATTTTTTAATGAAACATTGCAAGTAAACTATCTAAATTTATACTGCTAATACACAAGTAACTTATAATCTTCTGGGTGACATTTATGGCATGACGTTATTATTTTAATTGGTAAATGGCCATAGCGATGTCTACCTTACATCTATGGTCAAAACTGTAGCAAAACTTTTAAACTGTATGACATATCATGCATCAGGCCAAACCTCGCTCCGATCTCCGAGAGATTCCTTTAAACGTACAATTCCGTGCGGAGATCAGTCAATCAACGGATCGGCCCGCCCGCCGAAGTGTGGAGACTTTTCTTACCCAAATTGATGCAACATTTCGGCAGGTAGGCCGATCTGGCGTATCCGTGGGCAGATCAGCGGGTGCTTTGGAACGAAAATCAAAAAACACAGGCGGAAACGTACGTGAGGGAAATGGTATCGAGTATTTACCGGGTGACATGTGTAGCGTACAAGTGTATGTGTAATTGTGTTTGTAGATGTGAAAAATGCAATGATCTACATATAGAAATGATGCCATATGTATGCACATTGAGCAGTTTATATAATTGTCAAGATGCTCCTTTGAAACGTGGCCAGCGAATCCGAAAAAATGTCATTATTAAAGTTATTTAGGTGAATATTATCGAATGAATGAAGGGCATGATTAATTGGCAAATTTGCAGCTTCATTTGTTTTGTAACTATGCGTGTGGAATAGTGCTGTATGGCGGGTACGTCTCAAAGGTATGTTGAAATTAATTAGGGACAGAAGTACGGTACAGTCGATATTATTATTTAGAATTCTCTTATATACTCTTCTGTTATTCTGACATGACCCGAATCAGTGATTCACTTGATTGTGCCTTGTCGTTCTCGGGCGTCCCTGACTTCTTCTAATAATAATAATAATAATCGGATGATTTTTATAGCGCCGTTTTTGTGAAAAATCACCTCAAGGGCGCTGTACAAATCTTACTTCCTATTCTTACATTATTCCTATATTACATCTATCACATTTTTTTTTTTTGGACAGGCTATCATTACACATTATTTATAGACCATATAAAGAGACGCAATTTAATTATCAAAACTAAATACGGCTTGATCTAAGTTTTCATACATGTTAAATTGAGAAAAAAAAAAAAAGCTAACTGTATTTATTCCTTACGATATATTGCAAAACGCTAATACAAATGATAGGAGTTATGTGAAGTTGGGCGGCGGGTGAGGACGGGGGCCGGGGGAACTGATCCATATCCATATCCAATCTTCTTTGTCTTTGTTGGTGACGCCCCTGGGCGGCCTGACGGGACGCTTGGTGTTGGTCTGCCCGTACGCCAGGTAGCGCTTGTCGGCCGGCTTCAGGATCTGGAAAGAGCACACCAGCGTGTCGTCCATTTCTCGCCCCAGCCGGTGGTGTCCTTGTCGGGTCGGACCACAGCAGGTCGCAGAGCAGCCTGGTCGGGCACGTCCGTGGGCCGCATGATGCACCGGATCTGCTCTGTAGACTGGAGGTCAGAACTCAGGTCGCCGTGACAGCAGAAGATCTTCTCGTCAAATGTCTTTTCCTATTGCCCCTTTCTCGGCAGCCACGAAATCTAATTTTACGGGTTGCGGTTGTGGTACAACGTTCAAGGTTATACAACGATATCTTTGCAGCTATTAAATGTTCGAAAATAACACATTCACCATTAAGTTTGCGTTGTGTTGCCCGGTCGTTTACAATATTGTTTACAATCACCATAGTTCAAAAAATAACATTGTAAATCATCCATTCACTCTGGACACTTCACTAGGCTTTTAACAGGCAAACGTCTTTTAACAAGCACATGTGGCGAACGCCTTCGACCGATGACCGATGCTTTTGGGTTAATTTAGAACAATGTGACAGATTTGAACTTAAAATGTTTGGGTTTTTATTTGATTTTTTTATTATAAACTTGATTTAAGCCCGAAACGGCCACACTAAAATTATAAGATTTTTATAAATGTAACCTATAAATTATTACGGTTATTTTACGCTATTTTAACACCGGAAAAATTAAGAACTAAGCAATATTTCCCAGATAAACTGGAGCGCTTATAAAAAGCTGCTGGCTGCCACGAGAGCGCCAAAATATGTTCACAAAAGTAAAATTCTACCATTCACTTTTGTGTCATACATTCTCCTTACACTCCTTTATTCGTTCATCCACTCTACATGCCCAAACCATCTAGGCCCGCTCTCTGACGGTGCGGTAAGGAACGATTTACATTACATATTTGCCTTGAAAACTTGTAAAGCCTAATATTATGTAGCAATAATTAATGGTCACATTGAATTGATAACTCATGGGAGTGCAACTTCATTATATGTCTTATTTGAAATATAAAAATAAAAATTTAAAATCCAACATTTCACTACTACAGACACTGCAGAGAAAGTAAAGTTTACTAAAGTAAGGTAACAGTTTGCAGCGCAGTCCATTGAGGGACTTTTCTGCGCGGTGTCTGCAGTAACGAGTGAAATGTTCAATCCTTGCTGGACCGGCAGAGAGCAGGCTTCGTGTCCCTTTATTAATCTCATCCATTACCCTTACATCGGCCAGGCATTCTTTCCAGATGTCCACATTTTTAACATGATCAAACATAGCTTTACACAGATATGCCTTAGGGATCTTATTTCTACAATATTCAGTATACTAATTAATGATTCCTACTCGGTCAAATAAAAAAACATTTAAATCTACTTACCGATTTGGCCAAGTTCATCAGGATACTTTCTCGGGCGTCCCCTTTTTCTTTTAATAGGCTGTTCCGCCACGGGCCATTTATGCTCAACGTCATCCTCAACGGGGATTTCGTACTGCAAGTATACCCCGTTCTCTTGCTTTATGGTGATCACCTCCATGCCTGGAATAAGTAGGAACATTTAAGTAAGTACTTAATGTGAAAAAAATACACGACCGGTAAAAAAATCACTCGGTAAACACATCACAATTTTATTAATCTGAAAGAGGCGGTCATCAAATCTATGGACTCATCCTACGAAACGAATCATACAGAAATAAAATGAAACATCAACTCGAGAATCATTACAAAAATAAAAACAATCGTCACATCTCCATTGATATAAGTGTAATCATTCATCACCAGCTGTTCCAGTGGTGGGCGAAGCGGCTCGGTTTAGTGAGCCGGATCACTAAATCAGCTCTTTGTAGTCTACCGGTTCCGTGATCCGGCTCGATTGAATGACGGTTTGCGTCCGCCCGCACCATCCCTGTCCCTCACTCCCTTGGCCCTCCTAAAGACGTCCTTAAGACGCTCTTATATGATACTTTTTTCGTCCAGTTTTCATGTGGATTGTCTTTACAGAGAGCTGATTTAGTGATCCAGATCACTAAACCGAGCCGCTTCGCCCACCACTAGTTCCTATGGGTTCAATATAGTGTATTTTTATTAAAATATCCAGTTATATCACAGTTTTTTTATGTATATAAGTATAGTTTGGACCTTTACAAAGAGATTGGTACACAATATTCGCATAAAAATACTAGATAACAATTCTTTTCCCGCCATTAAAGTAGGACCGCTATAAAAGGCAGAACTATCAGTGCCGCTGTTAAACAGCAGTCGACCGAACGGTTAGACCTACCTTCCGCACATTAACCCGTTATACGCGGACACCAAGGCAGTAGGGTCGTGAGAGACCGAGCCCAGTACGCGGATGTCAAAACAATTGAATTGAAAAGTTTTGGCATCGATAAAGTCGAAATCCTGTCATCTATATTTATAATCTTCATAATTTCATCATGCTGGCAAACATCTACAAGATTTTTTAAATAACATTCTGTTTTATGTTATAAAATCGTATTTGCCAGTGGCCAGTGATATGGTTCTCCTTTCTTGTAAACATTTAAAATTTCCCACCAATCTCCTGTCGATTGGAGCCCCTGCACTTTCGTGCGTCGATTACTTGAATGTACATAACGTTTGTTTATTTATATTAAGGAGTTGCTTATTTTATTCATTGTTCTACATTTTGTAAAGCAGTATAGTGTTATAATAATAATAATTTTGGTTATGCTTTATATTTTGTGACTGGTGAAATAGTAATTGGCACGATGGCTCAACGCGTAACAAGCAGTCTGGCCTTGGGAAAGATAGTGGCTCGGAATGTCAATTTGTTTATACCCTAGGTCTTTGTTCAACTTTTATTATCATAAATATGCATATTTGAAACAATTTTGATACGAAATAATAATTGTACCAGAAGTAATGGCACACAAACGAACTGTATGGGGCAGCTGATCCCGATCTGCGGAGAGGGCTGGGAGGGGAGAGAGCAGAGCCTACCGTTCCCTCTGCCTTATTTACGACTTTTGTAATTCTGCAGGCCTTGTCCGTGTGACGATGCTTGGTCTGGGTCCAAGGTAGGCGGTGGTCAGAAGAAAAGATGGCGAGTAGATGAGAAGTAAGAGCGGGCAGTGGAGAGAGAAGGCGTCTTGTCAGGCGGGCGATTGAAGGCTAACTGACTCAAAGTGGCTTTCGCAGGCTACTTAAGGCGGTCTGCAACGCGCAGACCTACCGAGCCCTGCACATATTCGACAAGCCCCTCTCCCCCACACCGCCGTACTGCTGACGTTTTATTTCAAGTCATTCCAAACAAAGGTTGCTAGGCACATCCCGCCAATCGAACAACACATTTACAAAAGCATCGGGAGTCATAATCGTTTTCGAACAGCGAAACAATATTTATTAGACGAAACGACCCCCTTACAAATGAGGCATAAAATATCAATCTATACATAACAAATATGAAGACGAAAATGGCCTCATTTAAACATTCTGGGAGAGGCGATCACATCCGACACAATAATCTTTGTCAATAAATCATCAGATCCAAGTACATAAATTATTTTTAACACTCATATTTATACGGCTATACCACGAAAAGACATCTTTGGAAAAGTGCCGCATATGGGGGCATCTACCATCGAAACATCACATGTTTAAAGAGAGTGTCTTAACCGATTCAACGCGGATCCTGATAACTGTCAGATTATATACCTTTTCCGTCAGTTCGGGTCCCTAATATTGCCATTGTTCATATTTATAGCGATGTATTAATCTCTGTGAGAAATATCTAAACGATTTTATCATTTCATAGGTATGACAGCTTTCTGTGGAAATCTACTATATCGATATTGATAATTCAACGAACATGGGGTCAGTGACTGATTACCGTGCTTCATACACAGTGCGCACACGCAACAATATTACTACTTACGTGAATATAGCATGTACGACTGATCGAATACAGTATGTTCAGTGTATATATATAATTATGATAATGTTGATATTTAATTACTGATGGACATGAAAACTATCAACCTTTCGACATCATAAAATTTTAAATGGCGAGTAAAAAAAAAATAGGTTTTCGAGAAAGCTCATCTTGAAAAATCCATCCCGCACTGGCAGTATGAGAATGCATGCGTAAAAACTTGGATAATTTATATAAATGATTGATTTACATAGATTTAACAATAATTTTATCTCGAACTAACCTTTTTTGACAGGAGTCGAAGATTCCGCATTGGATCTTTGAAATTCCTGCAAACATTCTCGAAGAGTTTCGTGCGAAGAGATGCATTGCTGTTTGAATTGATATGCGGACATCAGCCGGTCCACGCATATCAAGCAGATATTCGACGGCAGTGGCTCCGTCTCCGACACCTGAAATCAATAGTATTGTATTGGGTTACATAACTGATTTATCTATACATTTGTTTACGGACTGTTATGACCTATTATAAAGTAACATGTAACACGAAAAGAGAAACAATAAAAAAAGGATACTATACATAAGGATAAAACAATGGCAAATAGGACAAAAGTGTGCATTGGGAAGATAGGAAGTCAAAGCTTGAACAAGGCACGGATGGAGTCCATGGTTGAACATCAATAAAAAATATTACAAAAAAAAGTTATTTGCGTAAACTGACACAAATCATTTAGGCTTGCCCCTTGCTCGAACGGAAGGTCTTGAGGGTGAAAACATGCATTAGGAAGTCAAAACCCGAAAAGGGTTTTGATGGAGTCCATGATTGAAGTCATATCAATAAAAAATATTACTAAAAAGTTTAATTGCATAAAGACTTACGAGAATCACTTAGGCTTGTACCAAAAAACAGAAGGCATCTACTTTAGTCGACAAGTCTCGACATTCTAGATAAACGTAACTCATCGCATAATAATTATCGACATATTAAAATATCGTAGATTTGCCTCCAAATATTTTGACAGCCGAAATATTATCGTGAATGCGAAATGTAGCAACATAAAAAAAATAAAGGCGTGGGGTAGCCATGTACAAGCATTTTCCCATGGGCACATTTTAATTTTCACTCACCTCGATGGAGCTGCAGTACATGTACTTGTCACTGAGCAGGTCGTTGTTTTCATCGCAGTCGAATAAGGAGACCATGTCGCCGCCCTGCAGACACACGCGACACACCATTTCCCATTCCATGTTGGTTTCGTTCGCTATCGGCTGTCATAAACGGAGAAATTTACCAAATAGGCAAGCGTAAAATAATAGCGACGAGGCCCGGTGTTACCAACATAGAAAACATTAATATCTTGGCGTCAAGCGCGAACGGTTAGCACTATGACCACACTAGGGATACGAAATGATATCCGACTAGATGTTGATATAAAACAGGGCCCTTGGGGTTATTTTTCACAAAAAACGGCGCTATTCAGATTATTCAAATTAATATTATAATTATTTTTTATGTGTTTGCTGACGCCTTGTAGTATGTTACATGTAGTTACATTAAATAGTGAGTTCTACAAGGACGTAGGTAATTTCTATAGCGTCGTTTTTTGTGAAAGTCTTCTTCTTCTTTATTTAAATGGCTTTTAACCCGAATGGAACGAAGTGTTCTAGCCAGTGTCAAGTATAAGTGATATTGGAATATCTAGAACGTTTTTTTACACTACATAATATACATCTTCTTTCTTTTTGACAAATTATCAAAAAAACCTTTTATCAGAAGAATTGTTTAAATTCAAGTGGTTTCTATTATGAAAGCATTTATCCCTTGTAGATCTGAATTATAACTGATTGTGGTAGAACTTATTTGATGCTTGGTAACAATAAGGAACTCCATTGAAAAATATTATGGCTAAAAAAAATGTATTCATATAGATCAGCAAACGCCGATTCTGAAAACATAACTTTTATTATGTATACATATGTAGAAGTAATAAATCTTTTAAATAAAAAAAACATCTTATCAAAACGCCCTGTTCTCTTACTACCACTGCAGATTTGGCATCTGACGTCACGGGTCTCTCTTCGTATATTCTTGTTTTGGGGTTGTATGGAATTTTTAATTTGTCGATTTTGTTTTGTATTATATTTTTTGTTTTTGTTTTGGCGAGATACTTAATTTTGTTAAATATAATCAGAAATATTACACATTTCTGACCGTTCTACGCATGTTTTACAAAAACATTAAAAAGTTAAATATTCTTAAAAAATGCTGTGAAGGTTTTTCTGTAACTTGTCAATAAGATAAATTTAAAAAAAAGAAACGTTGTTTGGTTTAATTTTTTTTATGAACACTACGTAACTTTAATGTTTTTTTTTGTAATGCAGATTATAAATCTTTGGTTATGTTTATTTACAAAAAAATGCAACGATAAAGAATTAAAAATACTTTCCTCCACTGTAAAAATAATATTCGTATTTTAAATATTTTGTAAAACATACAATGGGACGGTCAAAAAAAGTAATATTTCTGATTAGATTTTGATAAATACTAAGCCTATGTAAATTTATAAAATATTTAATAAATATTTTTCTTTTTAAAAACATTGTGTTTATCGCATGGCGTAATAATACTATCATTATTTTGAATTAATAAATAATAACTCTCCGACGTCCCTCTCGCCCTTAACCTATAAGCGACAATGCATGCGATCCGCAGCTTATGGGTTAAGCTCTACAATTGTTGTGCAATGTAAAAAAAAACTATTCTTAATTACGTAAATATGATATATTCTTAGGCAAATTGACAACCAACCATTTATGAATTATAAATATCGTTGTTATTCTTTGAGTTAAAGTTTCTAAAAAATATATTAAATATCCATATAAGCATACACACAATATTAATGAAAAACACTTTAAATATTAGTTTAATTACAATGAATAACAACTATTTCAGTCACCGGAGCAGCAAAATCACGCGTTTTATTTCATTTAAAGCTTTGTAAAGTTGTGAGATTTTGAATAACTTTTAGGTTAGTTTTTTTTTTTTTTATTAATAATAAAAACACAAACTAGGAACCTGAAAACCTATTTAATGTCCAATTAATAAATTTTATTATATATAAAATAGGTTTTAGGTTCTTAGTTTAGGTTTTTTTAAATAATAAAAAAAACGTGCTTATGAAACAATAGTGATGAGATGCCCCATTTTACAATATGTCCTTCATTAAAAGCAATTAAGTGATAACAATTAAAAACGTCTCGATTTTTGCATACAAAATTAAATAGTGAATCCATAGTAAAAATACTAAATCATAATAACAAATTGTAATAATCCATAATAAACTGCAAATTCGACGGCCCAGTGACGTAGATATCGGGCATTTTAGCGGGATTTGAAAATTCAAAACATTACTATGAAAACAAACTAAAAAATACTGATATGTTAGAACGTCAATAATGATTGTACTTACCTATTTATTATTGACTGGCCTTCCTTATTGGTTGAGTTATTTGAAATTTTTTGGCTTACTATTTTTTTTTCAATACCTCTTTTATAACTTTGTTGCTACTAATTTGAAAGAATATTAGGTCTCAGGGAGCATGTTTTACATAAAATGACAAATCATCCACTGCATATAAAAAACATAATGTTTTAATAATTCCAAAAAAATACATACGGATTAAACAATAAAAACATACCTTCAAACACAAATTTAAAAAAAAAAAAAATCTGAAAAAATTCAGTCGAGACACAAAAATTTCTCTTCAAAATTTAAAAAAGACTATCTAAAATCCAATATAAAAAACTGCCAATTTTTATTTGTTCTATACTCAGTTCAACTTAAGATCAACCTGCTAGAGTTCCACATTTGGATCGTACTGCGCATACACACCCTTCTGCCTGCGTCCCATCACCTGTGCACGGCTGCGGCGGCGATGTGACTCCTCCGATGCTCGCGTTTCTGAGATATTAACCCGTTCATACCGTGTGATAAAATGGATGGTCACTCAAATTCGTTATCACAAATTGAAAAGAACAAAAGAGGACTGACATTAATTATTATGTATAGCCATTTGAAATGCAACAATATTAATACATTTTTGTGGAATAAAGATTCTGTACTGTATAAAATTTTTGTGTATTGGTGTTGATCAGCTGTATTTATTTTTATAGGTGGTAAACCAGCCTCAACGCACAATGATATTAAATGTTATTCCAGAACATTGGAATTATTTTTGTTTGAGATATTATTGGTATCGAGTAAAAATGTTGGAATTTCGATCATATTGTTGATGAACTCAAGGACAATAATGATGGTTCATTGACTTTCGACGTTTAAGTGAATCTTGTTAATTCTCTAATTTATGTATTTATATTATATTTAAGGGGGAGAGGGATGTCGGAGAGGAATTATTTATTATTTCGAAATATTGATAGTATTATTACGCAATACGATAAACATAATGTTTTTATATAGAAATTTTTTTTATAAATATTTTATAAATTTACATAGGCTTAGCATTTATCAAAATCTAATCAGAAATATTACTTTTTCTAATCGTCCTATTGTATGTTTTACAAAATATTTAAAATATGAATATGATTTTTAAAGTGGAGAAAAATATTTTTAATCCTTTCTCGTTACGTTTTTGTAAATAAACTTAACCAAAAATTCTGAAATCTGTGTATTTTCAAATATACATATGGTACGAAAGGGAATTATTCTTCATTATAAAAATAATCTGCTAAACCACTAATTTATTTTGTCGGCAGATTAATTTGAATGCAAAATTTAAAAGGTGATTCAACACAATATGTTGAAAGAGTTGTATTAGATGAAGATTCTCAATAGATATTTGTATTAATCTATTTTCTTGTGATTTAAGATCATCGAATTTTATCTAGAAAGCAATTCAGAGGTTGTAAGTTCTAACATACCAAAGCTGTATGAATATTTAAAAAAACCATATTGGAATAACTTTTTAATCCGACATCGATTTGTTCCCTTTCCAGAACTAACTGAGACGAGCTCACAAAAGTCGTTCTATCTCCTTTCGTATTACAATGAGATATGATTTAAATTTCAAATACAGAAAATCAAAACGACATGGAAGGCACTTCTATTTTGCATTATCTGTTGTGTTTGTAATAGTAATAAATTTACCTGTATTTTACTTTTATCGCATTATGAATTGTGGTTTCCTTACTGTATGAAGAAATGCACAAAAATCACTAAAGAGATGAACCAACAAAAGTGTGATCTGTACTGTTTATGTAAGACTGACGATTCACTAGCAAACACCGCCACCGAAAAAGCCAACCTTTTAGGGAAAATGTTCGCAGAAAACTCGACCCTCGATGTTCAACGTGCCATCCCGCCGTCGGTTCCTCACTGTGGTTTCTATATGAAAAAGCTGGGGATCCAGCATCGGGATGTACTCTAAGTCTTATCTTCTCGCATATGTGACACATGTTTGAGGACAGCGCCTGGAATGTTACGGTGAGATTTAAACGGTCTCACTGGACATTCATAAGGTCTTTGACGGGTTTGGCACCGAGGACTTGTCAACAAACTGCCTTCTTACGGACTTCCTGTATCCTTGTGTACGTGGATTGTCGACTTTTTGAGGGAGAGATCGATTCAGACGGTTGCTGACGGTTTCATCTCTTCCTCGCATTCAATAAATGCTAGCGTCCCACAAGGATCAGTTTAATCTCCGACATTGTTTTTGTTGCACATCAATGACCTTTTGACATGTGCACCAATCCATTGTTACGCAGATGACAGTACAATCCATGATAGGTTTTTGTTTGACATGCCCCCAAAGGGCACACAAACTCCAATGGCTCGGAGGGCTTTGAAGCAGAGAATGGACGATTACCTCGAGAGGGTCTCCTCTTGGGGTAAGAATAACCTCGTCAAATTTAATGAATCATGTCTGATTACATCTAAAAGGGATCGAAATGACAATCTAGTCTCCTTTAATGGTAGCAATCTTCCCAACAAGCCCTCCATTGATATGCTTGATGTAACCTTTAGTGACCAGCTCAGGTATGGGGGCTCCATCGAAGCCAGAGTAAAGTTAGCCTCTCAGAAGCTGGGCGTATTGAACAGAGCCCGCAGATACTTTAATAGTACACAACTGCTGACCCTGTACAAATCGCAAGTGCGCCCCACTGTAAAATTTGGCAGCCACCTCTGGTCGGAGCCCCAAAATATCTGAAAAAAACCCTTGACTCTGTGCAGAAACGGGCAGTCCGTTTGATAGATTCACCTATCTTAACAAACGGGCTGCAATCTTTGAATCACAGAGGTCAGATGGGAATGCTGTCCTTGTTCTACCGCTATTTTAATGGAAGTTGCTCTGAGGAACTAACGTTTTGATCCCTTTGGCTCCGGTGCAGTCGGGAAACATGCCAAACGTGTGTCGAACATTTGCACACAGTTGACATTTGTCACATGAGAACAGGTCGCTTCTACGACTCGTTCTTGTGCTCAACAACTCGGCTGTGGAATGATCTGCCGGGGTCTGTGTTTCCTCCATCATACAACATGGGTCTCTTCAAGACCCAAATTCACTCCTTCCTATCCTCTAAAAGATCCTCCACACAGCATCCCCAAAGATGATATATGCCCCGAAGGAAATTATTTCCCTCAGGGCCTCCTGTGTGGAGTTACTGTAAAAATTTTTTTTATTAAAAATTCGGCTCTTAGGTCCCGGATAGGCCAATGAAATCGATTATCTTTTCAAGCCTTTGTGTTTCACTCGACTCACGCTTTATTTTCTCTCGTATAGGTAGGAACATGTTGTTGTACACCGTTATTAGACTGAACGAGATAAATTCCCAGTGAAAATATGAAATAGACAAAACAAAAAATAAATGAAATTTTGTTTAGTTTAAATTTTACCCTGACAAAGCTCGGGATAAGTGAAACCGGTTGGTGATAACTTAAAAATAAATTAGTGGTTCAAAACAGAGTGTTTTATTTAATATAAATAAGACACTAGTACCGTTTGATTTCTTCAGCGGTCCAGGGCCAGGATTAAACAAACAATTATTAAATGTTAATCCATTTATTGGTCTTATTACAAATAATATTTAATGTGTTGAAAGAATACATTATAAACCAAATATATATATACATTATATAAAGAGGAATATCCCGGGCAAGCAGTGTTTGTTTGTTTTGTATACAAATCTACACTTTTATTCCGAGCTTGATAAAATTTTGCATACTTAACTTTCGAAACAAGAGGAAGGTCACTGTTTACATGAGATTTCAAAAAACCACTTCCTTCATACTTTCACACCCCTTAAAGCAGAATTTTGGTGATTTTTGATTAAATTTTGCACACTTGACTCGAGAAAATAATGGGCAGGGGTAGGGGAAGTGGTAGGCATCTGGGTAGGGGTAGGGGTAGTGGTAGTGGTAGGGGTAGTGGTAGAGATAGGGGTAGGGGTAAGAGTAGAGTTAGCACATCACAACCTCAAAATTTTACTCCAAACCATCTTTAACCCTTACCACTCCATTATTTTTTAATATTTGTTGTCAGCCAACTCTAATTTAAATAATGTCAAAATATTAATTTATTGATAGGCAGTTACAAAAAGGTTATTTTATAGTAAAACAAAAACGGAAAACAGTCGAAATCTTATTAAAACGTGAATTTAAATGTTTTTTATCGAATAATCACAAGAAACAACATCACGTGTCAAGTTTTGGGCGCGAATATACACCGCGCGGGCACGTCTTATCTTGTCGGCCACCAGCCGACAACTGAGTTGTAGCGTACAAATAGTGATGTCGGCCTGCACCCGACAACTGAGTTGTAGCGTACAAATAGTGATGTCGGCCTGCACCCGACAAAGGAGTGGTAAGGGTTAACGCCGGGTACTTCAGCTAGTATGTACATTAATCATTCATCCTTGCCTTAAATCAATACAATTAAAATATTATTACACAGGAGAGTTGACAATACATACAAATATTATGGATTTACACACAAATTCTGTATTTACACAGGGTATATGTTCAATAGAAAACTGTGTTAAAAAATACAATAGGTAAATGGGAGATAGGTTCTATTATACGAAAATCACTACAGCATATCAAGTAAAAACACATTGTCTTCTATTCCTATACTATTATTGGTTAGTCTATGCCCGGTGTATGAATGAGGTTGTCGCCTACAACGGAATTTCGTGGTTATTTAAAAATATATCATATCAATTAAAGCAAGCTGAGGACAGAACATTTTAAACTTTTAGAAAATATCCATTAGCACCGAAGTTATAAACCGTCAAAAAGTTGATAATCTAGCCGGCAGGCCGATAGGCGCGTGACATCACGGTTCATGAAATGGCAGTATCTGTTACTGCCAGTCGAATTGTGAATTGTACTGAATTGTAACTCATGACATCACGGTTATACACTTTTTCAAGTTTACTTTGAAAGCTCATAACTCCGTCATTTTCAGAGGTATCGTAAAACTTATTTTACCATCGTTATTATCTCTTTAAAATACATCTTCACCGGCAAAAAAAAAAAAAGAGAAAACATCATTATGTAGGTTTTTAATAAAAACTATTGTGTTTTGTCGACCGTGTTATTTAAAAATCATGTAAAAACAGAATTGACAGTACACTCGTACATCCCTGGGTGGAAACAGCGTGATGCTTGGTTAGCATTCTATGCGCTTTGTAGCTTCATAGTTTTTTTGCGAAAGGCAGAATTTGTACCATTGTATTAGCAATAGTGAAATTGTACAGAATTGTGTCTACAATATTGAAAGTTTTATGGATTATTAGTGTTTGCTTCAGTGAAATCAAAACTCTTACAAGAGTATCAACTTTTATTGTTGCAAATCAAATAATATATCAAACCATAATTTGTCAGTTTGCAAGAAGAGCGTAAATACGTCTCAAATAAATACGTAAATGATGATGTAATCATTTCACTTAGTTTTAATTTAAACATGAGCATAAAAAAACCAACTATGAACAATGCAATTTTTTTTTTTGGCAAAGAAATACCGGAAAATTCAATGAATTGGTAACTATTTTTTTAAATGTGAATACTGCAAAAGAGTCGCAACTGCTTCCCGTCTATTCATATCTGGTCACCAAATACGGCCAAAACCATTTCAAGCAACATTTCGATTTTGAATGGTGGTCTTTCACCAGGGTGATACTGAAAGTATATACCACTCTAGAATGTGCTGCAAATATACCAATAACACAAATTATTAAAATAAAATTTCATTGTGCACGATTTGAAGTCGCGGGCTCTGGATTCGTACTCGAGGACCTTATTTCTTAACCATGGAGGCCTTCATAATGATACATAATATAGACACTGAATTAAAGAGATTTATAAATGAGATTTTTCATTATTTGGATTGGATACCAAGTGCATATATTCGAAAATGTAATATTAAAAAATATTTTATATCTATTCGAAAAGTTTTTCAGTACATTCTTTTCATTATAAACATACATATTTTTTTTTTCAATATCATTGGAATTTCTTTTCTGCAAACACGCTACATGCAAGCAATGCATCTAGGTGAGTACTGTTTTTAGAGAAACTTTTGTTGCGATACCTAGGCCACAGTACTGCAACTTTTTACAGGGTGGTTCACATTTTTTTTTTTTTTTTTTTTAATGCATTCGTGCTGCCAACGCCGTGAACTGATAATCTGCATGGGGAACGCCCTCTTGCATTTGGGACAGTGCCAATCCGCTTCCAAGGCGTGCACCGTGTTAAGGTGTTGCTCCAGATTTCGCTTCGAGTTGGTACCACTGCATTGGAACAAACACAGGCAACATTTAAAACTGATATATTGAAAAAGATTATGCACCATTTCCTGGGCAATTGAAAAGACATAGTTATCGTCCTTTTTGTCAATGTCGTACATTATATTGAAAGTTGACAGATGAAATTTAACAGTTGGATATATTATTTGCTGTAGACGAATGTTTTCTCCGTTTTTATCCAGTTTCATTTGGTCTTCGTACTTGATGAGTCCATCCATTTTCTTCTTTTCGTCTACGGGCGTCGCGAGATATCGCACGTATCCTTTGCTAAGGTGACAAAAGTATTCCGTGTTTGTGTCAATTTCCGGCGCACATAAAGCAAGGTCTTTTTCAAATGCCGTTAACACGCTCAAGATGGAGATCTTTATGTTGCTCGGGTATAAACAATCGAGTAGTCCCAGTTTGTGCCTCAGCTGCTTAATGAAAGTCAAAATAAACGTGTTAGGAAAAGACTCTATGTTTTTAGTCAGTTGTTTATACTTAAGTGGCATTCTTCCCCTATCGACGGTCGGTTTATAATTTGAGGTCAATTTGATTAGTTTAAATTCTGACGTGAAAATATTAGTCCTAGTGATTTTGAAGTCGGGAAATTGAATATTGATTTCCATAAATGGCCAGTTGACGAGTTCTGTCATTTCGTATCTTTGTGGGCTGCAATAATTCGAAGGTTGTAAGTTGACGAGATCTTGTTTGATTGGATGGATGCCGGTGTAAAAGATAGAATTAAGTTTACGGTACGGACAGGATAGTTCAACGGAGACTTTTTCACTTTCAACTGTGTTATTTAATTCGCATTCGATGATTTTTCCGTCCACCGTTTCAATAATATAGTCAAGATTTTCTTTCAAGTACTGAAGCAACTCCCTTTTCTTATCTTCTTGGTTCATAGCTCGGTAATAACCCTTCCAGTTCCTCAGCAGGGTTTTGACGCACATGTAGACGATAGAGGTGACAATGTTCGAGAGCTTTGTGGTGTCCGTCTTGTAAATTTCAAAATATATATTCCTCAAGTCAGCATTCTGCAAATTGCCGATGATCTGCATTACATGGCTTTCTTTTTGATTTTCACTAACTGCAGCCAGTACTTTTGACAGCATGTTTCATAAAATCTGCAATAAATTAAAATAATTCAATCTTAAATCAAGAATAACAGAATACATTTTGAACAGAAATGCCCCTTATAACATTTTGTTTTACATTAACTCCACACAGAAGGCCCAAAAAATTTTTTTTTCCTGCAGAGCCTATGTCACCTTTGGGAATGCTGTGTGGGGGGTCATTTTGAAGAAAGGAAGGAGAGAACCATGTTGTGGCAGGGAGGATACACAGAGGCCAGCAAATCATTTCACAGCCGAGTTCTTGATCTCAGTAACGAGTCGTAGAAACAACTAGTTCTCATGTGACAAATGTCAACTGGGTACAAATATTGGGCGCGTTTCCCGACTGTGCACCGGTACCGAAGGGGTCCATGATGCTAGTTCCTCAGACCATCTTCCATTGAAATATCGGTAGAACAAGGACAGCATTCCCACCTGGCGCCTGTGCTCTAAAGATTACAATCGGTTTATTAAGATAGGAGAATCTATCAAACGAACCGCCCGTTTCTGCAGAGTCAAGGGTTTTCTTCAGGTATTTTGGGACTCCAGACCAGAGCTGGCTGCCAAATTCAACAGTAGGGTGCACTTGCGATTATTACAGGGTTAGCAGTTGTGTACTATTAAAGTATCTGCAGACCCTGTACAGTTTGTTTAGATTCTGAGAAGCTACTTGACTCTGGCTTCGGTGGAGCCCCCACGCCCGAGTTGGTCATCTAGAGTTACACCGAGCATATCAATAGAAGGCATTTTGGGAAGATTGCTTCCATTGAAGGAGATTAGATTGTCATACCGATCCCTTTTAGGCGTAATCAGCCATGATTGGGTCTTTGAAACATTAAATTCGACGAAGTTATTTTTACCCCAAGAAGAAACCCTCTCGAGGTAACTGTCCATTCTCTGCTTCAAAGTTCTCCGAGCTATCAAAGTTTGTGTACCCTTTGGGAGCTTGTCAAACAAAAGGCAATCATGGACTGTCAACCGCGTAACAATGAATCAGTGCACACGACAAAATGTCATTGATGTGGAACAAAAACAAAGTCAGAGACAGAACCGATCCCTGTATTTATTGAATGTGAGGAAGAGGTGAAAACGTCAGCAATCGTCTGAATCGAAATCTCCCTCAAAAAGTCGGCAATCCACATGTACAAGGATGCTGGAAGTCCGTAAGAAGGAAGTTTGTTGACAAGTCCTCGGTGCCAAAACTGGAGAAAGACCTTGGAAATGTCCAGTGCAACTGTTTGGATCTCACCATAACGTTCCCGGCACATTGCATCTCTGGTATGCTCTGTCGACAAATGCATATACAAAATCTTAACTAACTTCATAAAGCTAACAATTTCAAATTGCTAATATGAGAATTCCAAAACAAAAGTGTTTTAATTTTAGCCTCTGAACTAATAATATAATAACTTGTATTTTGTGTGTTTACTATAGTTTATATGTAGTATAATAATTTACTAAACACTACAACTAACTTTAACCTACCCTTACTAACAGTCCGCTTTCATCCTCTACCCGAAAACATTGTATTTACATGAAATAAAACAAACACTTTTGATAAACATCACTAATTTGACTGCAGTATTTGACGCCTGCCGCTTTAGCGTGACCAAATGATTAAAAGGTATTAATCAAAGAAGGTAATTTATTTGTTTTCGCAACATTTTATGTGTATTTTAGAGCTGGCAGAGAAACGACTCCAGTTAACAGAAAATGTTCGCTGATGCATTGAAATTTATTTGAGAAAGATAATAGAATATAGTACTTACAATAACACTTAAATTCATAAGAGAATCAATCCGCCACAAGTATAAAAAATACAAGCCAAACTGAAAGAGGAAGGAGATGCGGACAATGGTGGTTGGGACCAGACTATTTAAAACAATATTGTCAGATTCATGGATATTATTTACAACACTCAGATCATGTAGCAAGCTGTCAGTTTGAAATTCAGCATCATGTCCATAGATATACCATTCATCTTGTCTTGTGCATAGATATAACCATAGATATACCACTCGATATACCCTTAGAGTAACAGTATATTATTACTCTAAGGATATACCGTCCGCATAAAATATCCCTTTAAAATTCGTAAAATACAAAAAATCCCTAAATTTTGTAAAAATTTAATAATTTATTTTCTTTTATTTGACATACCCCAAGGTAGTGTGATATAGCCTTTTGTAATCACCTAAAATAAATGACCGAATTCACCGAAATACTTAGCTGTAAAATGTGCATTGTAAATAATAAATTCCCAGACTAGACCGGCCATAAAATGATTTTACTACAAAGGCTAGCCGAATCTATTGTTAGAAAAATTGTAACCATACGTCGTAAAATAAAATAATCTTAATTGCTATTTTGGAAAGTCGGCAATTCCTTTGAGATTTTATGAGACGGCAATAAACACCTCAAAGGAATTGAGCCGCCCGACGGAACAAAGGCCCGCCGAACAATGCTGGTGATCAAATAATACCTACAGGTAGACAGAAGGACAGTGGGCTCTAGGAGACAGTCGGGTGAAGTCTTTCACCGAGGAAGGACAGTCGGGAGCAGTAGTCCGCCCAGGACAGACGAGTCGGTTGCAGTAGTCCGCCCAGGACACACAGCCAAGTGAAACCTTCCGCCCAGGAAGGTTCCTATTCTCGCTCCTTGGAGAGGCCGCTCAGGTCCTCTGATGACGAGGGAATTTTACGCTTCCATCCCAGAAGGAAGTAACTGATCTTCGCCCTTCGGAGATCAACATCGGAGACCGCCCAGGCCTCTGATTATCGCCGCGTTGCACCTACTCCCGATCCGGAGGTACATGAATACCTAGTGCGAACGCGAGGACTCTACATACAAAGCAGCCACTGGACCCTGGACAGCCATCAGCAAAAAGGGAAGTGCCTCTGACTCTAATGATAATTCCTCCACCCTGTCAGCCAAGTGAATCTCTAACTTTAATCAACAACTTTTTCATACAAATAAGCCAGTGAACCTCTAATTTTAAGTACAAAGACGTGAACAGTAGAATTAAGTAATTGCCTAAGCCAGTGAACCTCTAATTTTAAGTACAAAGACTTTAAAAGTAGGTTTAAGTAATTGCCTATCTAATTTTATTGAATTAATTATGTCTAATTAAGATTAACTCTAGTTTTAAGGCTAACCCCACAACTATCAAAATAAATTACTTGTAACCACCTAAGATCGCTTTTCTATTCCTCCCTTTTTGCGTTATTCCTAGAATAATACCAACTACCCTACACACCGTCATGTCAAGTGTTTCCCAAACTTTTTTCCCACTACTCGGATATTTTGATGTTTTTTTTATGGTTTATTTATTTTATTTTAGTTATTTCTACATTTAAGTTTACAAAATAACTAATTATAACTCTTACTATTACATATAGATAGTGATAATTTAAAAACTAACGGATTTTTTCTTGGTTAACTTAATGTGCTTTTTACAATCTAATTTAAATTTATTAATTAGTGCAATTTTGATTGGGTCCGGCAAAGCATTATAGCATTTCATCCCTTTATAAAATATATTGTTTTGCTTATTGACTTTGTTCTTTTTCGGTAGCCTAATATCCTTACACGTTCTTGTATTATGTCTGTGAATATCTATGTTGTAAATAATTTTTTTGGAGAAATATATTAAAAACAAGTTGTTTCTGATTTTATGTATAAAAATCAGTACGTTCAATGTCAACATTTGTTTTACTGTTAGCCAATTTAATTCCTTTAACATTTTAGCTACTTTTGAATATCTATTTCGCTTTAACATTATTCTCATTGCTCTATTTTAGAGAATTTGTAATTGGTTTAGTTTTCTGTCGTTACACAAGTAAAGTATCGTTGAGCAGTAGTTAAAATGTGGAGCAATAATAGAGTTGTAAATTGTAAGTGTCGTCTTTCTGGACATTTTTGGACGTATTCTTCCCAAAAAACAAATCTTCATCCCAATTTTCTTTTTGATATATTTAATCAGCATGTTTATTAAAATTAAGTTTTGTATCTAATATAACTTCTGAGGATTTCATATCATTTACATTTTCAATAATTTCACCAGCAATTTTTATTTTGCTTTTGCTGCATGTCTTCTTATGTCCTATTATCATATATTTTGTATTCAATTTGAATTTGTTTATTTTTAGCCATCTTGATACAATTTTTAATTCGTTATTCAAAATATTGACTAATTCCTCATAATTGTATCCAATTATGTATATGAGTGTATCATCAGCAAATAACCGTACTTTGCACTTTGAAAATATTTTTACCATCTCATTACAGACAGCAGGAAAACCTAGTAAGGTGGAAAGATGGTCTTTCCGAACCTTTCCTCCTAAAGAGCGGCGTCAGACAGGGTGGATGCATGTCCCCGATATTGTTCAACCTTTACATGGACGAACTAACTGAAAGGCTAAACAATGCAAGGGTAGGCTGCCACATCGGAGGACAGTGTCTGAACAACATCAGTTATGCGGACGACATGGTACTATAAGAGGTCTGCGCATTCTCCTGAAGATCTGCGAAGAGTTTGCTGAAGAAACAAACATGTCTTATAACCCCAATAAAACAGCTCTGTTGGTCATAAGATATAGACAAGGCCCGACTAGTATTCCTGCAGCTACCCTGAACGGTGTGATTCTGAAGGTGACTGAAGAAACCAAATACCTAGGACACATAATCACCAGTACTCTGATGGATGATGATGACATTGATAGGCAAAGACGAGCTCTCAGCGTAAAATCGAATATGCTCAGTAGAAGATTTTGCCTTTGTAGTACCGCTGTGAAAAGGACTCGATTCCTTGCCTTCTGCGCAACGTTGTACACCTGCGAACTCTGGGCAAACTACAAAAAGAGTAGTATGGAAAGACTTCGTGTACAGTATAATAACGCCTTCCGCATAATGTTTGGCCTCCCCAGATACTGCAGCGCTTTCAGTATGTTCACGGAGGGGCGAGTTTCCGGTTTTGCAGCCCTTATAAGATCCAGGGTGGCTGGAATGAGGGAAAGAATAAACAGCTCCAGGAATATCCTCATCATGGAAGCGCGCCTCAGTCCAGCCTCCAGCATCGACGCATACTGGACAAATATACTGGCCCCTCACAATATCAATGCCGCAGCACCTTAAAGGATTTATTTTAATCTTATTTAGTTAAATTCTTATTTTTTTTTATTTATATTTTTTATTTTTATTTATATATATTTTTTTTTAAATTTTAATTTTTGTTTTATGTGTGATGTATCACCTTATACTACTGTCTTATAATTATTTTACTTTTTTTTAAACTCTTGTACATATTTTGTATATTTTTTATAACTATTGCATGTATATTTTATATGGAATGTGTGGGACTGCACTAACCTCCCCACATACCGGAATAAACATTTATTATTATTAATATAAATAATGAACATTAAAGGTTCGAGGGCTGATCCCTGCGGTACTCCTTAATTATTCTACATTGATTTTGAGAATGTATTGTTTACTTTTGTTACTTGTTTTCCAAATATTCTTCTATTAGTTTTATAGTTACATCTGAGAAACCAATTTATTTAAGCTTTCTTATCAGAATTTCTCTATCTATCGTTTCAAATGCCCTTTGAAAATCCAAAAATATTGCCAAGATAAATTTGTTATTATTTATTCCTTCCTTCCATTCTTCAACCACTATGTTTAATGCTGTTTCACAAGAGTTATTGGATCTGAAACCAGATTGTTCTTGGTATAAAATACCATGCAAAATTTGTTCTTTTATTATCACTTCAAGTATTTGTTCATATTTTGGTAATGCGTTAATGGGGCGAAATTGCTAACATTTTTTTAGTATTTTTAACTTTTGGAATAGATATAATAGTAGATAGCTCCCATGACTGTGGAAATTTTCCTTCTTCAATTGTCTCATTAATAACACTTAATTATTACGTAGGTCCAATTAGTGGAAAAGCATATCTGATTATACTTATAGTTGATCCATTTGAATTGTTCTTTGATTTAATTTGGTTTAAGATTTTTAATAAATATTTTGAATTGATTTTTTTGAGGACCAATAATTATTCTTTGACGGAATTGTAATTTGTGGGGTTACTAGCAGTGTTGGGTATCAGTTTGTTAATTTGAATGATGCTTTCAATAAAATATTTATTGAAGTTATCTATCTACGGAGTTTTTTTATTTTTATGTAGTCATTGTATGTTTTTGTATTTGTTTCTGGCTTTTTTGTAATTAGCCCAATCCACAGTACTATTAGTGAGAAGTGCTCTTTTGTAAATGTATAGTTCTCCTTGGTTCCCCACATTTTTTTTGGTCTCTACGAAAGCGCCGCATGCGATTGTTTTATTATTTAGTGTAAAACTATAAAATGCTGTCGCTTTTGTTATTCTGAAATGCATGAGTCGTATATCGCAACAAAACAGGTAAAAAAAATCAAATTACAGAGTGCTGCCGTTTTTATCATTCCCGTATGATATATTAGATACCATATATTGTAACACAAAAGCTCCAATTTTTCCGATTTATAAGAGCAAACTACAAAATGCTCTCTGCATTCTGATACCTGAAAGAACACGTAAAATGCTTGTAATTTTGGAAGACTGATGCAAAACATTGAAGACGGTAGGAAGTGTATAAAAACCCTTTGGTATTCTGTAAAACAGAATGGAACCACGAATATTTTATCATAATAGGTACCCAGAAATTTGATCGATGGCCACCGCTGAACAAATAATCTCAAGAAGTGTAATCCATACTTATTAAAAAAAAACTAATTTCCATAAGACCTTCCAACTTTTTGGGCGCAGACAGGCCATTGCAATGAAATATTCTGTTTAAGAGAGAATTACTATAAATGCACAGGTTTTCGTTTTTTTTGCGACTTGTCATATTAATTAAGGACAGAGGCTCGGTACAGTTGATATTCTTATTTAGAATTCTATGTAAAAATATTAAATCAGCTACTGTTTGCCTTTGTTATAAAGATTGAAAGGTACATTGAAAGTTATTGTTGAATTTGTAGGTGAGGTATTTTATAAATTTCTTTTGAATGCATTCCATACTATTAAGGGCGAGGGGGACGTCGGAGAGTTATTATTTATTAATTCAAAATAATGATTGTATTATAACGCAATACGATAAACATAACGTTTTTAAATAGAAACATATTTATTAAGTATTTTATAAATTTACATAGGCTTTAGCATTTATCAAAATATAACCAGAAATATTACTTTTTCTGACCGTCCCATTGTAAGTTTTACAAAATATTCAAAATACTAATATGATTCTTAAAGTGGAGAAAAGCATTTTTAGTCCTTTATCGTTGCGTTTTTGTAAATAAATGATTTGTAATCCGCGTTACAAAAAAAAAACATTAGAATTACGTAATGTTCATGAAAAAATTAAACAACACAGTCTTCTTTTTTTTTTAAATTTATCAAATCGACAAGTTACATAAAAACCTTCACAGCATTTTTTAAGGATATTCAACTTTTTAAATGTTTTTGTAAAACATGCGTAGAACGGTCAGAAATGTGTAATATTTCTGATTATATTTTGATAAATGCTAAGCCCATGCAAATTAAAAAAAACGTGACAAATATTTTTCTCTTTAAAAACACCATGTTTATCGTATTACGCAATCATATTATCATTATTTTGAATTAATAAATAATAACTCTCCGACGTCCCTCTCCCCGTTAATTTATATTGAGGATTCAAAATTGGTGAGGCATATTCCAGTGAACTTCTTACTAGTGAAAAATATAACAATTTGGTTGTTTGTGGATTCTTGAATACTTTGCTTAGGCGTAAAACAAAACCAAGCATTTTGTATGACCTGTGAACGATTGAATCAATGTGCTTATTAAATATAAGTTTGCTATCTAGGAAAACGCAAGTTTTTTACACCCTGTTTTAGAGATGACACGTTCGTTGTGCAATGAATAAGAACACTTAAGTATACGAGTATGTTTATTTCTGGTGAATGTCATAGTGTGACAATTAGAAACGTTGTTATAACAGTTAACTTCGCAATATTTGCATAGCCTATCCGAGGCACTTTGTAACGCTTCACAGTCAAAGAGAGAACGAACAACTTTGAATATTTTCGTAATATCTTCAGCGTACAATTCATATTCTGAATTTTTAAAACATGATCAAATGTCGTTTATATATATATATATACGTTGAACATAAGCGGACCGAGGTGGGATCCTTGGGGAACATTCGATATTACCTCGATAGATTTTGAGAAGACACCGTTGATTAGGATTACCTGACTACGGATACTAATGTAGGACTTAAATCCATGTAAACAGGTCGTCATGTATGCCAAGCAGGACAAGCTTTTTTTAAAAGAATCGAGTGAATTTCGTGGTCAAAGGCTTTAGAGAGGTCTGTACCTATACCTGCTCCTTATCGTTTATCTTGCTATGCAAGAAGTTTGTGAAAAGAGCCAAGTTTGATGTTGTTGACCGACCTCTTATGAATCCAGGCTGATTTGGTGTGATGATTGTGGAAGTAGCCGAGTATAATTGATCAAATACTTTTTTAATGTCTTTGCTCAGAATAGAAAGTTGGGAAATTGGACGGTAGTTTTTAACGTCATGTTTATTGCCGTTTTTAAATATAGTTGTAATAACGGCCGATTTCCATTTGAGAGGAAACGTTCCTTTTGTTTTTTATAAATGGCACAAACCGGAAGACAGATATTTAATACAGTTGCGTATAAAAATTTCGGATAGCCTGTAAATTCCGGGTCCTTTTTTTAAACATATATGTATACCAGACGTGTCCTGGCACACAAGCGAACTGTAGAGGTCTGCTGATCCCAATCTACGAAGCGGTCTGGAGGGGAGGGGGTGGCGACCTATCGTTCGCTTTTGCAAGAGGGAATGACGACGATTTCTGTATCACTTTGCCTTTTGCACAAAATTCCTTTTTGTGCAAAAAAAACTCCTGAGGCTGTACAAATCCGTTTGCACAATACACACTTTTGTGCAAACTCGGATTCTGCTCTGCGTGCCTTGTCCGTGGTCATTCAATGGTCTGAGTGTTGGTCGTCCGGGGGATGGTCCAAGAGTCAGCGGGGGGTCAAAGAAGAAGAAGGCAGGTCGGTTTCAAGTAGAGCGAGGTAGAGCGGTCGGTGGAGCAGAGGTGATATCGGTTTGAGCGTCGCTGGATGACTGCCGATTTTACACAAAAATCTACATCGAGTAGCGCCGTGAGATTTACTCGACATCACCGTCTCCCTCCCACCGCGTCATCTCGCTCTGTCATCTTTATTCATTCAAACTTAGAGTGGTCTGGGGGAACATGCTCATCCCCAGACCACCCGACATATACAAACATATCGGGAATCGGACCTGTGTGCGAACAGTGAAGCAACATTTATTTTCCACACGACTCGATTCCCTTACAAGTTACAACTATTCACAAAATATTAAAATGGGCGGCAAAGCGTCCGATACAATATCGGATGGAAGCGTAATAATCACTGTCGTCAGAGGACCTGGGCGGTCACTCCGAGGGGCGAGAATAGGTACCTTCCTGGACGGCAGCTTCAAGCCAACTGTCCTTCCTGGGCGGAAGAATAAAACTCACTGACCTCTCGTCAGAGAGCCCTGTTGCCTGTCTATCTGTAGGGATCTTTTTATGACCCGTATTGTTTGGATATATCAATATCAACACGTTTCGCTCAGCGGAGATAAGGAGTATTGCCATTATTGCCAAGTCAAAAAATAAAAAAAATCGGTTAATATATTTTTTCCGTCGGCCACACTACTGGGCCACCCGCTCGTCTAGAAGGTAGAAGGCAATTTACCGCTGTCAGTTTTCGTGAACGCTTTGTATATTGTTGTTCCTATATCATCTTTACATTTATTACTGAAAGTACAATGGCAACTATCCTATATTAATAATAACAATCTTTGGAAGATTTGTACAATACATTTTATATTATTTTCGTAGTTTGGTCGTTTGGTGAGAGATGAGTTTGTCGGAACATGGATTGGAAGAAAATGTTGCTGTGGTATACTTCACTGCCGAGGAGATTGAACTTCAGAAAACACGTTAGTAATACTTAAATTAAAATATTTTGTATTATTTATTATTAAATAACCATCAAGCCGTCATCTGGAGGGGTAACAATAAAACTCTGTCTTGGCACACGCTCCTTGCATCTTTCACATTCATGCATCGTGTCGTAAATACGGCTTTTCCACACGTACGCTTCGGAGCGGCGCTCTAGGCCGCGGGAACAAAAATGAAGTCCGCTAAAGTCTGTTAACGGTTTGTAGTGCAGTCCATTATGGTACTTTTATGTGCAGAGTCTGGAGCTGTGCTCAGGACGTTCGCTCTGAAGCGTACGTGTAAAGCCTGCTATTCTCTTCGTGACACTTATACATAAAATATCTTGAGTTTGAAGAATCCACAAATCAGTATAATAGATCTGAACGTAATATGCAAAACACATTGTGAGCCTTGGCCAGACGATGTTTGCACAACCTTTTCTGTTTGAAATTTATGGGTTAGTGCATTTGTTTTCAGTATTAAATGAGAATGGGTCGTTTTTGTGTAATAGTACGCATCTAGTACGAGCTACTGGCATCCGTCTTTCTTCCGTTTTCTCATTTAATCTGGAACTCTTCTAGACTCACATTAACAAATCCCTTTCTAAAACCTGTCTCACAATGTTAACCAACCGAGTGGCATTAACGTCTATTCAAATCTAAACTATACTAAATGTAAAAACCATGAAATGTGCAGGCGAGCGACATTTAGAAAAAAACTAATGTTTAGTTCGATTTTAGTTATACTAAGCGGATGTAATAATAAAGAATGGAAGACAATTCTAGACGATTAGGATTATAAAGAAGTAAAGCGTTTAAACTTTTATTTTGCATCGATACTGTCTTAGGAGTTTAGGATCCTTTAGAAGGGGGAATTTTTAGTGTTTGGTGTTTAGGATTAAGTGAATTTTATTGAATAACTAAGAAAGTATTTCATATTTCGTATTTAGGACTTTACACAAATGTAGGAAATGACAGAGAATTGAACGGTGCAAAAAACTAATTTTGAAAAATTGGCATTTGGGATAGTTTAGAATTGAATGTACCAAATTTCCCCTACTTCTGTACAGCAAGAACTGGCTGTTCTAAGGTTTCACACAGAGAAATTAGTTTTTACAAAGTATGAATTCTCATTTTTCAGATACCAGGATAACAGTCCTCGGGGAGTTAATTAAACGAATTAGACATGGAAACGAGGACAACTATGTGCTTTGCATCACTGAATTGCCCGATGAGAGGTATATAGACATTTACAACGAAGTGTTTAATGAAGACATTTGCAACCGCAGCCAGCTGGACATGTCCATCATTCTGTCCTGCATCAAGAGAGTCATGATCAACTGGAAGTACTACTTCGGAGACGGAGAATTATCCTCTATTCAAGGCAAACTTGAACGTCACATAACCAAGAATGTAAAGCACCTCCTTTCACTTAAAGATCAAGCCGTCCAATACATGGAAGATAATGACCCAGACAGGATCATAGCTCAAGTCACATGCCCGGTTAGAAAATACAAAACTATTTTCTACCAGGTGGTCAACCCTGATAATGAGATCATCAACGATAAACACACCGTTTTTCGGGATGCAAAAGCGTCATCTACATTCATTTCTTCAAAAGACATCACCAACTGGCCGAACATCGCCGTGTCGGTCCTATTTAGCAACTTTCACTTGGTCCACTGCAACTTGCCACAGTCCAAGTTTGAGCTGATCAAGTTCGATGCCAATTACCGGCCAAACGCTCAAGCCAGGTGCACTGAACTTAGATATAATTATCTCACTGAAGATCGGAGAACGCTCAACACCAAAGTCGTTACCGAATATGTAGATCACATCAAACAGTATGTACGCATGAATCCGAACATTCGCATCGGCAAAAAAGTGGACTTGTTGAGCATCTTGACGGAAATAAAACAAGACATCGAATTGTGTACGGATTCCATCGATACGGACACGGAATATTATGCTCCAACGAGTAAATACTCGTATGCGCGATACCTGGGACAACCCGACTGCGGTGAAGCGGACCAACCGTCCATAACTATCGAGGATCAAATTAAGATCGTCGAGAATAAGACTAATATTCGAATGAAAGAAACGGTTAACCCCGTCACAAAGTTCACCATCAAGAAGTTTGATGTGAAGTTCGAATTGGTGGACATCAACAAATACAATTTTCCCGAAGAAGAAGAGAGTATTCCCGCGTTGCGAAACTGTCTCACGTATGAATGTTTGCTTTGTAGCAAGACATTCTCGAGCATGATGGCAACGGAAGAAGTGGGACGACATATAATTCATACCCATGGTCCTGAGCCCGATTGGCTCTGCGTCAAGTGCGGAAAACCCTATTCTACCAGGAAATTATCCTGTGAACGATGGAATCACTCGTGCCCCACTAAAAAGGTTAAAAAGAAGAAATCTACTTAACTTATGTTTGTGAAGAAATTGTGTTTTTTAATGTAAATGTATTCTAATATTTTTAAGAGAAAGAGTCTTTGTCAGATTGGTGATATGCGATTTGGTAAAATCGAGAATTACTACTGACAAATATAATTACATAATAAATCTGTCTTTTTTACGCCTTAAATATTTTTCAAATTTACAGTCAGGAAATTCGCAAAAATGCTTATTATATAAGATACTTGTCTTTTATATTGACTGTAGTGAGTAAGTGTCGGTTTTCCAGTCTGCGGGCTGCTAGATATTCAGAGCTCGGTCCGGTTTGTCTTGGCGGTAGAAGAAGCATTGTTCCAAGGATATAGAGAGTCCAAAGGCGGTTGTAGATGTCCAGGTGGGAAGAGACACTTAAGCAGAGTGGAACGGCTGAGGTGTTGGTGCGAGTTCCGGCGGTGAAACCCGAGTGCCTGTTGAACGTTTTATATTTAGAGGTCGGGTTGGGGCCGTGTGCAAATTTCGAGGTCGAGCACTCGGGCCGCCCCTTGTTAGCGAGGTATATTTTTTGCATAGCCTCTTGTGTCCTTATGTGATTTGTTAGCGGATTTTAAATTTATGTAAGCAACAGCACTCCCTCAACCGTTTCCTGTTGTGTAAACCACTTCTTCCTAGCATTTTTATTAGATTTATAATAACGTGTACAATTTCATTTTTGGGGTCCCAATCTCTAGTGCGTGGGAGAATTCTTATTATTATTTAACACTAACACTTTTTATACCTAATTGTAACAGCAATGTTCTAGCGATAGGCCACGACTCATTTTGTTAAGGGCGGGAGTCATAGTAGTATATGTATTGTGTTTCTCTTATTACATACATGTAAGTATAATAAAACATTTTAATATTTCATTATATTCGTTCCATATACCTATATATAAATATATATATTTTATAAACCCTGATTTATATTAGAATATCCAGATAATAATAATTTCATTATTCCAAATAAAGCATTCAGAGAAACAGCTGCCCGCCCCGCCTGTTTCATACATAACTTAATTTTGGATTTGAGGCCAAAATGCACATCCAAACTGAATGACATATTTTTTTAATTAAAGGCTTATTAAATATCTAGCACGTACGAAAAGTATTTTATTTATTTTTCTTTTGAATTATGAAGTACAGACCATAAAAAAAAATGATAATTTTAGAGGCAGCATAGAAAACTATTTGCGAATTTATTGTATTTAATTTTTATAAATTATCATATTTGCTATATAAATATGATTAAGTAAATAAAAATATAAAAACAAAACGTTTAAAAAAAGAATGTTTTTTTGGTCGATATTTTAAATTATGTAAGGCAAATTTGTGTTTCTACGTAAATTGGTTGTTTTTAATTTAATTTAAAGTCCACCATAATGCTTATTTTAAAATTGTTTCAATTTTTTTATTTTATGTTTTGTTATATTTTCAAAGTAGACGGGGTAAAACTTTTTTTTTTCACATCACCGTTAGCCCCCAAATAATTGTTAAAGCTGCCTCTAGAATCGCGAAGAATCAATTTCTTTAATGGCCTATATTTCATAATGTAAAATAAAAATAAATAAATTTCTTCTAATCCGTACTAGATATTTACTATACTTTTTGATGAACAAAAGATCATTAGGTTTAGGTGAGTATTTTGGCCTCAAATCCAAAATTAAGTTTTGTAAGAAACAGGCCGCGCAGTTGTTCCTCTTAATACATTTTTAGGGATAGTGGCTAGGCCACTGACTTGTAAGTTGTCCTTGTCAAGCTGTAAAATATATTAAAAAAAAATTATACTTTATGAAAATAAAATAATTCTATGCCATCTTTGGGGATGCCGCTTGGAGGGTATTTTTAAAAAAAGTAAGGAGAGGAGTTCTGGGATGGAAAAAGGTGTGAGGGGTCGGTGGGAATCAGGGGGGTCAGTGTGTCCAGGACTGACAGACGCATTGATCCATCCCTCCCACTGCGGTGCAAGGCGATGGGTCGAGAGTCCAGCTGGAGAGGTTAAGGGGTCTCCTTCAACCAGTCTCTCCTGATCCAGTCAACAACGCACCCGGTGGGCAGACACATCTTCCATCAAGACCCGGACAAACCTCACCCCATGAACCCGGCCACTTTAAGTCACCAAACGTAGCGAACTAGTTGGGGTAACCTATGGCAGAGAGGTGTTGGCTATACAATCAATGGTTCCTGGGGCCGCAGCACTCACACCTGCCTCCCAAATTGAGAATTAATGCAATACCTATATCCGCATTTCCAAATAATTTTTTTTAGCATAACTAACTAACTAACCATCACGCCGTTTCTCCGCAGAGATAAGCAGAGAGGAGGGACCACCAAACATCTCGATCTTGGCATACATTTCTTGCTTCACTCACATTCATACATTCTCTTCTATTATTCTGACTTCTGACATGGCCTGACTCAAGTATATGATTCACTTGATTGTGCCATATCTTTTTGAAATTTGTATTGTTCCCATTTATTATATCAATTTAGCGATAATTTTGCTGCTCTCAATGCAGTAAATGTTGTTGATTTTTATCATTCTATAAGTCAGCATTTTAAAACAAAATTGATGATCCCAGCAAGAAGTGCAGCAGGCGAAAAGTTACATTAAAACACTATACCTGTCCTACTTTATTGGCAGGAGAAGGCTATCCGATTTTTTAATATGAATATTGTTGTATACCAATCTCTTTGGAAAGGTCCCAACTATTTTAGTATTAATAAAAAACACGTTTTCCTTATCTTCATGTCGTATGTGCACAAATCTTTATATTTGAAAATGAATGTTTCTCTGTCAGTCTATCCTCGATTTTCTCAAAAATTATCCAACCGGTTCGCTGAAATTAAGACAGTTTATTCTTATTAGTACCATTGGCGGATACTGAAAAAATTCAAGGGTGGGGCGCTAAAGATATCTTGAGCTACCTTTACTTTTATCGTAATAAAAAAAGAATCAAGTCGGATGAAAAGTTTTATTTAAACTTGTTTGACAATGCCATCTTATGATATTTTTGTTAATGCTGCGCACATTCATTTGAAGCATATTCAAATTATTTCTCAGGGACTCTTAGTTTGTTTGGAATGTTAGTAATTATTTGTTTATCATCCATACTGTAGCTTGTGAATATATACAATAGAGTAATTTTTGTTAATTTTTAAATACACAATTGAACTTCCAATAGTGTGGCTGAGAAAATGGATTAGGATCATTGTGTGCAAAGGGTGTGGTCCCTAGGCAATTTCACAGTTGGTATTCCTCCCTTTCCGTTTCTGCAAGAGTACTAGATCTTACTGACCCAGATTCATCAGCAAATAATAATGAATGCATCTCTATGGCTGTCCATAAAACATTAAAAAATCGTTAAAAATTAATCGATTACCTAATTACACAGAAGAATGTACCCCGTTAAAAATATACAAGTCACTTTTTGTTTGATTTTTAATTTACAAGACAGTTTTTAATTAAAAAAACAGTCCCAAAATTGTTTTTATCGTTTTCAATTTTCCTTACAAATAAAAGTTACTTTTTAAAATAGAAAGTTTTTTATTTCCCTTTGATTGAATCTTGATTTATCCTTTGCATTTTTCTAAAAATTCAAATTTGAACTTAGCTGTTTTTCGAAGTATACCGATGATACATAAATGATATCTGCAACTTACACACCAAAGGAAAAATTGTTAGTTTTACCGATGACAGTAATTTTATTTAACGAAAGTGATTGGATAACCACGTACCAAGAAGCTGAACGCTGGCTTGTCCTTCAACAAAAGTGGCTTAAAAAAAACTTACACTCAATGTTAACAAAATTAAATATTTGACATTTTCTATAATGGCCAGGACAGCCAACAGATGATTATGCTCTCAAATTACACAATTGTCAAGGAATTGCTTAACAGACACACTAGAATAATAATGACAATGATAATAAATATATTTACTCCGGGATGTGGGGAGGTTAGTGCAATCCAACATGTTGTGAGTGTAAATACATTATATGTACAAGTGATATAATAAATAAGACAGTAGCATAAAAAGAGAAATCATAAATGAAAAACAAATATAAAAAATAAAACGTATATATTTTGCACTTCTGTTTCGTTATTGATCCATCGAATTGAAGATTAGCAGGACCAATATCTTATTCCAATTTGCTTCGATAATCGAACCTGAGGTCTGACAGGATTCTGTGATGAGGACATTTTTGGAGTTGATGGTCACTCATTCCTGCTACCCTGGTTCTTATTAAGGCTGCAAACCCGGGAGCTCGCCCTTCTGTGAACATAGAGGAGGTACTGCAGTGCCTCGGAAGTTCGAACATCATACGGTACGCATTATTATATTGCACCTGAAGCCTTTCCATGGTTCTCTTTTTGAAGCTGGCTCAGAGCGCGCATGTAAACAAGGTGGTACAGATAGCTAAGAAGAGTGTCCTTTACACCTGTGAGCTGCAGAGCCGAAACCTTCTATTTAGCTTTTTTGATTTTATGCTCAGTGCTCGCCTTTTTCGGGTTGTAGTTCATATTAGTTACCTGCGCAAACTCTTCACAGATCTTCAAGAGGACACGTAGGCCCCTTATTGACGGTGCCATCAGTACGATATCTTCTACGTAACTTACATTATTGACATAACGTACTCCGATATGGGAGCCTACCCTAGCATTGTTTAACCTATGGGTGAGTTCGTTCATGTATATGATGTTCAATACTGGAGACAAGCACCCTTCCTGTCTGACCCCCGTTTTAAGGAAAAAGGGTTCAGATAATCTGCCTTTCCATTTGACCATGTTTTCCTATTGTCGGGAATTTGTACTACCTTCCATGGTAAACTTCTTTCCTTGATTTTGTCACATAATAAGGGGTGAAGGACTCTGTCTCAGAATTTAGTTGTGTCCGTGGAGCACTTTCTAAGCATAAAGTATCTTGAGATTGAAATCGATGAAACTCTTCGGTGGGACTCCCATAAAAGCAGCATTACAAAAAAACTCACCAAGCTCATGTTCTTCTTTAGAAACATACGCAATATACTGAACTAAAATGATCTGTATAAGGTCTACTATGCTCTTTCCCATTCACATACAGGATATGAAATTATCGAATGGGAGTCTGCCTCAAACACCTACATAAAGCGACATGTGAAAACACAAAAAAGTATAATAAAAACA
This sequence comes from Halesus radiatus, assembly GCA_022606495.2. Taxonomy (NCBI): domain Eukaryota; kingdom Metazoa; phylum Arthropoda; class Insecta; order Trichoptera; family Limnephilidae; genus Halesus; species Halesus radiatus. The sequence goes on along the minus strand of JAHDVE020010521.1, from coordinate 204,589 downwards.
TACTTAAAAGTACCTATAAGAACTCCGTCAAAAGAAATTAAAACAAACTTAAATGCTTTCAATATTATAACTGGTGATGGGCCGAGTACTCGTTTAATACTCAGTACTCGGCGTATTCTGCGTTTTTTTACTACTCGTACTCGGCCGAATAACTCGGTTTAAATGACGAGTATACTCCGTTTAACTAAAGTAATATAATATTTTGAGAAATATAATGAAAATAGGAAGATTAAAAAGTTGCGTTTATTAAAATTGAATTTAAACAATTAATTTTTAAAATTTAGCAAAGCCAAGTTGTGATGTAAGAATGCAAGACTCTACGCACGTTCTGGTAACAGCCTGTTTCCGTTTTCTTCATAGACGTTACCTGCTTCTGAAAATAAACGTTCGCTATACACAGTGCTTGCAGGTGCACATAAAAACACTCTTGCTAAATTTGCTATCTCTGGATATCTTGATTTACGTCTTGCCCACCACTCGAAAGGACTCTTATCTTTTGACAACAATCCTTCGTTTACATATCGATCCAATTCTAGAGCGATGGGGCTTTTAGGATCGTCGCGCTCCGGTGGCTGGGTAGAAGCAAGTTCTTGGAAGCAATTCCAAAATGATGCATGAGCATCTTGTGATTGTCTTAATTGGTTAAGGTTAGAATTAGATTCGTTTTCTTCACTGCTGCTGGCACTCTCTGTAACGTCGCTTCCTTCAATGTATTCTAAAAATAGGATCTTCCTGATCAATTTGCATTTCTCTGGATTAAAAAATCACATTCTAAATCTGGGGTCCAGTAAAGTCCAAGTACAAACAGTAATATTTATCATCCTTTAAACCTTGGAAGCGATCCAGAACATCATCCTTAAGCTTTTGTTGCATATACGCGCTATGTTTGGGCAGATTTCACCGATTTCAGGTTTTTTTTTAATATTTTAAAACAGCACTGGTGTGGGGTATTACTTCTGAAATTGATGAGAATATTGAGCCGGTGGTAATTTTGGTGATTTCCTCGATCGGTTTGAGTAACGTTACACTCTCCCATTGACGTTCTGTCAACTGTTGAAGATTGGTTGTACTCGTTTTGTCTGATATATAGAGTGAAATTGCCCTTTTTTGCTTTACCAATCTTTCAATCATATAATATGTGCTGTTCCATCTCGTGGTAACTTCCTGCACGAGTTTGTGTTCAGGCAGTTTAAGTTATTTTTGTATTATGTCCAGCTTTCCTTTCGCCAATGCAGAATGATTAATGTGGCCTACAATTCCTCTAACTAAGGCAACGTCTTTTACATTCTTAACTTTCAGAGAAGCTTTTATGGCCAATTGCAGTGTACGTATGTAGCATCCTTTGCCAACAAATGGACTATCGTTAATAGCTTTGACTACATGGGGTCCATTGTCTCTCAAAATAACATGAATAACAGTATCAATTTCCCAGCTCACAGATAGGTCTGAAACTTCGTGAAATCGAAGAATTGCACAAGGAACATTTCACTTTGTTTTTATTTTCTTCAATCTCGTCGTATTGATAGATTGAACCGAGTTATTCGGCCGATTACTCGGTTTGGCAAACATCAATCCGAGTAAAACTCGTACTCGGTAACTTGGTAAAACTTGTACTCGGCGCTTCTCTAATTATAACACTCTACTAAAAAAATGCTCTACTCAATTTCAAAAGAAAAAAATTAGTACCTTACTGACCAACACACTTACACTCCAAGGACGAAAACCTCAAATCTAAGATTAAATACATCCTTTTTCCAGAAAAACAATAAATTCCATGCTACAAAATTGGATAATGCTGTTCCAAATGATTTTAAAAATACCACGGAGATACCAAAGTTCAAAAACAACATCAAAATATGGGCAAATAAACACGATGATGAGGAAATTACAAAAAATATGAAGACAACATAAGTATCAGTAACACCAACACAATAACTTACAGTCCTCCACCGAGCAGGAATCCATAGTGAGGAGGACTGTGAATATAAGACACTATTGTAATATACTCATTCTTAACAATGTAACAGGATAAATATTAAGGTATCTTAAATATTATTTAATAATAATAATTAATAAAAAAATGCTCTGATAGCCAGGCAACCCTAATGGCACTGTAAAGTAACCGATGTAACTCCAGACTGGTGAAGATATGCAAGACTATTCTTGAAGAATTGGCTACCTTCAATAAAATAACCCTGATCTGGGTACCAGGGCATAACGATATCGAAGGCAACGAGCAGACTGACGGACTAGCAAGAAAAGGGGCGGAAGAACAGCTTGAGGGATCCGAGCCTGCCGTAGAAGTGGCAGCTTGCCACACCAAACTACATATTGACAGGTGGATTAAATCCAAGCACTGGAAAACACCAATATGCAGTTTTTTTTTTTTTACTTTAACTCCATACAGGAGACCCTGAGGCAAATAATTTCCCACGGGGCCTATGTCATCTTTGAGGAAGCTGTGTGGACGATCTTATTGAGGAGATGAAGAAGTGAACATGGGTAGGAGGGAGGAAACACAGAGGCCGGAAAATCGTACCACAGCCGGGCTGTTGAACTCAAGAACGAGTCATAGAAATGACCTCAAATGTCAACCGTGTGCAAATTACAGGCGCGCGTTTGGCGTGTTTCCCGATTATGCACCGGTGCCGAAGGGATCAAGGACGCTAGTTCCTCAGAGAATCCTCCATTGAAATACCGGTAAAACAAGGACAGCATTCCCACCTGACGCCTGTGTTCTAAAGATTACAATCCGTTTTGTTAAGATGGGGGAATCTATCAAAAGGACTGCACATTTCTACACAGAGAAGGTTTTTTTCAGGTATTTTGGGGCTCCAAACCTGAGGGGGCAGGTAAATTCAATAGTGGGATGCACTCACAATATGTATGGAGTCAACAGTTGTGTACTATTAAAGTATCTGCGGGCCCTGTACAGTACGCACAGCTTTTGAGAAGCTAACCTGGCTGGCTTTGATGGAGCCTCCGTGCCTGCGCTGGCCACTTAAAGTTACAACGAGCATATCAATGGAAGGAAATACTATTAAATAATAATACCCACAGCTCCTGAAGTTTGATGGCGACATGTTACACTGGTGCCCTGTAGCGGCTCTAACAGATATATATATATATATATATATATATATATATATATATATATAGGATGGGATAGTGTGGATGGATGACTAGGATGGATGGATGGGTAAGTTAGAATGGATGGATGGATCAGATGTATGGATGGATGGATCAGATGTATGGATGGATGGAAAGGATCGGATGGATAGATCAGATAGATGGATCATATGGATGAATGGATAGGATTGGATGGATGGATAAATATGATGGACGGATGGAAAGAATAGGATGGATGGATGAATAGGATGGATGGATCAGATGGATGGATAGGATAGGATGGGTGGATGAATAGAATGGATGGAAGGATGGATAGGATAGGATGGGTGGATGAATAGGATGGATGGATAAGATGGTTGGATGGATAGATAGGATCGGGTGGATGGATGGATCAGATGGATGGATAGGATAGGATGGGTGGATGAATAGAATGGATGGATGGGTAGGTTAGGATGGATGGATATGATGAATGGATAGATATGATAGGATGGATGGATGGATAAGATGGATGGGTAGGATTGGATGGATGGATTAATAGGATGGATGTATAGATGGATAGATAGATAGATGTATCAGATGGATGGATAGGATCGGATGGATGGATCAGATGGATGGATCAGATAGGAACGGATGGATGATGGGTAGGTTAGGATGGATGGATGTGATGAATGGATAGATGGATAGGATGTATATATAGATATTATACGATGAATGGATTGATAAGATGGATGGGTAGGATGGGATAGATGGATTAATAGGATGGATGTTTCAGATGGATGGATAGATGGATGGATCAGATAAATGGATAGGATCGGATGGATGGATCAGATAGATGAATCAGATGGATAAATCGATATGATTGGATGGGTGGATAAATATGATGGATGTATGGATAGGATAGGATGGGTGGATGAATAGGATGGATGGATCAGTTGGATGAATGGATAGGATTGGATGGATGGATAAATATGATGTGTGGATGGAAAGGATATGATGGATGGTTCAAATGGATGGATAGGATAGGATGGGTGGATGAATAGGATGGATTGGTGGGTAGGTTAGGATGGATGTATCAGATGGATGGATAGATGGATGGATCAGATGGATGGATAGGATCGGATGTATGGATCAGATAAATGGAACAGATGGATGAATGGATATTATTGCATGGATGGATAAATATGGTGGATGTATAGATAGAATAGGATGGGTGGATGAATAGGGTGGATGGATCAGATAGACGAATGGATATTATTGGATGGATGGATACATATGATGGATGGATGGATGGATGAATAGGTTGGATGGATCAGATGGATGGATAGGATAGAATGGGTGGATGAATAGGATGGATGGATCAGTTGGATGAATGGATAGGATTGGATGGATGGATAAATATGATGTGTGGATGGAAAGGATATGATGGATGGTTCAAATGGATGGATAGGATAGGATGGGTGGGTGAATAGGATGGATGGATCAGATAGATGGATCAGATGGATGAATAAGATAGGATGGATCAGATGGATTGATAGGATAGGATGGGTGGATGAATAGAAAAGATGGATCAGATGGATGGAAGGATGGATAGGATAGGATGGGTGAATGAATAGGATAGATGGATCAGATAGATGGATCAGATGGATGGATGGATGGATAGGATAGGATGGGTGAATGAATAGGATGGATGAATAAGATGGTTGGATGGATAGATAGGATCGGGTGGATGGGTGGATCAGATGGATGAATAAGATAGGAAAGGAAAGGATGGATAAATGAATAGGATGGATGGATCAGATGGATTGATAGGATAGGATGGGTGGATGAATAGAATAGATGGATCAGATGGATGGAAGGATGGATAGGATAGGATGGGTGAATGAATTGGATAGATGGATCAGATAGATGGATCAGATGGATGGATGGATGGATAGGATAGGATGGGTGGATGAATAGGATGGATGGATAAGATGGTTGGATGGATAGATAGGATCGGATGGATGGATGGATCAGATGGATGAATAAGATAGGATGGGTTGATGAATAGAATGGATGGATGGGTAGGTTAGGATGGATGGATATGATGAATGGATGGATATGATAGGATGGATGGATGGATTAATAGGATAGATGTATAGATGGATAGATAAATGGATGGATCACATGGATGGATAGGATCTGATGGATGGATCAGATAGATGGATCAGATTTAAGAATGGATATGATTGGATGGATGGATAAATATGATGGATGTATGAATAGGATAGGATGGGTGGATGAATAGGATGAACGAATCAGATAGACGAATGGATAGGATTGAATGGATGGATAAATATGATGGATGGATGGATAGGATCGGATGGATGGATCAGATGGATGGATGGATAGATAGGATCGGATGGATGGATGGATAGGACAGGTTGGGTGGATGAATAGGATGGATTGGTGGGTAGGTTAGGATGGATGTATCAGATGGATGGATAGATGGATGGATCAGATGGATGGATAGGATCGGATGTATGGATCAGATGGATGAATGGATATTATTGCATGGATGGATAAATATGATGGATGTATAGATAGGATAGGATGGGCGGATGAATAGGGTGGATAGATCAGATGGACGAATGGATATTATTGGATGGATGGATACATATGATGGATGAATGGATGGATGAATAGGTTGGATGGATCAGATGGATGGATAGGATAGAATGGGTGGATGAATAGGATGGATGGATCAGTTGGATGAATGGATAGGATTGGATGGATGGATAAATATGATGTGTGGATGGAAAGGATATGATGGATGGTTCAAATGGATGGATAGGATAGGATGGGTGGATGAATAGGATGGATGGATCAGATAGATGGATCAGATGGATGGATGGATAGGATTTGATGGATGGATAAATATGATGGAAAGATGGATAGGATAGTGGATAGGTGAATAAGATGGATGGATCAGATAGATGGATCAGATGGATGAATAAGATAGGATGGATCAGATGGATTGATAGGATAGGATGGGTGGATGAATAGAAAAGATGGATCAGATGGATGGAAGGATGGATAGGATAGGATGGGTGAATGAATAGGATAGATGGATCAGATAGATGGATCAGATGGATGGATGGATGGATAGGATAGGATGGGTGAATGAATAGGATGGATGAATAAGATGGTTGGATGGATAGATAGGATCGGGTGGATGGGTGGATCAGATGGATGAATAAGATAGGAAAGGAAAGGATGGATAAATGAATAGGATGGATGGATCAGTTGGATGAATGGATAGGATTGGATGGATGGATAAATATGATGTGTGGATGGAAAGGATATGATGGATGGTTCAAATGGATGGATAGGATAGGATGGGTGGATGAATAGGATGGATGGATCAGATAGATGGATCAGATGGATGAATGGATAGGATTTGATGGATGGATAAATATGATGGAAAGATGGATAGGATAGTGGATAGGTGAATAAGATGGATGGATCAGATAGATGGATCAGATGGATGAATAAGATAGGATGGATCAGATGGATTGATAGGATAGGATGGGTGGATGAATAGAAAAGATGGATCAGATGGATGGAAGGATGGATAGGATAGGATGGGTGAATGAATAGGATAGATGGATCAGATAGATGGATCAGATGGATGGATGGATGGATAGGATAGGATGGGTGAATGAATAGGATGGATGAATAAGATGGTTGGATGGATAGATAGGATCGGGTGGATGGGTGGATCAGATGGATGAATAAGATAGGAAAGGAAAGGATGGATAAATGAATAGGATGGATGGATCAGATGGATTGATAGGATAGGATGGGTGGATGAATAGAATAGATGGATCAGATAGATGGATCAGATGGATGGATGGATGGATAAGATGGATGGGTAGGATTGGATGGATGGATTAATAGGATGGATGTATAGATGGATAGATAAATGGATGGATCAGATGGATGGATAGGATCGGATAGATGGATCAGATGGATGGATCAGATAGATGGATGGATAGATAGGAACGGATGGATGGGTAGGTTAGGATAGATGGATAGGATGTATATATGGATATTATAGGATGAATGGATTCATAAGATGGATGGGTAGGATGGGATAGATGGATTAATAGGATGGATGTTTCAGATGGATGGATAGATGGATGGATCAGATGGATGGATAGGATCGGATGGATGGATCAGATAGATGGATCAGATGGATGAATGGATATGATTGGATGGATGGATAAATATGATCGATTTATGGATAGGATAGGATGGGTGGATGAATAGGATGGACGGATCAGATAGACGAATGGATAGGATTGAATGGATGGATAAATATGATGAATGGATAGATAGGATCGGATGGATGGATCAGATGGATGGATGGATAGATAGGATCGGATGGATGGATGGATAGGACAGGTTGGGTGGATGAATAGGATGGATTGGTGGGTAGGTTAGGATGGATGTATCAGATGGATGGATAGATGGATGGATCAGATGGATGGATAGGATCGGATGGATGGATCAGATAGATGAATGGATATTATTGCATGGATGGATACATATGGTGGATGTATAGATAGGGTAGGATGGGTGGATGAATAGGGTGGATGGATCAGATGGACGAATGGATAGGATTGGATGGATGGATAAATTTGATGGATGGATGGATGAATAGGGTGGATGGATCAGATGGATGGATAGGATAGGATGGGTGGATGAATTGGATGGATGGATCAGTTGGATGAATGGATAGGATTGGATGGATGGATAAATATGATGTGTGGATGGAAAGGGTAGGATGGATGGTTCAGATGGATGGATAGGATAGGATGGGTGGATGAATAGGATGGATGGATCATATGGATGGATGGATGGAAAGGATAAGATAGATGGATTAGATAGATGGATCAGATAGATGGATCAGATGGATGAATGGATAGGATTTATTGGATGGATAAATATGATGGAAGGATGGATAGGATATGATGGATAGGTGAATAGGATGGATGGATCAGATGGATGGATAGGATAGGATGGGTGGATGAATAGAATAGATGGATCAGATGGATGGAAGGATGGATAGGATAGGATGGGTGAATGAATAGGATAGATGGATCAGATAGATGGATCAGATGGATGAATGGATAGGATTGGATGGATGGATAAATATGATGGATGTATAGATAGGATAGGATGGATGGATGAATAGGGTGGATGAGTAGGATGGATGGATCATATGGATAGATGGATAGATCGGATCGGATGGATGGATGAATAGGGTGGATGGATCAGATGGATGGATAGGATAGGATAATTATAATATTTATTTGAAACACATGTTATTTTACAAAAATATTTAAGAAAGCTTTGACTTTCTGACTAAGAACAAATCCCGTTTTAGGACAGTCAAATTGATAATTTTAGTTCATATTAATATACATATACATGAAATAATATAAATGAATCCTTGTGGTAAATTAAAAAAAAAATATATGTTATGTTTTTGTTTTTAAAGTATATTGCTTTTTTTTAATTTATTGTAGCGTAACAATGAATTACATACGAGATATAAAAGTTTAAAGTATAAAAGTTTAAAGTATAAAAGTTTGTATGATATGCATTTTTTAATTTAGTGTAGAGTAATGTTGAATTACAAATGAGATGTAAAGGTTTAAAGTATAAAGTATGCAAAGTATATAAGTTTAAAGTATGATTTATATATTTTTTTAAATTTAGTGTACAGTATTAATGAATTACATATGAGATGTAAAAGTTTAAGTATAAAGTATAGAAGTTTGGAGTATAAAAGTTTATATTATGATATGCATTTTTTTTTTAAATTTACAGCATCTCACATATAATGAATGAATTACACATGAGATGTAAAAGTGTAAAGCATGAAAAATAAAAGTTTAAAACATAAGAGACTAAAGCATGATATGTGTTTTTTTAAATTAGTGTAGAGTAATAATGGATTACAATTGAGATGTACAAGTTTAAAATATAAAGTATGAAACTTTAAAGACTAAAAGATTAAAGTATGATATGCATATTTTTTTTTAAATTTAGCGTATAGTAGTAATGAATTACATTTGAAGGTTTTATAAAAATTGTACATATCTATTAATGTGCATATGTTCGCTTTTGACCCTCCCTAAATCTAGGAGCCATAAATTGATCAGTTTTCGCAGGACGTTTGTACTTTTCATTTTCCATGTATCGGGTATTATGTTGACCAATATTGGTCCTAAGTATGAAAATTATCTTTAAGCAATTCATGTCATGGTTTTTGTTGAAACTATTGGATTACTTCTTGAGTTTCTGGTGTCATGATAGTATTCGATAGATGGGTAGTGGTGTCGTTGTTTATGTGTGTGTAATACAATTTTTCTGATAGACAGTTGACTGACATCAAGAACTTGCATTTCTTTGAATAATTCATCACTGGGGTACCTAAAGGGTTTTTAAGGATGACTCTTATTAGGGATTTCTGCGCTTTTGCCAGGGGGTCCAAAATTATTTTGGCACAACCGTTCCATCCCAAGGATGCATATTCGAGTAAAGAATTACACACGGCATAATATATTGATTTTAGATCTATTACATATAGGATGGGTGGATGAATAGGATGAATAGGATGGATGGATGGGTAGGTTAGGATGGATGGATATGATGAATGGATGGATGGATAGGATGTATGAATGGATATGATAGGATGGATGGATGGATAAGATGGATGAGTAGGATGGGATGGATGGATTAATAGGATGGATGTATCAGATGGATGGATAGATGGATGGATCAGATAGATGGATAGGATCGGATGGACGGATCAGGTAGATGGATCAGATGGATTAATGGATAGGATTGGATGGATGGATAAATATGATTAATGTATGGATAGGATAGGATGGGTGGATGAATAGGATGGATTGATCAGATGGACGAATGGATAGGATTGGATGGATGGATAAATATGATGGATGGATGGATAGGATAGGGTGGATGGATGAATAGGATGGAATGATCAGATGGATGGATAGGGTAGGATGGGTGGATGAATAGGATGGATGGATCAGATGGATGAATGAATATAATTTGATGGATGGATAAATATAATGGATGGATGGAAAGAATAGGATGGATGGATCAATAGGATGGGTGGATGAATAGGATGGATGGATTAGATGGATGGATTGATGGATGGATGGATGGATGGATGGATAGATGGATAGGATCGGTTGGATGATTGGATATGAATGGAGGGACGATAAAATCCGACTCCGACCCCGACCTTGTATAGTTTCATTAAAAAAATTTCGGCCTGAATGACTTGAACCTTCGATATGGAGAATAAATCCGACCCCTCCCATGCAAAATGCCCATAGATATTTAAAATAAACATAAAAACTTCAGAATTGTGCGTTTTCTTATATGTGCGATTTGCAGTAGCGTAGGTGAACGATGTTGGCGACACGCGTTGTGCGTGCGGTTTCAATGATTCATTTCTGTTCTCCCCTATTTCTTTATCCATGGTTGTGAAGTCGTTACAGTAAGTAGGTACCCAACTATAAAAACACAAACAAGAATAGAAGGGCCACATTTGAAAGGCACTCGGGCAAAGGATGAATTGAGTTAGCGCTACTTCGTGGACCTTTTATGAGATTTTCTCTCCTTTTGACCCTCGTGGAACATTTCTTTATCCACTCACTCTAATATTGTGTTATATCGCATCATACAAAACGGATTATAGTTGCCCAACGCCGCATCTTACTGCAGCATACTAGGACCTGTTTGTAGCTACAAATCTCTTTCGACTGTTCCAACGAACAATGTTCCAACCTCCGGATTAGTTAGCGGAAGATTTATCTACCTATCTATCAGACCTGCTAACCTAACTTATGAACCAATAGATGCAATCAAATGACACAACAGTATAGTTGAGGTCTATAAGTAGGAACCTGAAATTTTCGCGTCATTCTTTGCGAAATAACGTAATTTTAGCGAAATTCGCGTTATTTATTACTACTATTTGTTAACCGCGGCTTCTCTTTTGGGATTGGAATGAGATTCCCCCATAATCTCATAAACCCGTCTAAAATCTCCCCGTCTTACCAATTTGTCAGTCAAGAACTTCTAGTTAGGGAAAATGTTAAGAAATACCGTCCAGTTAAAATGAAGAGGAAAAGGAAATTAAAAAGAAACCTCGTTTTTTAATGTTTCAGAAGAACTTAGATTTTGATTCATTTTTCAATCGAAAGGGGAAAGGAATAGGTGTAAAACGGTTTGTAACAAAAAGAAAAGGGGAAATTCCGTAAGCGGCAAAGATTATTATTATTTTTTTGTATAATATTAATTATATACAATGGAAACTTGTACCCATTAAGCCACTGCAAGTAGCTTGTCAGCAGGAGTTTAGTTCAAGAATATTATAATTATAAAAATATCTAAATATCAGCAAGTATTAAACAAATTGAGAAGAAAAAAAACAGTAGTACAGTTTTGTTACAGTGAGGATAGACTTAATATAATAGTACTCCCTATCCAAAAGACTGTATGTAATTTGTTAATAAATTATGTATAATATATGAGCCAATGAAAAATTTCTTACGCTGTCTGGATTAAATGTTGCCATTCCATTTGATCGAAATGAAATAATGATATAATATTTTTATGAATTAAAAATTTAAGGCCTTTTATGACTTTTCAGATCACAAAACACGCCCATATCGCAATTCTTGTGTTCTTTTTTTATTCTATGATGGGCCACAATCATAGCAATGCATTTTAAAATGTGAATATGTTAGTGGCAAGTCTGTAATTTTAAGGTCTATTAAGCACAGGCACAGTAAATACGCGATTTTTTTTATTCACAGTACAGAACAGTACTCTGCGGTGCGGTGTCAGAACAGACGTCTAGTAGCCACCAGCAACGTCAAAATATTCTAGCCGACAATCTTGACCAGTGCTGGTCCGTGCATGTGCGGATACGTAACGCTTACATACGCTGTAATATGAATGTGTCCATAGACAATGTATGCAACTAGTGTTATCGTGTCTGTACTGTACTGGCCTGTATTGTGCGGTGCTGGTAGATGTGAATAAACCTTAACTTGTAAGTCATACAGCAATATTGTTTATTAACTCCCATTTTGTCATAAATATGTACGCCATTAGTTTTAAGTCGCTAGTTAACATTTAAAATAAGTTAAATAAATAAATATATACAAATAAATTAAGTTTAGAAAAATATCGCCCGTCGATTTTTCCACGAAAACGGCGCTGAAGTAATTAATTTATTAGTCATATTAAAATGATGGCACGAAGACGATTTAATGAAAACATCCTCCAATATTTCCCCACCTCCCTCTTCCACTTCTCCTTCACCTCCCCAATACCTTCAGCCTCACAACATTCCCCAATTGGGAATGCCATAGTCTCACTGGCTCCAGACGGTTGGGAGCAGTTGTGACTCTTGTGCGGTATTCATATAAAAAATATATATACATATACAAACAAACATCTTCTTTCCCTTGGCCTACTTGGGTCGAGGACCCTTCGCATCGACAAGACACCTCCAGGCGTCTCTATCCAGTGCTACGTTAACGGAATACGTCCATAGTAGGTCCAGCTTCTCCTCGCACAGCCTCTGGAGTTGTTTCTCCCACCTGTGTCTGGGGCGGAGCACGTCTTCCCTCTGGAATTTTCAGCGGAATTCGACCTTCTGGCACTCTTAAAACGTGGCCAAACTACTCAGTTGCGACTTTTCTATGAAGAGTAGCAGTGGTTCGATGTTTAGTTCCTCCCGGATCATCGAGCTTCTTATTCGATCCCATATTGCGACTCCTGCAACTCCTCTCAAAAATGTCATTTCGGCAACTTGGACCCTGGAACGTGTTTACTCGTTCAACATCCAGATCTGGTGAACATAAGTATGCGGGGACGATACACTGATTTGTACACTGCCAACTTTGTCTCGATACTTAGCTCAGCTTTAATACGATTTATCAGACTGTGTTTCGTTTTTAGCAGCTCAGTTAACCGATGAGCCACTGTGCTAAAGTTCTCAATTAAATCTTATGGTGAAATTAAAAACACGTAGGTACTTAACGCATTTTATGAATAACATCAGAAACTCGAATAAATTGATGAGACTTTATTTTGATTAATTATTGGACCGTTTGCCCTCTTAACCGGTAGAGTGATTATTCATTAATCGTAAACCATTATTAGATTACCATTTATTTACTTAAGCTCTAAGCTTAATTGTAGCTTATCCCGTAAAGTTGTTGTTTAAACATTGTTATTGATTAGAACGTTAAAAAACATTGGACCTATGCTAGAAAATGGACCAAACAGGAAAACAAAAAACGAATGATGAATTCGAAAATCTTATCAAATATTTGACAATTGTACATAGAGGTATATACATAGAGTCAACGTTCCTTGTAAAATCACCCTGAAAATTATTCCCGCGCGTGAAGTACGCTAGTACGAAGGAGGGTGAAGCAGTTGTCGATGTTGACCGAATTCATCCGACCGCGAACGAACGGAACGCACCGACGGACCGTAGAATTTCTTGCCGGGGGCGCGTGACGACTTCCAATGCTGTTTGAGTTTTTTTAGAAATAAAAAGGCCACTTTACAGAATATTGATTATGGTAAAACCGATGAAAGGTTAAAACATTGCTTTTTCTATTTTTACCAGAACGACTTGTGCAGTCATGTAGGCATTTTGCAGTAATCTTTGGAGATCCATACCCGGCGAGTGCTTGTAATCGACTGAAGGCCGTGTTATCTCAATGTATCCAATTGACATCATTTATGTTGCCCGTATTTCGAACACTGATGTTCACTCCATTTTTATACCTCAATGGCATTGTATGATTTTGTAGATCCAAAAGAGTGAGATGGGATTGAAACGTTGAAAGAATACCGAAGATCGAGCAAGATGTGGATGGTCTACGTGGAATGGGATCGGAACAGGACGGGAAGGATTCTGGAACCGTAGCCAAGAAATTTAACCGCACCCACGGAGATTATTTACTAAAAAAAAAACCTGAAACATTTCAGGGATAGCTAGCAATATCTGAATGCCATAATTTTCCTGCTCCCAACACAGGTTTTCCTTGTGAGATGGGCACAGTACCATAACGCTTATAATACATTGAGATTGTGAAGTTGAATAAATAAATAAATAAAAACAAAAATATAGCAGATTGACAATCTGATATTAAATCTGTTATCGATCCTAAATCTATTAACTCTTGAATGGAAGCGTTCTTCCTTAGAACATTACCGGAAGCAACTAAGCGAGAAGCGTATTTAAGTTCCATTTTAAAATAGGCGTTCTTCTCCTTTCTTTGATTAAACGTTGTCATTTAGGACAATGAATATTGCTATCAGTCATTTTATTTTATTTTTTATTTATTTTCTTGCTTAAATTGACTAACAATTTTAAATCAATAAAAAAATAATAATCAATATTCACATTCAAACATAAATACTTTTTTTTTAAAGTTCGATGTAGTACTTAAATTAATTTTCAAAGTAAGAATTTTTTAAACGCCGCCAAAACGATCATAATCTGAAAGGACGTCATCCGTACTGAACGATACCCGTCGGAAGGACGATTTTTATGGAGTTTTTTTTATTCAATAAGGAGTTCCATTACATTTTTTTATTAATGTTAAACGTCTAACTTATTAAACGTTTTTTTTTGATGAAATCAAAATTTAATACGAAAATTGATTTTTAACGATTGATTTTTTGTATCTACTTTTTGTATTGTTTGGGAACTCTGTCAATAAATAATATCCAAGAGTAATAAATAAAAATTAAAAATAAAATAATAAAACACCCCAACCTAAGAAAAAAACCAATCTCAAATGGGGACAGTATGTCTAGTATAAAATATGAGGTTATAATGTGGTGCTCGTATTCCCACCTCCTTTACTATCCACTATTCAAGAACCCCGATAATCCACCCAGATTCAACCCTTCTTATTTGTTGCCAAATCCGCAAAAACAAAAATCACATTTACAACTGGCAATCCTTCAGTTTCTAAAACAAGATGGCAGCTTCTTCGTATTCTTGATCGAGTTAGTAATCCCCGCGCCTTCCAGAAAACATTCAGGTGGCAGAATGTATTTTTAGGGGAAGGGGCCATTTTATCTACTTACTTAGATACTCCGGGAGGGGAGGAACTAATATAATAGAACTCCCAAACCAATCTGCTACCCTTGGCTACCTCTGCTGCCTTAATACAACCTATTATCTAAGGGTCGCGTAGGGTTGGATTACTGAACTGTGTGGTGCAGTCTTATGATGGCATAATCAATGCAGGCCCTGGCAAGAAAGTCCAACATCGACACGATAAAAAGTTTATCAAGAATTTGGGTTATTTGTCAACATTCCCGAGCACGCCAGTAGAATACCAACGACATGTGACAGTTCATCTTGTTTAATTGGCGCAGCCCACCCATCTCGAGAAAAGCTTGTCTGGATGTCGGTAAACACAGACAGATTTAAACTTGCGTCAACTGAATTATGACAGATATTCGTGATATCAATAAGTAAATATTGAAATCAGTTGTGCAAAACGACACGTCCATCTGCTACCAAATGACAGTCCTCATTAACCTCGTTCTTTATCATTTTTTCTTATGGTCAGACACGTGTTTTAGAAAGAGAGAACTCCAGCTTTCTCTTTACCCGATATTTTAATGTCTAGATCCTAAGGGTTGCTTTTCAAAACGTCAAAAAAAAATTGCCATAGTAGGGTGATTCTTTTCCCGATTTCAATTAATTTATCGATGTATTTGGCAGCATTAGGCGTACTAGAGATATATGACATCGTTTGGTGAAGCGGGTAACGTGCATGTAGTTGTATAAATACGATAAAAGTTGATAAAAAGTCTAGTTCCCGTCGATTAAATGTTCTTAATTTCATCATCATTTATTTTTCCAAAACGCACCTGTATAATAAAGCTCTTAAGTAGGTATCTACTTGTTTTTTTTTTCATTTTGAAAACAAACCATCTTCTTTTGAATATGTAATCTGTGGCTATCCAGAAAAACATGGAGGATTCAATGTTTTTCATATTAATTTTAAAACGTTATAGCAACAAGTTTATATATTGGATTTCATTCAAACTACCCTCTAAACCTTCCCGGCGCTTATAAGAACAAACTGTGCTATTTCGAGAAAATCGAGGACAGACAGATAGACAAACATTAATATAAATATTAATAAATAAAATAAGTCCAGCGACGTTTCCACTTTTATTATTTCTTCATTTCATACCAGGCTCCCAGCGCGATGGAGAGGTAAGTGGGTTTATTTGTATATTTGCGCTTGGGGTTAGATTTAATAGTTGGTGTCTTTGTGAGGAGCATAAGTTTTTATTACCTAGTGAGCCGTATGAGAGCCCGGTAGGTGGCATTGTCTATAATGCAACTACTAACTTCGTGGTATTAAATTAAACGCGAACAGTGAGGTTTAATGGATGGATAGGGTGGTAGATACTCTCAGTATCACCCTGGTGAAAGACCACCGTTCAGATTCAGAGGCGGATCGTGGTCATTCTCAAGGGTTCAATCAGAGTTTAAAGAAGACAAACAAATTTCCACTTACTTGTTCACTTAAAAAAAAATCTGTTCAATCAAATATTTGTAAAAATGTAGGAATTTTTTACGGAACAAAAAAATGTCATTCAATAATCATATCTTATTTATTGTGTGTCGTTTTCATCCAAGGTGCACACAAATATTATGTTGTTTATTAATCTGGACATAGAAAGGTGCGTACCTTTCACTTTACGAGACAGAATATTGCTCGTATGAAATATTTCATAAGAATTATCTGTTCGTAGGTGCGTTATTGAATCCGCTCCTATGAGCGGATTTTTTTAGTAAGGAATTTTAAGCACCGTTAAAATGTAGTTATTTATTATATTAATTATGTGTCGTTTTCATCCGAATCACAAATATTATGTTAACCAAAAGTGACATCTGGCGATTTTTTTTATTTTTATTTTTTATTATTTTTTATTGTATAATATTAATTATATACAGTGGGAACTTATACCCGCTAAGCCACTGCAAGTAGCTTGTCAGCAGGAGTTTATTTCAACAATATAATATAATACAACAATAAATTAAAATCATCATACAAATGTGGGGCAAAATTATTATATTTTGGCGCATGCATCTTGTGCTGTACATAAGTTGAAAAAAAAAAATTAAATAGAAAAATAATGGTAAAAGCATTACAGTTTTGTTATTGAGATACTAGAGTCCAATTTTATAACACCGATTTAAATAATATTATAAAGATGTCAATATCATAAAAAACATCAAAATTATAAAAGTACCAATATTATAAAAGTATCAATATTATAAAAATATCAATATTATAAAAACATCAATACTTTTAGAAATATCAACATTATGAAAACATTAATATTACAAAAATATAACTATTACGTAAATATCAGTATTAAATAAATTAAGAAATAAAAATTAAAAATATATATACATAAAACAGCAGTACAGGTTGGTTACAATGAGGATAGACTTAAATATAATAGTAACACCGTAACAGTAAATACACCAAATATCTAGGAGCTATACAACCAAGGAGACCGTCATATTTGTTACCATCAATACACAAGGTTACTTTCCAAAAGCCAACACTTTTACATCACATCCACTCCTATGATCCGATTTTTTAGTAAGGAGTTTAAATGACGCGCTGTTAAAATGTAGTAATAATATAATTCATGTGTGTCTCGTTCGTCTTTGCTGCTACTGTTTGCGAATTCACTGTAAAGGTGACACATTCGAAGTGTAAGCTTGTAATGGCTTGAGCCGTGTTTGACGATCAGATCTTAATATAGCCGGGTATTTTGAATCTTCCACATCCACATGTGCTTCCCTTCCAATTATTTTCACCCTCATAACATACCCCAATTGGGGATGCCATAGTCCCACTGTACGTACATAAATATACATCCGAAGGCTTTTTTTTATGTGATAATTAATATTTTGTTTTTCGCAGACATTATTTTCATGCCAATCATGACTTTGTAACAATATCTCCCAAATCATTCAAATGAATACTTATGATTTACGGAAAGCAAATTAGAAATATGTATTTGAAATAACAGGCCGATAGATGTCACGTCATATCTCCTATTAAAACGTGGGCGGCCATTATTTTTGCGGGTTGGGGATTGCGGGAGGGAGAAACTCAATTGGGATTCTACGGGGAAAAGAGGGACCAAAAGTGTCCTCTGGAAAAGCAGGGACATCACAATCTAAACTTCAAATGTTTGAACTTAATGAAAAAAAAAACAACACAAAAACAGAGAAAATCAACGGAATCTTGATCTATTCCGATTTGAATGAAAACGGTTTTTTTATTTTTACAGTAACTCCACGCAGGAGACCAAGGAGGAAATAATTTCCCTCAAGGCCTATATCATCTCTGGGGATTGTCGCCAATTTACATATTACGTAAGTTTTTCGACTCCAAGGCCAATTAAAAATATATTTATTTAAGATAGAGTTTTCAATGAGTAAGACAAATTTATACTATTGTATGAAGCTATCACTTTGTGGTTATTCTTTATAATTAAATGAAATAATAAAACATTGTTTTAACCACTTTTTATTTTTAACGCCCACCGGTTTCGGAACAACTGTTCCATCATCAGGGAAAAATATATACTAAACAATATTACAAAATTACGGAAGAACATACAAATTAGGTGTCACATTGGGGGTGGGGGCGTGACTAGAGATTAGTAAAGAGTGGGGGAAGGGATAGAAATTGAGAAAGGGGTGAAAGAAAACATATTTAAAATGGGGATGTAAGAAAGCCCCCACCCCCACTGTGACACCTAATATGTATGTTTTGCCATAATTTTGTAATATTGTTTAGGATGTATTTTGCTCTGATGATGAAACGGTTGTTTCGAAACCGGTGGGCGCTAAAAATAAAAATAGAGTGGTTAAAATAAACTTTTATTGTTTCATTTAAAGAAAAAATTTAGCTTACTTCAGGAAATCGGAAACACGGATATGCCCATAATACACTTCTAACAATACGTCATCTATGACAAAGATAGACATTCAAAGAATATGTGTGTATGAATGAAATAGATATAGGATTGCGTGTCGAATGTTACATTCTGCATCATAGGTGTGAATGATATTAAGGTGACAAAATTTTTTTAAACCACGACTTTTTTCTGAACAAATGTATAACCCATCGAGATTCTGAAAAAAAAATACCCCCGTGGTCGACGGGTTCTAAACTTTACAATCTGCCCAAATTACCTTTTTCCAGTTTTATGACATTTGGAGTTGTCAACCGATCCCCTTCTTATCACATAGGAGGGCATTTTCCACTTATTTATGCTATTTATTTACAGATAACACCAGACCTCACTCGTCGTGTGACAGTTTAATACTAAACCTGGTCTAAATCAAAGTAGTTGTAATGCCATTGTTTAAACATTACCGAAAGTCATGAATATGTAGGTTATTCAGTTATGTTATCTTTGAAAAATGTTTAGCTCTTCCAGTTATTTAATAATGAATTGTAGAGCGATAGATACTCTCAGTATCACCCTGGTGAGAAAATATAATTCTGAATCGAAACGTTGCTTAAAATGGCATTATCCGTGCTTAGTGGCCAGTTCTGAATAGCCAAGTGCTTCACAACCATAATTGGGAATTGGGGATGCCATAGACCCACCCCAGATAATTGGAAATCTTTTTAAACAAAAATTATGTGAAACTAACAGTTGTAAATGAAGTACGTATTTACTTTGCAAGAAAGAATTTTTTTTTTACCAATTATATTCCAATCTTGTACGACATTCACATTAAAAAAAAAAGTTTAGTAACTAGATATGAATTGTCTGGATTTCCAAACCATCCTCTCTCCGTTGTCCATCCCTTCCCCCGCTATTATTCGAACTTTCGGTATTTGAACATTTGAATTTTAGGATCTCGTTTTTTTAGGTTTTCAGAACCAAAATAAAAAAAATGAAAAGTTTTTGGCAACCTTGTTTATGCTCCACAGTCCAGAGAGAGAGCCGGGAATATAATTCTCGCTGCCATTTAGCGCCGAATTAGGGGTGGCACGAACCAGGACTGAGAGCCATCCGCCCCCTCGGGGGTGTAGGGTGAGAGGGGGGGGGGGCACTCATGTGGAAAATTAGCTTGTCTTACGTGACAAGGAGAAGACAGCAACGGTCGGATTTTTCGACTCATTTTCACATATTTATGTGCGATTTGGTTCGCTTCGCCGAATTCAAATTTCGAAGGGAATACGAAATACATACAGTTTTTTAATAAATGCATCCTCGTAATAGGGTTTGGGTTTGTTGTATTTTTTGTTTTCAGGGGGGGGGGGTGTTAATACAGGCTTCTTCAAAATTATGAGTAAAATGGCTACCATGTAGCACAAGGTTTTCTGTGTTCGTAAGTAAACATTGAACCTCGATCTAAAAAGAGCATTTATTATTGGCATCAACAATTTGAGAAAACTGGATGTCTCTGTAAAGGAAAAAGCAAGGCCGGTCTACCATATTTAAGAACCCTATATTTATTCATGAATTTGTGACATCTTTTCTTTATAGCGATAGTTAGTTACATAACACATGATAATAGTACAACTTAGTCATCTATTAAAAAGTAAAATTATCTTGACCAAATACCGCAGAAACATAGTAATACGCGCAGCTACAAAAATTCATTGAGATGGCAACATTCTACACTAGCGCCCTCTAGCGACCCGAGTTGTACGAATTGTTTTTTTCATACATTTTAATAGATTTAATAGATTAGGGAAAATTCGAAAAAATAATATTAGGTGACCTACATACGACCTTAATAATTTTTTGTTCATATTTAAATATATTTTAAAAAGACGATATCAGAATTGTATAAAAATTAAAAACCTCGCTGCTCGTGCACTGTCTAAATTGTTTACAAAAATAATAAAATAATGATGTTTATGATATTTGATTACTCGCGTAGCTTTGTCGAAATATTGGCAACAGGTTATAAACTCCCAGACTGTATTGCTGTTATAATAAACATTTTATTTTCTTTTTAAACAGTTTATACAGTGCGCCAGCAGCGAGGCTTTAAATGTTTATACAATTCTAATAGCCCCTTTATAAATATACATACATATATATATATATATATATACATAAGCTATAAAGGAGTAAAATCATATGCAGGTTATCTAATATTTATTTCTTGAATTTTTGATTTATATATTGTAATTTATTAAAAATATATTTCACAGAAAATCTATTAAAATGTATGAAAAAATAATTTTTACAATTCGGGCCGCTAGAGGGCGCCAGTATCCTAGCACGTTGTCATTAAATGTGAAGAGCTGAAAGTATTATCATTTAAGAATGTTTGCAAAACAAAATAAAGAAAATTATCAAATTACAAACATTATCTTTTCAAATCCAGACAATCGATAAATGATAAAGTACCCTCCTACAATATATTTTACCAGACGAATATATTTATTATTGAAATAAAATTAACGTAATAGTAAAGCACCATGCTTCATTGTGAATTGTAATTGAAATTTTGAAACAGAAGAATACACAAGGAAATAAAAAAGATTAGGTCGTTATTAAATCGAACACGAAACCCCTATCCGGAAATAACGTATCTGCCAATTGAGCTACCATTCCCGTGGATGTTATTCTTTGTTTACAAATAAACTATCAAACTCGAATGTGAAATATAATCCCAAATCTGAACACTTGCTTATAATGGAATCAAAATCGGCATAAATATTTTAAAAAAAAATATTGTTTGAATTGGTACAAAATTAATAATTTCAACAGTTCATTTTTAAATATATTACAAGTTGGATCAATTAATTTTTGATGTTTCATAATTAATTCATTTAAAAATAATATGTAGTATATTTGCGCACGTTCTAGAGTGGAATATACTCTCAGTATCGCCCTGGCGAAAGACCACCATTCAGAATTGAAACGTTGCTTGAAATGGCTTTTAGTCGTGTTTGGTGATCAGATCTGAATAGCAGGTATTTCCCCACCTTCCTCTTCCCCTTCTCTTTCCCCTCCCCAATACCTTCAGCCTCACAACATTCCCAATTGGGGATGCCATAGTCTCACTGGCTCCAGACGGTTGGGAGCAGTTGGAACTCTTGTGGGGTATTCATGTAAAAAATTGAAGTTTTTAGTTCCAATTGATTGAATGTCTTCATTGTATTGCCAAACCGAAAATCCCGAAGTATTTTTATGAGAAACAACTAGTACCTAACTATAAAAGTACCCACGTACCTATATATTATTGAACATCTGTGCATCCACCTTTTCTACTTTTCTGTTTACAAATACTTTAATCAGCATTCAAAATAAACCAAAATTCAACTCCCTATCCCGATATTTGATATTTAAAACTTTTCGATTCTTTAATCAATGTTTTGCGAAGCGTCAAAATTTCCCCACATTTAAAAAAAGGTATTAACAAAGAATCATCCAACACATTCGCCTGTTGCTTGATTTCCCAACAGAATCAGTCTGATTATAAATGCATTGAATGGCGGGAAGCAAAACAAAAAGGCATTTTCCCGCTTTTTGTCCGGGTAGGTACCATTTAATCTAAATGACAGTCGGATATCGAAATGCTGTCATGTGGCAACACCGCGCCGTGAAGCTGGCAACACCGGGAACTCGAGGAGGGGATTGTGAACGTGATTCAATGGAAACGAATTATTTTCAAATCCGCGGTGTTCTTATTTTGTGATCGAATGTTTAAAATTTAAAATTTTGTTTTGTATGGTAACACCGATAAAATGGAGCCGAATTTAAAGATAGAGAGAACACACGAAAGAGCGTAAGCAACGTTGATTCAGAAATTAATAAACAATATAAATTGCTTTTGCTCACGTGCATGACATTTTCATAAATGGAACAGATATATCTATTAACAGTCTGATTTTACGATAGACAAAACATGAGGGCGCTGCGATCGTTTGAAACATTTTTTTATGACCATGAGATGGCTCACATGAAGATGCTTGTAATTTTTAAAAAGCACAATGGTTTAAGTGCACGTTTTTTTACTTTCACCAAGCGGTATCGAGTAATTCCGAAAGGAAATGATTCTACGTCTCATTTTAACACAATTTAACGATAAAACTTTTTTTTAAACATAGATAGTTACATGAAAAGTTGATTATTTAGTTTTTCTAAAATATATGTATCAAAATACCGATTTATTAGATGTTAAATCAAAATAAAACAAAATATAATTCATGGATCAAAATTATATAAAGAAAAGTTTATATAATCGAGTTACGTTGCTTTGTCTTTCTTTAAAATCAACTGTCGAACTCGGATGTGAAAATATTTCTATGTAAAAACAAATTTCAAAAAGAAAGTGAGTAGCTTGATGTTGCCATATTAATGAAAAAAAAATTGTTCCACTTTATTAAATTTCTACTTTTTATTGTGATTATCACTGGAAATAATTATTTTTTATTGTATTGAAAAAGTGTAATTTTCTTTCTACAAAAATGGAAAATGTCTTCATAGTAGCTATGAACCACTATTAACTATGAACAGAAAATTCAACTCATATCGATAATTAATCGCTTCTCAGATATTTGATTTGATTTTGACATTTGATAAGTTTTGTTTTCCGGGTTCGCCCATGGTATGTATTACTGAATAATATCTTCTTATCTCTATATGTAAAAATGATTGTTAGTCTGTCTTTGATTTTACCGAAAATTACTTCAGCGGTTTTGCTGAAAATAGCACAGTTTGTTCTTATCATTGCCGGGAAGGTTAAAAGAGTAGTTTGAATGAAATCCAATATGTAAAACTGTTGCTATAACATTTTAAAATTGTATGAAAAACGTTAAACCCGCCATGTTGTATTTAGGATAGCCCATAGATATACCACTCTGGTCAGCCACAGATTAAATATTTAAAAGAAGAAGGTTTGTTTGGGTAGAATATTTTCAAAATGGAAAACACAGGTACCTACCTAAGAACTTAATTATTTAGATATATTTTGAAAAAATAAATGTTTAGAATGAAATAAAATTTTCAAATGAATGTTTCTTTGTTCTTTGTTTAGAGATATTAATAGTCTTCACAAGCCATTACTTTCGCTGTTAAATCAATTATGACATCCAAACGACAAGCAAGAATTCACAACTTTATAACTTTATTACAAAAAACCGAACAAAGGCGGGTACACATCAGCTAGTTATATATAAAAATATATTAGATTAATTTCTTATAATTTTACGAAAGAACCCTCGGAAAATACGTTACGCAAACTCTTATTTTTATTGAACAATATTAAACAAAAAAAAACAAATTTTGTGAATGTGGACATATTCAAATAATAGAACACATCGTAGAAGAATGACCCCTTCATCAGTTTCCCTATGGCACATCTGTGCTGAACCAAGTGACTCCCGATGTGGTCAACTTGCTGAATAACCTCAGCATCCCACTATGACCTCCACCAACTCTCCTCCACCATATGAAGAAGATGAAGTAATAATAAATTACACGTGTTTAGTATGTGTGATGCACCTAATTTTTTTTTATAATACCTCGGTAATTAAACTACAAACTTCAGTAAAAATGTATTGTCATTGACATGTAAGGAATCACAGTTAAGAAGTATTTAGCCCTATGGATAATGACAATGTCACGTCCTTAAAAAGAACCCGGAATCGGGACCCAGATCTCTCACTGTTTGAGAGTTTTTCCGCTTCCCGCAAAGACGTTTCTAATATAAATATAATAAAATAAATTTTGTTAGTTTTTGTGATAAGAAAAATGAGCGTACATTTTTTTTACCTTTCCAAAAAGAATCAAATTTAAAACTAAATCTTCAACTGTACTTAAATGCCAAGTCCCCCATCCGGCAGTTATTCGGGGTATGTATAGCAAGGGTAAGGTGGCGCAGGAAGATATTATTCGGAGTCCCAGTCTCGAGAGCTCAACCTTTCATTTGGCCTATAAGACCCGCTCGAGCCGTAAACATATTTTATATGATATCGCTGCGGGGGGGAATAAAACAATACCGGTAAGTCGCACTGGAAGTAGCTACGGGGCAAATAGTTCCTCGCGGTGCGGTAGTCCGAAAAGGAAATTGTCTCTGCTTTTCATTTTATTTGTAACTTGTCTATGGTGGATTTTACCGCAAGAAAACGGAATTATTGTAAGTTATCTATCGTAGTATTGACTGTCATCAACATCAATTGGAATTTAACTAAATTAAAAAAAAAGTGCTAAGTCGATGGATTTAATGAATGTTAATTTGTAAGACTAATCTGATCATCGATGACGGTTAATGCAGATATCTCTTATACGTTAATACTATGCAAAAAAAATATAGGTGGCCAAAAAATTAAGGGGCGCAAAAAATTGTAGGTACCTAAATCATTAAAATATTGCCTATAACATTCCATAACATGGAAAATGTATGTCTTCTATTGCGCTGGCAACATTATAACTCATCTCTAGGTCTCTAGGACGTTGAAGTGTGCACTGAACGAGCATAAAAAAATAATGGAAAAAGATTTTTGTCACGGAATTTTATTTAGAATTGCATAATAGTTGGTAGAGGGTAGAGCCTGTTTTTCTCAACCAATCAGAAGTCTTTTGTTACCAGAGGTTAAATAATGACACAGTTAGACATGGCCAATTGTTCCGGTGACTTTGCGGTCACTAGACTTAGGAACTGGTTTGAAGATATGCTTTTGGGTGTTGTTTTTTAATTATGCAAAACAAAGCTAAAATTTCATAAATGAAGTATCCACTATTGGAAACTGGTTCCAAAAAGTATCTGGGGAATAACAACATATTTCTTTTTATTTTTCAGTACTTGAAACCGCAGTTTATCGCAGTGACAGTGACGCTCATTTCAGATATCAGCCACATCTAAAACGATGTAGCGTAATTTGTCGGACGATTTTATCGTTTTATGTTATGCGATAATGGACTCTGAAGAAAGCTGCTTTAGAGCTCATTATCTCATATAACGATTTATATGACCATGACGGAATAGAATATTATTAAATTAACTTTAGACATATTGATTTGATAAATCCAATTTTTCAGTGGGTAAGAATTATTAACCTGAATTTGGGGGGAGGGGAGGGAGGTGCAATCAGTACATACTGCACAGGGCGCGAGATATTGTGGAACCGGTTGGGTTAGTTTAGTTTAGATTTATTCTTTGTTTGTTATTCTCCTTCAACGTTCTTTTTTACCACGGGAACCCTACAAAATATAATATTTAGCATGAAAATTAAAAAGTTAAGAACCGTTTTTATCCGACCGACTGTAGCAAATTTGCGGGCTGTAAAGCGGAAGGTCTCGCCGGGAAGATCCCGCACATTAAACAGCGTAAAATATGGTCTAAAGCGCGCCCCCCACCCCCTCCCCCTCCGGGACGGTTTCACGGGGCGCCTCTGCTGCGGTTGCCAGGTGGAATAATAATAATAAATAATTGGATTTAGCCACTGGGGTAGTTATTTTCGTGGAAGTAGATAGTTGTTTTTAGTATCTACCTATTTCGATTAGCTCTTTCAGAAAGTCCTTAGTTAGTAGCTTCCTTTTGTAGGAGAGGTTCTATCAAAGGGGAACGGCAGCCGTTTTATTTGATTTATTTATATCTGTATATATTTATACCGCACAAGAGTCTCAACTGTCCGCAGCCAGGGGATTTTTAATAATAATCATTAGTGCTTATTTCGGTATGTGATGAGGTTAGTGCAGCCCCACTCAAACCATATAAAGCTTCCATACATAGGTTTGTAAGAATAAAATAATAATTAAATAGTAGGTGAATGATACATGACACAGAAAATATTAAAAAGAAAGAAAGTATATAAAAATAAAGCCTCTGAGGAGCTGTGGCATTTAAATTGTGTGGAGCCAATATCTTTCTCCAGTATGCGTCGATACTGGAGACTGAACTGGGGCGGGCTTCCATGATGAGGATATTCCCGGAGCTGTTTGACCGGTCAGTGGCTGAGGTGGCATCGCATCTGGGTCTTACGTAGGTGTCGTGAATACAATTCCTCGGCTGAATAAGTCCTCCATAATGATACAAGCAACAATTTCCGCTTACTATGATGGTAGTAGGAGATTTTGTTTGACTGTCTTTTAAAAAAAAAATCTTTCTCATTTCTGCCACCCCGGATTTTATAAGGACTGCAAAACCAGAAACACGCCCCTCCGTTAACATATTGGAAGCGCTGTAGTATCTGGGGAGGCCAAACATTATGCGGAATGCGTTCTTGTAATGGACATGAAGTCTTTCCATACTGCTTTTTTTGCAGTTTGCTCAGAGTTCGCACGTGTACAACATTGCGCAGAAGGCAAGGAAGAGGGTTCTTTTTACAGCGGTACTGCAAAGGCGAAATCTTCTGTTGAGCATGTTCGCTTTTACGCTGAGAGCTCGTCTTTGCCTATCAATATCATCATCAGCCATCAGATTATGGGTGATTATGCGTCCTAGTTATTTAGTTTCTTCAGCCACCTTCAGGATCTCGCCGGATCTATGGCATCCTCAATTATATCTCGTGAGGCTCAATAACGTGGGAAAAGGAAGGAGATGGAGAGAGGCAGGTTGGGAAGTTATATTTAGTTCGTACGCGGGGATTTAACTTTGTAGACTTTTTTTTTATGTTTACGTTTTTGTGGACTAAACAAATCTACACTAGCGATGAAAAAATCTTATAAAATATTACTACACATGACATATGTATATTTTTTTTAATTGGAGGGAAATTAAATAGACAATAAACAACGAATTGCTTTTCTTCAATCAACACTCGACTCATTATGGGTACCATTCTCCACTGTCAATTTTTGGTACCAGTCTAAATGGTTTTTGTCATGCTTTACGAAAGTAAACATCAAAGATTATCATTTAGCATGTTTAAAAATCATGGACTCTACCGAAATCTCGTTCAAGCTTTGACTTGAGTGTTCCCTCAAATGAATTAAGTTTTTTCTATTTTTGTCATTGCTTTAATCGTGTATTATGTATGTGCTATTATTTTTTTGTCGTTCACGTTTATCTCATTTCGTGTTGTGTATTTTGTGCAATTGGACAATGGTTCGTTAACAAAAAAAAAAATAACATCTTTTCCAGCAGATTGGCACATGTGCAGGACACAATTAACATTACAATTTAAAATACCTAACCTAACTTTTCCGCCATATTTCATACTGGTTTTGTGGGCACTTTCCAAAGCTGCGTTTTCCCGCGCGCCGTGGCCATTTTACGAAATCGTTTCGACAAGATGGCGCCGGCGCGCGGTGCCAACCTAACGAGTCCCCGAGGCAAGATGGCGAGCGGGCGGATGGTAAATGGCGAACGGTGGATGTAACCATTTACGCAGACAGCTCAGTAATACGAAACACGGGACAATTGCCATTTACGGCTGATGGTGGGTGTTTCACGAGGTATGCAGGATTCTATGTAGTTAGTAGGTACCTACTTCTCTTCTAGGAGTAGGAACCCAAATAATCAGAAAAGTATGTAGGTACCCATTTATTTTCGTTTACCTAGTTACTTAAAAAGTATAGTTCCTCTTTTCTGTAAAGTCTGTGATAGTACACAGATCGACACACTTAACTCTGCAGTAAATATCGGAGAAAATCATTCAGTGCAATCGGATCAATAAATAGTAATGGATTATCAAAGTTTTCAAATTCATAATGAGTTAAAAATTAATAATAGGGTATAAGCCGCCAAAGCGACATGTTTGTTTTTATTAGTGAATATGGCGTTGTTGACGTCACGCCGACCAACGCGGTGACAGTCATCTTATCAGCCAGTGGCGTTATCTACATCATGATGACGTTTCAGCCAGTTCGAACCGTTTCGCAATGTGCAGTTTTAGATTGTTTTAAAATCAAAAATTTAACTTTTTTAGTACGATTATCAGAAACAGAAATATAAACTTCAAATCTTTCACACATTTTAAACGGCAATCATAGTTTGTTAATATTGATAGACTTGTCCTAAGTACGATTTCGATGGCCGAAGGCAAAGGTCACGTGACACCCATTTTGGCACCAGCTTAGTTCTCTCCGTCCACGTTTGTTTCGCGTAATTGTAACTGCGGTAAGCAAATTATAAAACATTTATAAAAAGGGTCAAACTAAATAATACTCTATCGAAATATTCGGTTATGGAATATTCTTTTACTGTAGGTTTAAAACTCAAGCCCTTCAAAAAACTTATAAAAATAAAATATATTTTTGTAATACTAACATATATTATTGTAACGTCAACACAAGATTAATCTAAATATTTAAAAGAATTACTTGCAAAAAGTGTTATTTTTAAAAATTATTTAATTTAGCGCCATCTGTGAGTGCGTATCACTCTTCGTTTATCCTTATCTTCGACTAAATAATACATTACGCCAAACTTTTAGACCGATTCCGCTGTTATATGAAAAATCTCTTGGAAAAACGACATGAAGTTAAATGGGTATCCAGGTACTTTTATTATCTTTCGTTTGAAATACGTGCATTCGCGAACAAAGGTTCACCATTGAACATCGAACACGCGGATGATATAAAAAGAAAAAAGAACGAAGCGATTATTCGCGCGCGCTTTGAGTCGGATAAACCATAGAAGGAGGATAGATAAACCTCTGCGTATTCACCATTCCAACCAATGGGAGGGCCGATACAAACCTCCCGCCATTTTGGGGGGGTAATTCAAGAACGTGTGTGGGAACGAATAAAAGGATATTGAGGTCGTCGGGAAATCGCGGAATGATGCGTCAACCGGAATTTACACATTTCGATAAGAAACTTCAAAAGTGATAATATTCTATTTTTTTAAATTGGACTATTACAATTATATTATCATATCAGTTTTACCAATGACATTACAGACACGTTGCAGAGTTCACAAAGTGGCAAGCAAAAGATACGGTAATTGTCATACTGCGTTTTAGTATTAAACCACTATTAAACTGTCACGCGTCGCGTGAGGTTGCCTGCTGTATCTAACCAAATTGCACAAATAAGTGTCAAAATGCCCTCCTGCGTAATGAAAAAGTGGTTCAATTACATGGCAAATGCCAGTAAAAGAAACACGGTAAACGCCAGTAACATTTCATTCGTAAATACGTACATGCAAATTACTTAATATTATAAATAAAACAATAATGGTAATTGGGAAACAATCAATGACATTACGAACTTTTGACAAACACGCAATGAAACAATGGAAATAAGTATTATTCCATTGTTTCCCGAAAATTTTAAACGTCATTAGAAAAAGTGAGATAGCGAACACAGCAACACACAAGTATAAGAAAGACAACCTTCTAGCAGTAGGTCCTTTCTTAGTAGGTCCTAGCGTAGTGTAAGCGAGTAAGCGTAGTGTTATCTCATTCACACCTGTGATATTCGACGCACCTTTGAATTACGAAAACGACGCACGGACGCACATCCATCAATAGAAATATCTTTTAAATATTCGTCTTTGTCATAAAAAACGATGTATCAATTAAGAAATTACTGTGTTTGTTACTCGTGTCACATTCTGTGTTAATTTTGTTAGACAATAACGTGTCTATGAGTACGCAATGTCATTGAGTTTTATTAATTTTTAGATTGAGGGGTTACCTGTAAGTAT
The DNA here is from genome assembly GCA_022606495.2 of Halesus radiatus. Classification (NCBI taxonomy): domain Eukaryota; kingdom Metazoa; phylum Arthropoda; class Insecta; order Trichoptera; family Limnephilidae; genus Halesus; species Halesus radiatus. The sequence continues at coordinate 173,709 of JAHDVE020010521.1, read as the reverse complement.
GGTAGCGAGAGTTCATGTGAACACATTACTCGCACAGAAGCATTGTTTGCATACACCACGTTTCAAACTTATTATTTGACTTCTCTAAAATGAAATTGCAGTGAAATTGAAAAAATCGTCATTTTGTATACAGGTACCTACCTAATAATGACTTAAAGCTCCAACAAAATGATTCTAAAAATTACATAGGTAGGCACCTACTGTCTTCCATGAATGGGAGAGAAAGTGTAAAAACTTTTTTTTTAACATTAAATTCACACAGGAAATAATTTCCTTCAGGGCCCATGCCATCTTTTGGGATGCTGTGTGGGTTTTTTTTTAGAAAACGAAGTTCTGGGAAGGAAAAAGGTATGAGGGTAGGAATGTCAAGGAGTAAAGGACGTGTAAATCCATCCCTCCCACTGCAGTGCAAGGCGATGGGTCGGGAGAGTCCCGCAGGAGAGATCAAAGGGTCTCCCTATATCAGCCTCTCCCTATCCGGGCCGCCACGCAGTTGGTGGATAGAGGATAGAGGTATCCTTTTCGAAGACCTGGACAAACCTTATCCCATGAACAAAGGAACCCTTGCTAAGTCAGTTACAGTAACGAACCACTAGGGATGACCTATGGCAGAGGTGTTGGTTATCCGATGAATGGCTTCCGGGGCGGCGGCCATACCCGCCTCCCAAATTGATCCTATCAATGAATGACAAGTAATATAATTAATAGGGGTGTCTCCAGTGATATTTTGTATGTTTTGTCTCTATTTTTTTTACATTAATCCATACGTGAGTGAAATTATTTTCCTCTGGGCCTATGAGGACCTTATGTCTAGGGTCATTTTGAGGATAGGAAAGAGTGAACATGGGCCTTGAAGAGATCCATGTTGTAGGAGGGAGGAAATACAGAGGCCGGCAAATCGTCTCACAAGAGTCGCAGAAACGACCCTTTCTCATGTAACAAATGTCAACCGTGTACAAATGTTTGGCGCGCGTTTGGGGTATTTCCCGACTATGCACCGGTGTCGAAGGGATCAATGACACTAGTTCCTCAGATCATCTTCCATTGGATACCGGTAGAATAAGGAAAGTATTCTCACCTGACGCCTGTGTTCTAAAAATTGCAATCAGTTCGTTAAGAAAGGGGAATCTATCAAACGCTCCATACCAGAGGTGGCTACTAAATTCAACAGTGGGGCGAACTTGCGATTTGTACAGAATCAGCAGTTGTGTACTATTCAAGTATCTGCGGGCTCTGTATAGTACGTCCAGCTTTTGAGAGGCTATCTTGACTCTGGCTTCGATGGAGTCCCCGTGCCTGAGCTGGGTCACTTAAAGTTACACCAACCATATCAATGGAAGGCATATTGAGAAGATTCCTCTTTATGGACTAAAACCTGTGTTTCTATAATTTCTAGGTCTTATTTTGTGATTTCCTTGCTCCAGGTACAACACACCTTTTCACAGTGATTCGTGGCTCTCTAAAAGACGGATTCCTTTCAATTGATTTTTTACAACTCCGCAAATCCTATAAAAATAGCAACAATAACCATAGATATGAAAGGTACTTAAGGTGGCTGCCAGTCCCGCCTTTTTTACGCGAATCCCCCAGATTCGGAGAATAACTGGCTGCGTAAAACGCATTACTGTATCTCAGCGCGATGGCGTGATGGCGCCCGGGGGACCCACACGAAATGTTTTCCCGCCGTTATTCCGCGCACATCCACTTGGTACCTACCGACCAAACAACCTGCTCGGGTACCTATCTAAAGGTATTGGTTTGGTAGGTAGGTATTCGGATTGCTTTTATAAAGCTTATCGATAGGTAGATTAAATATATATATATATTCGTAATTAGATAAAGGGTAGGAAGTAATATTTGTACAGCGCTCTTGAGGTGATTTTCAACAAAAACGACGCTATACACATCATCCAATTATTATTATTATATCGTATATGTGAAAAAATCATAATGTATTCAACTTTAATTTTGTAGAACTATATTTTCATTTAAAATTTGTAAAAACTATTTTTATTCACAATATACACACATAAATTTGTTTTAAACCATTTAAAACAAATGTATATATGTATATTATATTTATGGCTCGCCACAAAGTGAATGCTTTTTACGAGTATTTATTATCATTAATTTTTTTTAAATGGCGGGGGGTGGGATTGTGTGAGGAGTCAAAATAAAAGGGAGCATGATTAACAAAGGTGATTTACAGGGTGCTATTATTTTGTTTAGTAATTTTTTGTTTGTTTGTTTATTTCTTAAGTTTTTAAGGCGCACAATTTAAAATATGTATTAATATTTGAATGTTTAAACTTTGTTTAATAACTATTTTTATTTATAATGTACTCAACGGACAAGGCATAAAAATAGTAATAAATAATAAATTATAAATAAAGAGACATTTGGGGATCACGGTGGGTCTGAAGGTTGAATCGATAGTTCTGAAATTAAGATCTGTTGCCGGTTTGTTGAAGATCCGTGGTTCAAATCCCGATCGCTACCATGCATTCATTTTTTGTCAAAATTTCTAATTCATACGTATGTACCAGTGGCGTGCAGTCCATGGAGGCTGAAAAGTTGGGCCTACCCTAAGAAAAACGTACATACCATGAAAATAAATTAAAAGGTATTAAAAAACACGACAAATATATGATCAAAACGATTTTTTTATGAATTTGGTAAGAACTTATAGGATTATTTTTTTCAATTGACAACAATAATTAGTGGAAAATTATAATAAATTTTCAAATATTCAATTTAAAATTCATACCCAAAGTACACTCAGCCTACCTTTGGCTATAGAGCAATGCACGCTACTGGTAATCTGTAATTATTACCTATAATTAGATTCATAAAATTTTTAACATATTCCACTGGTGTAATCACTTTTTTTCCATGCAATATATTATACAATTTTTTTTTATATGTATACCACACAAGAGTGCCAAACTGCTCCCAACCGTCTGGAGCCAGTGAGACTATGGCATTCCCAATTGGGGAATGTTGTGAGGCTGAAGGTATTGGGGAGGGGAAGGAGAAAGGGGAGGGGAAGGGGGAGGTGGGGAAATACCTGGCTATTCAGATCTGGTCACCAAACACGGCTAAAAGCCATTTCAAGCAACGTTTCAATTCTGAATGGTGGTCTTTCACCAGGGCGATACTGAGAGTATCTTCCACTCTGGAACGTGCGCAAATATGCCATATATTATTTTTAAATGAATTAATTGTGAAACAACACAAATTAGTTAAATAAAAATTACTTGCCCACGCCGGGATTTGAACCCGCGACCTTCGGATTCGTAGTCGAGAGCCTTACCCCTCGACCACGGAGGCCGTCAATAATATATTTAAACAATAATTTCTTGATATAACGTAAATAATAGGATTCTAACCTTAAAAATAATATAAAATTTAACTCTCAACGCGATGTTACTTTACAAATCGCAGCTGTGGAACTTTTCCTCAGTTTCCAGTGAAAAGCGCTTAAAAGCTGAGTGCTTATTAGCCGCGCTTAGCGGAAAGTGGAACTCTAGCTCCAGACCATATAATATACCCGCGCAGGTAACTACTGCCTACTAAAACTGTGGAACTGTGGAACCTGCGCTGTGGAACATCCGCTCGACTGGGGAATTTTTCCACTCTCTCAGCGGGTCTCCAAATTGCAGACTTAAGTTTTATGCACTGGGTGACTGTAAAGTGTATGAAAAACTATTAGCGAAAAAAAATAATTTAGATTCCAACTATATTTTTCGTAGAACGTGTTCATATTGGTAGATGTTAGAATAAATTTACAGGAAGACAAGTGTAAAGTGGAAAAAATAATTTTTCTATTAATTGACTAGAATCTATTCATATAGGAACATTATCAATATTTGGAGGTATACTGGGAAGTGTGTTGAATCATTGGTTGGATCACACATATATATCATTTTCAAAATAATTACATTATCGACTCACCTTCTTTGTTGTAACTCACACAGTTCAACATTCCTTGCCGTAAACTCCCCAATCAATTATCTAATTAACTAACCATCATGCCGTTTCCCCGTAGGGGTAGGCAGAGAGGACGGACCACCAAACAACTTGATCTTGGCATACACTTCTTGCTTCATTCACATTCATATAACGCCTCATACATTCTCTTCTGTTATTCCGACTTCTGACATGGCCCGACTCAAGTATTTGATTCACTTGATCGTGACATGTCTTCCTCGGGCGTCCCCGGCTTCTTCTTCCATTCACATTCGCGTCATACATCCTTCTTACACTCCTTTCTTCGTTCATTCGCTCTACATGTCCAAACCATCTAAGCGTCCCTTTCTTAATCTTATTTCTTGCATTCCTTACGAATCTCAATATTTTTCACACGATCATACATGGTTTTACCACACATTCGTCTCAGATATCTCATTTCTGCGGCATTCAGTTTACTTTCATCCTTCTTCTGCCAATTCCATTCCCCTCTGCCATAATCAACACTCTGATAATTATGGGTACCATTCTCCACTGTTCAGAATGTCGAAACTTGTTTATTCAAGCCTGGGCCTTGCCATTTTTGGTGCCAGTCTAAATGATTTTTGTCAGGCTTTACGAAAATAAACTTTGAAGAATGTCATTTAATGTGTCTAAAATCATGGACTCTACTAAAACCTTGTTCAGGCTTTGGCTTGAATGTATGTATATATTTGTCCTATTTTTGTCATTGCTTCATTAATGTGTTATGTATGTACTGTTTTTTTCTGTAGCTCTTGTTTACCTCATTTCGTGTGGATTTTGTGTAATTGGATAATGTTCCATCAGTTAAAAAATAAACGTAGTTACGACATTTACAAAAACGGTTTTTTTAATTTAATTTTTTTAAATTGAATGTAAATCAAATTTAATAATGTTATTATTAAGTTCTGCAAGTATTTTTAGTTTTTATTATTGTGACAGCTGTTTCATATATCATCAGCTGTTATAAATGTGAAAACCTCACATAATTCAGAATTTTATTTGTTTTCTAGCTAAATCGGTTTTACCGATAATAAATCATTATTTAAAAAAAAAAACAGTCCAAATTGAAAAGGAGTGGGAGTAAATAAAATCGTATAAATAAATCGTCGCAATGTGGATTAACCACAGTTTGAAAATGGCCCCAAACGCCGAAACAACTGTCGCAATAATAAAAACTAAATTTGATTTACATTAAATTTAAAAAAAAAATAAAATAAACGGAGTTTTAAGAATTAAACACAAAAACAATTCAATTTATTTTTTATAACTTATTGAAGTTTGTAAACCTCATTTCAATATTTTAATCATTGAAGAAGATAATATTAACACATCCCAAATGAACCACGAAACCGAAAAAACAACAGAAATTAAAAAGATGTCAGTCGCATCTGGGACTCGAACCGAGGACCTCTACCTACCCGGGGTAACCGCTTAACCAACTTAGCTATTGAGACCAGTTCAATTTACGCCATTTACACCGATATCATACTTCATGTTCAAGATTTGCTAATATTATCCTCCATTTTTATAAATCCCATATTATTGGCTGCTATCCTTATGAAGATTGCAAAGTTTCATCCAGAACTCAATTGTAATCTGGATAGAGTCTCGGATATACCTACCCGATTTTTATTTAGATGCTGAATGGTGGTCTTTCACCAGGGTGATGCTGACAGTGTCTACCACTCTGATTGAATAGTTTAAGACAGTAAAACGATTTCACAACACACTATGCGAAATATTATGCAAAACAATATGTTATATATTACATTCATACAATAAATATTAAATAAATTTTTAAATTATATACGAATATATTAAATATTACGTATATATTAAAATTACGTGTAAATGTATTAAATATTACATAAATATATTAAATATAACATAAATATATTAAATCTTACGTAAATTATTAAATTTTTCCAAATATATATTGAATATTACATAAATATATTAAATATTACTATTTTTAAATATTGTATTAAATATTACATATATATATATATATATATATATTTAATATTACCTAAAAATATTAAATATCACATGTATATATATTAAATATTACATAAAAATATTACAAAAATATATTAAATCTTACGTAAATTATTAAAATATTAGAAACACATAATAAATATTACATAAAAATATTAAATTATTACATAAACAATTTAAATATTACATAAATATATGAAATATTTCATAAATATTACATAAACGTATTAAATATTACATGAATGCACGTGTTTTACGAAAAAAAAAAAACTAAACAAACGATTTACGCGTAATTCGAACAAAGATTAATTGCAACATCCAGCACTCTTTTCCACCTTTAGGAAATGTTCTAACGGAACTTATATGGTATATTCATAAGTAAAACATAGACAAAATGTGTGAAATAATTTATGAAAAATTCTGCCGCAATACAGGTTCGTCAAGTGAGACTGGTTATGTAGAATTATAAATATATTACACTTATGCTATTTGAACTGTTCCTATATTTTTTTCCATTAGTCTTCTCTAAAAAGTGTCTTAAATTTTTTTAATAAATATTGGGTAAAAAAAAAATAATCCATATGTGAGCAATTCCCTGAAATCGAATGTTTTCTTGTTTTTTTTTTTTTTTTTTAATAAATAAATTACTTTAGTTGATGAGAAATGTTTTGTGTAACTACTATTTGATATATAAATATCAAAATGTTTCAGAAGCGAAGCTTCCCTCATCAGGATACAAAGTATACTAAGAAATAATGTCAAGAAAATAATATTTGTTGAAGAAACATGAATTGTGGAGTCACCTTTCCAATTAAAATGTCCGGACATCGATAAATAAATTAATAATTAATACTGGCCGAATAAACTGCCATAATATTTAAGATTGATTAAGGACTTGACAGAATTAAGAGCGAAACTTAAATCTCGTTTCTTCGTACAGTCATATCCATAAATGACACAGTTGCATACCCAATTTACATAACGAAACTAGCCGCTTAGTACCTACCTTATATAATTGACATTAAAATATGAAACTCTTCATAGTCCGCGACATATTTATAATTTTTTTTCTTAATTTTAATTAAAAATAATTTTAAAAAATATTTTTAATCATTGTAGAAAATAATATTAACATAACCCAAATGAAACATGAAAACGGAAAAACGACAGAAAATAAAACGATTTCAGTCGCAACTGGGGACTCGAACCCAGGACCTCTACCTATCCGGGGCAACCGCTTAACCAACTTAGCTATTGAGACCAGTTCAATTTACTGAATTTATTATTTTTATTTTTTTATTTATTCAATTTACCATTTCAATTAACATTATTCTCCATATTTAATATGGGATTAAAAGTGGAAAAAAATATTAACAAATCTGGAACTTGAGATATGATATCGATGAAGATGACATAAATTGAACTGGTCTTAACAATGACCAAATATTAAAAAAAGGTTTTTAAATCTCAATAAAAATAATTGATAATAAAAATTGAAAAAAAAATATTATCATGGTATACTTTTTTTCGGCTATTAAAAAAATCTTAATTCTAGTCCTAAATGCGGAAAGAAAACATTCACATTTAAAATAAATAACAACTCTTCCTTCGTCACCAACTTCCTAATAAAAATAATTTTTTATTTATTTATTTTTAAAATTATGTGTTTTCAAAAAGGAGTGCAACATCAGTAGTAGTATGTTACAATTAAATAATAATATTTTTACTCGTATAAGATGTACCCCCATAATTATCCTGAGTTTGTGTGTGTGTATGGGGGGTGTTTTATTTTTTTTCTGCCTATTGGTTTATTTATGTCTTATATTATTCGGTACATATTTTCATCGTGTTTTTTAAGGAGAAATTGTAAAAAACTGTAATTTATGTTTCTGATTTTTTCTGGTAATTAATTACAAAAATGTACTCCAAGATATTTATAATTGAATTGACTCATTGTTTTTTTTTTCATTTATCATCAATGACAAATAAGATTTGTATAGTAACTGTAATATCATGAAATGTACAGTGTTTTCTGATATGTTGTACTGTGCATGCAAAATCATATCTTCCCAAGGTAAAACTTTATAATTGAACGTGTTAATCTGGAGTGACCTGCCAGGTGCAGGTAAGTATGTTTCTGTATCTGTTTGTACATAATAAGATCAGCCTTAGCAAGTAATATTTGTACATCGCCCTAGAGGTGATCTTTCACAAAAACGGCGCTATAATAATAATAACACATGTTTATTCCGGTATGTGGGGAGGTTAGTGCAGTCCCACACATTCCATACAAAATATGAACAAAAGTTTAAAAAATGAAATAATAGTAAGATATAACAGAAAGCGAATGACACATGACACATAAAACTAAAATGAAAATACAACCTTTAAGGTGCTGCGGCATTTAAATTGTGATGGGCCAATATCTTTTTCCAGTATGCGTCGATGCTGGAGGCTGGACTGAGGCGGGCCTCCACGATGAGGATATTTCCGGAGCTGATTATTATTTCCCTCATTCCAGCCAACCTGGATCTTATAAGGGCTGCAAAACCGGAATCTTGCCTCTTCATGAACATACTGGAAGCGCTGCAGTATCTGGGGAGGTCAAACATTATGCGGAAGGCGTTATTGTACTGTATAATACAATATATACAAATACTATATTATATAATATATGCTATACAATTCAATCAATTATTATTTTTATTATTTAAAAACAGTGAAAAAAAGTCCACAATCCTAGTTTTGCTCTTGCCCATGATGACTGTTTTTTCTCCACTTACAAGATGATGGTTTCTACAACGCGTAAAAAAGCTCCATTTATATCCCTTACAGGGCGTAAAGTTGTATGTTTTATTGCCATAGTGTGGACACTTTGTTGTTTCCTATAGAGATTTATATCCCCCCTGTAGTAACAAACCGGGAGCTCGTCTTTCTACTTTTACTTTATTTCGATGGAGAAAAAGGTTTGGAGAGTTTGGCATTCTACACCACTTTTTCCGAAATTTCAGAACAACATGTCAGTGGGAATCGCTTTATACCTGTAAGATTTTTTGAATGTGTAGTATTTTATCAACAAAATATATTTACCTGCCTAGCTGTCGAATACTTGGATACGGAATTGAGAATAGACCCAAAAACTTATCCCTCCAGATGAAAAAAAATTTATGTATTTGTCCATAATACCAAATAAAATAATCTAAATTGACAATACCTCCAGCTTCCGACATTTGATGGCAACATGCCACACTAGCGTCCTCTAGCGACCAGAGATTTTGTGTGAAATACATTCTTATTAAATTATAGAAATTGAAAATTCAAAAAAATATATCTTAGGTAACCTAGATATTATTTTACCCCCTTTTTGCTTATAAATGAAAAATATTAAAGAGGCCATCAGGTTTGTGCTAACAGTTATAAACCTCGCCTATTTTTGCCCCATTTTCTGATTTCTAGAGGCATTGCTGAAAATCAGCTTCACTCAGGGCTGTGGAATGAATAGCCAAGCAGCCTTTTTGTCAATTGCTAAAATTATATATATCTAAAAATTTAAATATGTAACATAGCTTATTGACAAATAAATGTTTTTATTTCGTCAGACAATAAACTACTCATCTGCAAGACGACCATAAGGCCAGGCTTTACATACGCTGCACCCATTTGGGGTCAAGCAGCTCACACTCACAGTAACAAACTACAAACCGTGCAAAACAAAGCCATTCGACTAGCTTTGAATGCGCCGAAGTGGATCAGGGTTTCCACTCTCCACAAAGACCCAAATATTCCTCTGATAAAGGAGTTAATTGTTACATACTCCGGATATATCCGGACATGAAAACCCATCAATAAATACTATCGCTAGAATGGAAATTTTAAACATTGCTACATATAAAAAGTAATAATCTGTAAGGAGTAAAATCCTGTCCCATGTCTAGGCAGTACAGTAATAAGTTTTTTTCCTACAACCATAAGTAAAATAAAATAAAATATATATATAATCCACCTAAAACTTCAATACATACAATTCGTAATTATGTTAGAGTCATTAAACTCATTGTTTAAGAACTCTCAACACAAATAATGTTAGAGTCATTAAACTCATTGTTTAAGAACTCTGAACACAAATAATGTTAGAGTCGTTAAACTCATTGTTTAAGAACTCTGAACACAAATAATGTCAAAGTGAAAATTATTTTATTTTTATTTTTTATAATTATTATTAATTTCATAGTTGACCTGCATTCTTCACAATAATAATATAACAATCGTAGCATCTTCCCACTATTCAACATCTTCGCCTAGTTTTATTTTCCGCGAGCGGTGCCATTGTATCGATGTTTTTCTTGGATTTTCTCCAACACCCACTTTTATAACAATGTATCTCATTGTGCCCCTATTCCTCCATTGGCCGACAGCTTTCAGAATACTCGAAACTCATAAGTTTTACTGTTGGAATTACTTATTTATTTTTATCTATCGGCGGCAAATAGTTACCGTTGAACATAAGCAAAGTTTTAGTTAACAGTTCTTTTTCTGAGGGTTGTGTTTGTTGTTGAGGAGGTGCGTGTGATTTACTTATGAATGAATTTAACAAATTTGTAGACAAAAACGATTCTGTATATATAAATTTCATTATATATATAATTATAAATAGAATTTATAAATCGTTATTTGAACGACGTCACGTGCGCATTCTCTTTTTGGATTAGTACGGAAATTTTCCTTTTTAGATTGTGTTTTGTATTTTTTTCGTTTGGCATATTTTTTTACTTAATTTGGGTGACTTTAAGCTCTATAATTAATGAAAGAAATTAGAGTATTCATGAGTAAACCGATTATCAATACGAATATTACGATAATATTAATGCTCAATACTATTATTATTTTTGAGTTAAAGTTTCTAAAACGGTACATAATTTTATTACTTATGTTTAGTTACGGTTTACCATGAATAGAATATAAAATTATGCACGGTAAAGCTCATCCTTGTTTTGACATTTGACATTCTAACCTCAAAACTGATCAAAACCCACCGACCATAGATTTGGAGTATAGAAAAATTGAAACTATGAAAACTAACTTTAGAAAAAAAAACAAACTAAATATACTGGTATTTAAGTTTGAACGAGATTATTAATTAAAAAATAAATATAATAACACTGGAGTTCCTTATTGTCATAACGTCTTAAGACTGGAAAATTAATTTATCTAGCCAATCAATTCAATCAGCGGAAAATGATTTAAAATATGGTCATATTCAATTCACAATTCATACTAAAATATGAAAATCTACACAGTGTACCTTTGGTCTTAGAGTAATGCACGCCACTACTACCCGGTAACATAATAAATATAGTATCTATGTAGGTAGGTATTATTGTACCAATTTCTTCAATAAAAAAAGTATTCTACAGCCGTTTGATGTTTAAATTAAAATATATATATATATTAAAATATGACAGAGGTACATTTTAATATTATTACTAATTTAAGCCTGAATTAAAAGTAAGTAGCCATTAGGCAGGTAGGCACTAGTTCGGAATTTGCTATCTATTTCTCAGGGAGCTAACCTCGATTCATTTCAGTTGTTTTCAAGATGGCAGCACTGAGCGTTGAAGAATAAAACTTTACTTTCCCGCCAACACGGCGGCAGAGAAGCTTTTGTATCCTAAAACCCTCTACTTACCAGAATTACATTTTTTTAAAGATGCCCTTTAATTTATTATCAATGAACCACCTTGATCGTAACCTAATCCAAGATAAGAACTTAATCTAATCTAACTCTCTCAACATAACCTTATTAACTGTTTTTGTGTTTAATTCGTATAAAGTTTAGTAATAAAGTAAGGAAATTATTTATTCCCCACTACTCAGTATTTTCACAAGAACTAAACAATATAACACAAGTCAATAGCTTTCACGTCATTATAAATCAATTAAAAAATATTGTGTTTCACGCGGGGAAAACAGAATCCAAATATAAGTACCACACGGAATAGCGAATCCGTTATCATACTTGGTTCCTCGGTAAATCGGTTTCACCGGTAATAAATCATTTTAGTCACCATAGAAATTGAAATTGCGTAGGGGTAAATATAATTATAAATCATCGTCGTATCAACGTTGCCTAACAACAGTGAACGCCGAAACAGCTGTCAAAATAATAATAAAAAAAAACTTAATAAATAATAACATTATAAAATTAGATTTACACTATTTAAAAAAAAAGATATCCTTGTCAAATCAAAGAGTGCCTACATAATGTTGGAGCTAATAAGACCTGTTAAGCGGAAAGACCGCTATACCTAGATACCTTTTTATTTTCTGTGTTTTTTTCGGATTCGTGTTTCATTTAGGATATGTTAATATTATCTTTTTCAATGATTAAATATTACAATGAGGTTTATAAACTTCAATAAGTTATTTTTTAAAAAAAGATTTTTTTTTTACCAATTTATTTAAATTTCTTGATTATCTAAGAAATGGGACAATTCAATAAGCTGAAGAGATGTACAGGATTAAAACGTAAATAATATGATGTTAAAAGAAATGTTCCAGCTAGCTCAACTGACGCGAAATGGATGCTTGGCGTCGCGAGTACTCTAGCGGTCGTTTGCACAACTATGAGTGATCGAGCGGTGGGATTCGAAAGTTTAGGACCTCCTCTTTCAATTGCTATGTAAATCATTCACACAACATATAATTAAGAAAATATGGCGCTATGAAATTGGGTATCCCTGTACACTGATCGATTGAGAAAATAGGTATTTAAAATTTTATTTTACAACCGTACCTGCACACTCTATTAAAGCGATGGGTATCATTTGAAATAAAACAACTTAACAATAAATATTTTAATTTTAAAGTTTCGTTACTTTAGGGTTTTATGGCGATTCGTTGAAAGAGGAATCAAATACACTCCCGCTATTATTCTATTGTGTGACAACATTGAACTGTATACCACAAAAAGCCCGTAAACAATTGTGAACCCGAGTAAAAAATTACAAATCCCTATCATTAAAGCACCAAAAATATCTGTGAAAACATTTTGGACTTTTTGCAAAATCGGAAAACTTAGTTTCCAAGCGTGTTCTTCTGAAGGGAGAAAGTTTTATTTTAGTTTTTTTTTTCTGGCGGGAAAGCAAAGTGCTGCGATACAGTTAGTTGCTTTCCTTTATGGGTCGCCATTTTGGAATGAGTCCCACTTTTAAATGTGTTAGGAACAAGATGGCGGCGGACTCTAGCATTAATTTAATAAAGCTTACATGTAGCAGATTTTTAATACAGTGTGTGGTATTTTTGTTTATGCTATTTGATTGAATGATTTAATTAGTTTTTGTTTATGTCCGGGTAGTTTCAGCTTATAATGGATGGAAGTAGGCGAAAATTAAATATTTTTCAGCTATTCGAAACTAGGGAATATTTTTCTTTTTAAAAATAATAATAATAATTTTATTTGAACTTCAAACCACTATTTATTGATATTTCGAAATGTTTTGGGACCAATACTCTCTTCTTCAGGATACAATGTATACTAGAATTAAATTACAAGTACAGATATAAACAAATTCGTAAAAATCATAAAACTGTACTCACAATCATTCATAAACCCAGGCAAAGCCGGGTAGTTGGTAACTTATACAATTTAAATAGTAGTACTTAATATTTTTTTTATTTTTTAGAAACTGCATTTCGATATTTTTTACGTTTTCTAAAATGGCGCCATATTTTAAGCAAAACTCTGCTGTATAATGTACCTAAAAGATAAGTTGTTTTTATTATTGGAGCAAAGTAACCGTCTCTAAAAGATAATTTTCCCCGCTTTTCTTTTTGTGTAGAGGAATTTAAAATTAAATTAAAAAAATTAGATGATTATGGCGGACAAAAATGAAATCATAATATTAAGATTTGAATCAACCGCCTTCTATGAAATATATTTAATAACACCGATCATTAATTAATTAGGCAGACCATCCCCTTTCCACTATGCTATAATAACAAAGTACTTGCTCTGTTGTAATATAATATAAGAACGCGGCGGAGTGGCCAAAAGCCATTCTCATTAAGGGGGCGAGCTTCGCTTTAATGACTTTACGAATGCGCCGCCAGTATTTAACAATGAAATTGCTTAGCACTTTCGACTAAGTAGCTGAACTATGGAAAGCACGAGGTACACTCGGCCATGGAACAATGCTGGTGGTATGCTGGTGATATTAAGTGTGATGACGTAATTGATTTGTATCAATAATATAATTTAAAAAAAAAAAAAAATTATTAATTTTATCTGATTTTTTTCGAGTGATATCCAATACAGTGTGATAACATCATTTATGCCCTGTGTACACGAGGCTAGTATAACAAGCAAGGATAGCAAGCTATTGCTAGTAACCTAGTAAGCTAGGAACACTAGCTACGTGTAGATAGAACTAGATTTGTTTTTAAACAAGTAAGCAAGAGAGGAAGCTAGTAAGCTAGCGTCTCAAGAAAGGATAGTTTAATAGGATGCGCTTCTATTATTTGAGCTAGTAGTGCATCCCACCACCGTGGCTGCCCGTAGCTAGTACATAATCGGCTAGCGTACGGTGACGATTTGTTGTGTATTTTTTTTGTATGTAGACGATACGCTTCTCTGCAAAAATGTCAAAAATTTGCCCTCACGAGATTCAACAGGACATCAAACATATCTGGCGTAATTCGCAGAACAATCTCATACTCACCTAGAAATTTACAGTGAGGTTCGTCTAAAGGCAATACAGATACTCCAAGTTCCTTCCGCCTTAAAATCCATAGTCTTGTCCAAATACGTTTTTCTAACAATTCTTATAAAAAATTGTCCAATACAACTTTACACAGTTTCCGAAGCAACTGTTTCAGTCTTGTGTTTCTTCTACGTAAGCTGTTCATTTTTCCCCACGGACGGACGCGTACGTGTGGTTACCGTAGTCACTACAATGATACTGGCTTAAAATTTCCCAGCATTGTGAAAACTGCTCTAGTTTGTGCCAAGCCAGGTTAGTAAGCTAGCAGGACAGGACGCCGGCAAACTAGCTTGCTATCCTGGCTGGGTATACTAGTGTCGTGCGCCATGGGCATTATAGATAGGTCTAATAATTCTAAATTTTCAGCATGAAATAAGATTCTATTTTTAAAAAATGGATCATAATTGGATCTAGGTTAAAAAATGTTTTAGTTTTTATTTTTTTAAATATCACTCATGTTCACATTATCAATTCCTGGAGAATAGTTTTTAATTTGTCTCACTGTGGCTCTTGATTCACACGCAGATGTCATATAATTACATTTATGTTACATATTGCAAACACAAAATCATTATCAAAATTATCTTTTGACGATCTTTCGAAAATATTTGAGAGCAACTTGAGCACAGTCAAATTTTATTGCGCTCGTCCAAGGTTTTGTAAATCGTGAATTTTTTTTTAAATTGTCTTCATATTACGTTCGATTATAGTGTCGATTTCTAATGAATGAGGCTGTTCCTACAACAAAATTTAGTGTTATTTACCTCATCGCCACTACGCGGCGCTACTATCGCTTTATCTGACATCTCAAATTGCTACTTGCCAGTTGTTTTTTTCATGTACTTTTCGAGGCTTATAACTGTTAGCACAAGCCTAATAGTCTTTTCAATATATATATATATATTTCTTTACCAGGAAAAAAGCAGTGCTTAGAGTCATATGTAGGTTACCTACTATTAATTAAGAATATGATTTTTCGATTTCTAAATCTTTTAAATTTTATGAAAAACAAACAATTCGTACATCTCGGGCCACTAGAGGCGTTAGTGTCGCATGTTGTCATTTCAATGTATGGAAAATATCAGAAGCTGGAAAATGTCAAAATGTTGTCTATTTCCATGGTATTTGATATAAGTAAATATGAAAAGGAAAACAATGACAAAATAACAAAAGAATTCCTATGAAATTACAACAAAGGCAAATGTATCAGTTACCTACAAATTAAACACCCGGAAAAAAGATCGAACAAATAGTTTACAAAATCTATTTTCATATTTCTATTACTCCACCACGTACATTTTTTATCGGACTATAGTGCCAGAAAACAATGTATTACTAGATGATATCGAGGGCGCTGTGATCGTTTAAAAGGTTTTAAATGACAACGCAAAGATGCCTCATAGGAAAATCAAAGTAATCTTAAAAAAGCACAAAGGTTCAAGTACATATGTTTTACTTTAATCAAACGGTATTCAGAAATTAGTGGTACTTTCTGAAAGGAGATGATTCTATATCATATTGTAAGATTTTTTTATTATTATTTAACGGTTTGCAAGGAATTAATTACATGGAACGGCGATTTTTTTTGTGTTCTGAAATTTTACGTATAGAAATAACCACGTTTTAGATGTTAAATAATTTTTTAAAAAAGAAATCAAATTCGCTGAAAAAAATGATGAATAAAAAATGAATTATGATGTTTTGCCTTGCTTCTTTAAAACGAACTGTCAAACGGGAATATGTTAAACATTTGAATATGAAGAACACATTTCTAAGACAAAGTGTGTATCTCGGTGTTGCCATGGTAATGACATTTTCTAGTTCCAAAATAATAAATATCCGCAATTAAATGCCAAGTTACGAGTATATACTCGTATATATATATATAATATTACAGAAATGTTTTTCTGTGTAACGCGCAGAGGTAAGATTTCAATGAAATTTAATACGTTATGTTCGATTATAGGGTCAATTCCTTATGAATGAGGTTGTCTTCTACAATAAAATTTCATATTACTTAGAAATACGGTATATCATATTAATTACATCATGCTGAGAACAGAACCTTTTGAATTTTTGTAAAATTCCGAATAGAACCGAAGAAATCAGCCGTCAAATTGTTAAAGCGGGTGACGTCATAGTTCATTAAATGACTGGCGCGGCCATATATATCATAAGCGCGGCAGTATGCGGCACTGCCATTCTAATTGTAAATTGTACTGAAATGTGATTAGTGACGTCACGAGCGGTCGTTTTACCCAAGTTCACTTTGAAAGCTCTAAACTTCGTCATTTTTGGAGATATTGAAAAACTAATTGTACTGTCGTTTTTAAGTTTGCATATAATATATTAGTATCAAAATAAAATGTTAAGAGACAACTTCATTATGAATTGTCTAGGATGATTCCTTTTGCTCAAAAATAGGTACAAATACATAAAAAAATACAAATATGCATTTCTATAGCACTATTTACGATGTTTTATCGTCGGCAACTAGGAAGGAATGATTATCCTTCCAGCTAGTGGAAGGATAATCATTCCTTCCACTAGCTCGGATCGTCGCGGTGTTAATATTGAATTTTAATTTGGATCTCTGTCATTGGCGAGCATCTATCCTCGTGATGCTGTATTTGCTCACCACATCTCTTTACATAAACTTAATACAGATTTCATATTATACGTGCACCTATACAATATATTTGTATATTGGATTAAGTAATCACAATACATACCTATGTAAGTATTTGTCCAACGCATCAGAAAAAACTGTAATTCGATATATAAGTATATCTTACATGCGTGCTAACGCGTGCTGCGCGAGAGGTATGCGGGGTTTTGTTCGCCGTGCCACGATTAGCGATCGTCAGTAATAGCTGACGGTCTACCGCCAGTAATGGACGTATCACGCGGTTTATGCGTGGCTGAAGTTTTTCCTCATTTTCAGCGTAAACTATTCATTTTTATCAACGACAGTACATGTGTACACTGTACACTGAACATGTACATGTGTACACTGAAAGTACAGCGCTGGAGCTCACTGAATTTTCTAGTAGCATAAAGTAACAACTCTACCTACTAAAAATATTATTTGAAAAAAAAAAATTATCCAACTAAGAATCGCATTGAAAATCTTAAATAATTCTTTATTGTGGATACTTCAATAATTATTTTTAATAAACGAACTAAAAAAGATACTTTGCATTCACCACTTCATTAATATACACAGATATCTATCTACATGTTTCGAAAGCATCAGGTGTAATACTAAAAATAATAATGTCAAGTATAGACAAATGATAAAAGTTAGAACACAATAATGTAAGAATTGACAAATTATAAACATAAACAAAAATTGATTAAAGTAGATAAGTAAATAATCAAAAATCATTATAAAACATTGAATAACAAATTTATATTAGGAATTAAAAATAACTAACTAACTAACTAACTAACCATCACGCCGTTTCCCCGCAGGGGTAGGCAGAGAGGACGGACCGCCAAACAACTCTATCTTGGCATACACTTCTTGCTTCATTCACTTTCATGCAACGTCTCATACATTCTCTTCTGTTATTCCGACTTCTGACATGGCCCGACTCAAGTATTTGATTCACTTGATCGTGCCACGTCTTCCTTGGACGTCCCCGGCTTCTTCTTCCATTCACATTCGCGTCATATATTCTCCTTACACCCCTTTCTTCATTCATTCGCTCTACATGCCCAAAACCATCTAAGCGTCCCTTTCTTAATCTTGCTCACTACGCCTCCATCAGCCTTGTATTCTTTACGAATCTCAATATTTTTCACACGATCATACATGGTTTTACCACACATCTGTCTCAGAGATCTCATTTCTACAGCATTCAGTCTACTTTCATCCTTCCTCTGCCAGTTCCATGCCTCACTGCCATACATCAAGGTTGGTATCAGCACTCCATTGTGGACTGCTAGCTTCGCTTCCTTGGACAACTTTTTGTTTGCGCCAACTGCGTTCAGTCCTCCGTTAATGGAGTTTCCTGAATTCACCCTTCTTTCAATATCCCTATCAGTCTTTCTATCTCTCGTAAACATACTTCCCAAATACACAAACTCATCGACCTGCTCCAAGTATTCATCATTCACAACTATATTGCGCACTGTTTTCGTACTCTCTCTTTCAAATACCATGACTTTTGGACTTATTTACATTAAGTCCAAAAGTCATGGTATCATTAGCTCATTCTTCATACATACTTCGTTCATCCTATATACGAGGGACTGTAATCTTCCATACTGTTAGCAATCAACACCGCATCATCAGCATACAACAGGCAACATACTTGCAGACTACTCATTTTCAATTCTTGCATACAATTATCCATGTATACATACAATTATATAGTTCTAATTAAAAAAAACTACAGATTTACAACTACAAAAAATATAAAAAATTTAAAAAATGTAATTATTTCGCGTCACAATTGTGTTTTCCCGTGGTCCATGTAGTCCCTTTTTAAAGCGAGCGCATATGAGATTGAATCGCCTTATCTCGTTTGCTTTGCTGCACACATTCATTTATGGGAACAAAGGTTTCGTCGTCCGTAGTGCCACTGTCATTTGATACATTACGATCATCTGCAATAGAACTAACTTCCGACATGGTGAAAAATATCGATTCACTTTAGGGTGAATGTGATGCCACGTTAAAATAGATATATTATTAATACACACCTGGCAGATCACTTGAGATAAATACTGTTTATTTGTGAAATTTATATACGATTTTGCATGCAGTGCTCTCCGTGATAGTAAAAATATTATTATAACTCTCATGATCTTAAAAACACGTATTATTTAAGATGCTATTTAATTCTGGTAAATAATTTAATAAATATTTAACTTGCCTTTCAACTTCACGCATTTTTGAAAATTTTCGTGTGAAGCTCAATTAAACATATGTGCAGGTAAATCATTTAAAAGAGATTCTTGCTTGTGTAGTGGTGTATTGTATAGTAGGACTACTGCGGACGGGTGTTCTAAACTCAAAAATCTCATTGAACTGATATGACTAAATGTAGATACATATAAATATTCCTACCATTTAAATTCTTGTAAATATTGCAAATATTATGAAATTTAAAATAATGTTATGTAAAATGCGCATAAATAAAGGTATTTTTAAATATATTTGACGTCCTGTATTTTATACGACGATTTTGTCAATATGTTTTTTGGATCACCAACTCATTCAAATTTATCTAAAAGTGTGAGTTTTGCGCGCATTCTAAAATAATGAAACCACCATGCTGACAATTCTCGGTTTTATTTGTCTTTTTACATATAAATATCTCATTGATATCCACAATTCGAAACCTCTTTTACAACCATCTTCGTCTCAACGCGACGCCTAAAAAGCTTATAAAAAGAGCGAACACGCCCTCCGAGACAATTCGCATGATTTCCCAAACAGTCGCAGAACACTATTTTACTACATTCAGCACTGCATAAATTTAAGCAAACGTTCATGCCGTACGAGTAAACATTTGCAACTTATAGTTGTTCGCACACATCTCGGAGATGTAACCGGTCTTTCTTAGGGAAATATGGAGGATTACATAAGCACTTTACGGCTAAATCCCATATTTTGTTACGGAACAAACATTCTGTTACGGCCGGGAGACAATTTGTCGAATTCGAGAGGCGCAACGCAAGAGTAATGCGACGCCACTTTACATATGAAGAGAGTCTTTTATGTGGGACTTGACAATGCAAATAATACAGGTGCCAAAAGACATTCATGGATAATTCCACGCATTCACGTACCACGTAGATATGAGGCAGTACAAGTAGACACTAGGCATAGCTGTATGCCGCAACAGCCTCAAGTAATGAAGTGTGGGTTGAGGGACCCGAGACAAACGATTGCATTGCTTTTCTACCAGCTTTGCTCAACTCTTTCAGATCAGAATTAAAACTGGCTTATACGCACTATTGAGAAGTTAATCGAGTGAATTTGTTTGTTATTTTAATAATAATACCACGCAGGGAGCCCTAATGAGCATCATTTTCCTCGGTTTTTCGTTGCTTCTTTATAGAGGGTCTTTTTGAGAAGAGATCCATGTTTAGTAGGGAGAAAAATGAGTGAATTTTAAGAACTACGCCTTAGAGTACATGTACACATTCTTTCGGTTTTATAAATAAATATAAATAATTCGCTGCCGGTGTCGATACGTCCGTGTTTGTGAAACTAGCGTTCAAAAAATCTAAATACATATATGTATATATTCAAGTACATAATTAGATGTTATTAAGAGGGGGTGATGGTGATTTGGGGGGTGGTAACGGTGATTTATAGAATAGTTACATTTTATTAACAATGTTAATTTTTGATTTATTTATTTCTTCATTTCTAATATTTCTAACGCAGACAATTTATAATATATATAAATATAAGTTTGTTTAAATGTAGTTTTATTTTCTTTTTTGAAGCTCCGAACGCTTTTGAAGATATTCGCTAGTTAATGACATGGACGTATCGAAACCGGTAGCGAATTATTTATATTAAGTAAAAGCAGTACATTGTGAGAAACTCTTCAGAACAAAACATCTAGAAATAATTACATAGGGAACGCCCAATAAATACAAAAAAAAATCCTATCATTCGCGTACTTCTTTATATTATGTAAGGAGGTACTTTCTGCTAATAATATTCATGTAAAAAATATATCATAAAAAAATATTTTTGTAAACTAACAAACTAGTTTGAAATTGTCTTTGAATGCCGAAACACCTGTAACAAAAATTGAAAACTAAAATTCTTCCAGAACTTAATAATAACATTGATTTACTAAAAATTAAATAAAAAAAAATTAAATGAATTTATACTAATTAAACACAATATCAATTAATATATAAAAATACTAAACAACATCTCATCGTGGTATGGGCACAATGGCATTGACACCAGCGTGTAGTTACTTTCTACCTGTATTATACATATGCACAAAATGTTTCACGGTAACCATATACCTTATAATATTGTTCTTGTAGGCAATATACACTACACTTGAAAGTTCCACAGTGACCATTAAGCCTAACTGGTCTAGTCACGCAATTCCACAATACAAACAGTGCACGTTGGTCGGTAGTTGGTAGTTGGCAGTTGGTAGTTAGAAGGCTGTACTTGGTAGGTTGTACAACAGCCCCACGTAAACGTACACCGTGTGTCACGCATCAATTTACATATGAATTGAATTAAATGCTCCCCGTGTACACCGAACCTTAATTGTTCGTGTCACTTTATTTCTAATATTACAATAATTTTATTCATGTTATGCAGTTAAGATTAAAAATTATTAATGTCAACCCATACTTATAACGGTAATTATTATAACCTGCGGTGTGTTGATGAATTAACTATTTTAATCAATAGATAAATATTTTATCATGTTTATTTACTCATTTTTAATAACTCCAGAAAAGAGCAGTTAAAAAGATTTTCAGAATTTAAATAGGATTTTTACTTTGTTTCTTGCATTTTTTTATTTCACTGCCGACAATTCCGAAATGTTTTCAAAAGATTTTCTGGCCTATTGAATGTTAATAAAACAATTACCAAAATAATTAAATTAATATGGTATCACTTTAATTAGAAATATTACATTTTTTTCAAATATTAATTTAAACCATCATTAACAACAAAGCGTTAGAAAAGCGTTACCTTTGTTAATATTTAATCTAAAGCATTCCACGAAATATATTATTTATTAATGAATTAATTATTTTTAATTTAAATTATTTTAATGTAACGTACTTTTTAAAATTATTAGGCAACTTTTTTTGTGTAATTTTAATTGTTTTAAAATTGTTATTCGATTTCCTCAATACCTCAATATTTCGAAAACATCACATCACATGAAAGCTTAAAAATTAAAAAGTGGTAAATATAAAAAAAAAACTAATCAAATGCCTAATAACGACTGACACTTGCGGACATTTGGTCGCGTGACTTCAGCAGATTAAAAAAAAAAAAACAAAAAAAACAATATTCAGAGTGACGACGTACGGACAGCACAAGTGGTCAAATTTAGAACGGCTGTGATAAAATCTACACACGTTCGGGCGTTATTTTTAAAGGTGCCAATTTGTTCGGAAAAGCGAGGTTTTAGCGGAACAAACATGATTGGAAAAGAGCATATATTGTTCATGCTCCTATTCATATATTTTTTAAGTAAACATTGAGTAAGTTGGTAAAAAATTTAGATTTATTTATATAAGTATTTATATATATATTCACACGCATTTCTACTGTCATATACGGTGTAATAATTAGAAGTGTAGTAAGACCATACCTTTAAGAAATATAAAACGGAAATATTAAAAATAACGTATTTAAATGGCGAAAAATAACAATCATGCTTCTGCAGCTCCTCGATGATAAATAAAAGTTCGTACTTATGGTTTTGGCATTGTCCGAGCATTATCTAGTACGAACGAATCAATTAACAATCAATCGCAATGATTTCATGAAGGTTTTCTACAACAACGATAAATTTTCTTGTCTTATGATTATATGTGATCGGGTATTACTCACATGTCATTCGACCTGATAGCAAAAGTTGAATTATTTTCGTTAAATAAAAAAGGTATATAGGTAAAACAATCCGCCCTACAAAATTAAAAAATTCATGAAACAATACATTCTAGAATATACGAATAGTAAGAAATCGATACATTTGTTCAATAGGGAACTAACTCAAAATTCTTCATTTTGAGAAAACTGGATTTGAAAATTTTTCATAAAGACATCGCTCCGGTGTAAAGTTATTTTGTCCACCTGTAACATAACAATAGATGCAACATGTAAGTAATTTATCAACCTATCATATCATAGGTGTAAATGGCTACATTTATTAAGTTCCAAACGGAAACATTTGACATGTTTCTCCATTGAACTAAAAATGTGCTGTTAACATTACAATTATCTGAAAACATAATTAGGACGAATTATACTTATTTTTTATTGAAATGTGAGAAGGGAAAGTTTCTTTACCGTTTTTCATCATTAACCCAAAACCCAGAAATTTCGAGTTATTTTCCTATTGAACTAAGGTATCGAAATATTACGGTAAAAATGTGATTCAAAAGATTACTTGAAAAACTGAACAACAATAAGTAGATAACAAATACCTTATCTAATTTGTAAGAGTTCGTTGACATTTCAATGGGATAATAATTATCGTTGTCAACATTCTAGTTTGCTCCAAAATCGTGCAAAGTTCATGTTTTTTGGACGATATCATCGACAGATGAATTCCTTTTTCCTTTATTTTAGGTGATTTTGAATAAATATTAATTCTGTGACAATAAATCGTTTTCCATAATAGTAATAATCTCTGTTGTTAAAAATAAATAGCATGTATTATGCCAATATAGAATGTCTATTAAACAGGTAACATTTAAGCCATTTGGCCACCCAGACGACCTCCATAAATAAAAATTGCACCGCAATATATTTTTTTTTATTAATAACTCTTTGTAACTATATTCCACTTATTTATTTCAGACCGACCGGTTTCACCCTATCAAGGGCATCTTCAAACTGGTACAATTAAAATTATCTATGATATCTATTTCAGCATCTATATCAGGAGTGAGTCCCATTACTCTTTCTAATATTGCACGTTTATTGCTGAGAAATTTGTTTTATTGCTGACGGAACGGCTTTACAATTATATTTAAAATTACTTTCGGGTTGGATTATAAAGCCGTTCCGTCAGCAATAAAACAAATTTCTCATCAATAAACACACAATATTAGAAAGAGTAATGGGACTCACTCCTACATGCTATAATGTATACCATAGATTTATTTTTAATTGTACCAGTCCGAAGATGCTCTTGATATGGTGAAACCGGTGGTCTGAAATAAATAAGTGGAATACAGTTTCTAAGGTCATTTAATTTTAAAAAAAACGTATTAAAATGGACTTCCACTATGAATTGACAGTTTCAAAATTAGAAATAATTAAAATTACAACACGAAAAACTTTATCGAAACACAAATTTAAGTCTTTTATGAAAGAAAACTGCAGCAGCAACTCAATAAAAGTAATATATTTCTGATTGCATTACTATTCAAGAATAACATTGAAAAATAAAATAAAAAAACAGCTGAGAAAATTGCTCATTTGTGACAAGAGAGTGAGCAAGGTTATCAATTTTAGAAAATTTCAAAAAAATCATATTACTCGAAAACAGTGGGACTTTTACCAAATATGATATTCTATTTTAGAAACAGCCTTGGTTAAAAGATTATCTACTACTTTCCGGACACCCTGTATACACATCGTCCTATGAAGCCTTTCGTCATTATGAGGCACTTATATCGTCTTATGTCATAGCATCGTTCTTATGTAAACAAATTGTCTTCCCATATATGATAAAATCCGCTAGAGCTGTGATGTTGCTGAACGACATAACCCTTTCGCACAGTACATATATTAGAAAATACATAGATTTTCGGAAATTTTTACTTCCTGTCTAGAGCGAATGATCGTTTAACTTTGTTATTTCAATAAACGTAGTAATTACTTCTAAAGTATTAAAAAGAAATTAAAAACTGCACCATAAAATTTCAAATAATTCTACTAGGTGTTGTTATCTAGTACCAAATATTTAATAATTGAACAAGATCAATAAATTGATTATCAAATATTCGTTAACATTGCCAGTTTCAATTCAGGTCTGAATGGGTTAAGTTTTTATGCTTGCAAACAACTAACGAGGTTTTAACAATTGTCTTACAACCGGTACCAGAGAGAAGCATGCATGAGTGTGTCTCTATGCAACATGCGATAATGTACAATAATAACAGATTAATGAAGGCAGTTGAGTTTCCTTTATAATGGAAAATGCACAAAATTTGATCTGTTAATTGAAGGTACTTGTTAATGTAATGTATTTCAATGAAATAAAACAATCACTTTATCATTAACCACGCATCATCAGAGTGCAAAATTTAATTAATAAAAAAAACCTACTGCGTATATTTACAAATAGAATGAGACAAAGAACCTGGAAACATTGAGATAGCATAACATATAAATCTCACATAATAACAGAGATAAAAAGAGAGATATTTACATAATGGATTACCAAGGAACCCCTGAACAAGTGATTGAGGGATAATGGGAAATTTTATGAGTTTATGGGAAATATACCTAATATTGGCGATACGAATTTTATATTTTTTAATACTTTCTCCATAATTTTCAAAGTAGAAAAGAATGCATAAAATACTACAAAAGCCTGTTCATTGCACATTACACATAAAAGACGTATAATTTATACCTTTTTCACTGAGGTAACATGTAATTTCATCAAGTTGAATGCCTTCGGAAGAGCGTCTAGATGAGATACTGTGTCTTTAACTGCGGGAAGGAGATAGTCAAAGCATTTCGTATCGCAACACTAAAAATCAATATCGTGTAATACGCTGTTATTAAAATATCAAACGAAACATGTATATCTACATTAAACAAGGAGTAATAAAATGTTTTTAAACGTATGTGAATCCAATGATAATAAATATGATGAAAATTGCAAATATGCAATTTAACTTTTGGTTAACCTCACTTGCATGCATTACTTTTTATTACTTATTCCCATTAGTTTTCATGATTCCTAATAAACATGGCTTTATGCTTTCTCTGATAAACACTATCTTAATATTGTGACTGTCATAATTATATACTAAACACCTTTGCATGATTACTGCTAATAAAACTGAACATCATAATAAATATACAATATCAAACACTGTATTACTTTGTGCAAAATCGTGTGTAAAGCCATCGCGATGTTTGAGAATAAAGCTACCGACATGTCGTAGGTACATTGTGTCGGTATACGCACTAATATCGCGGAAGCGAATGAGGTTAACGATTATACATTTCGTTTGTATTTATCTTGGACGGAATCATCATAAAGCCGGAGTAAATTGATATACGTCGCAGCTGATGCATTAGAATTTAATATTATGTATCTTGCCTAATGTTTGTTTACCGGTCTGATGGAGAGTAAATATGTTTCCACGGAATTCGCTTTTCCGACTAAATAACAACGCTATTATGTAAAATTCATTACTTTCTTCTTCAAATCACTTAACAATTGGATTTTTATTTGAAAGTGCGGACGAGATAATATTATAACAATTTAATTGTGTAACATAATTACTGATTTACTAACTTAGTCAATCAAAATGGGAACTAGCGAACTAGCATTAGTAGATTCAATATCTACAATAGCGATCTCATTAACTTGTGTTCAAGTTAAATTTGTGTTCAAGTTAAATTTGTGTTCAAGTTAAATTTGTGTTCAAGTTAAATTTGTGTTCAAGTTAAATTTGTGTTCAAGTTAAATTTTTGTTCAAGTTAAATTTGTAGAACTCTATATTAATTTCCCTAACTCATTTATTGTGTTCAAGTTAAATTTGTAGAACTCTGTATTAATTGCCCCAACTCATTTATTGTTTTCAATTTAAATTTGTAGAACTCTATATTAATTTCCCTAACTCATTTATTGTGTTCAAGTTAAATTTGTAGAACTCTGTATTAATTGCCCCAAATCATTTATTGTTTTCAATTTAAATTTGTAGAACTCTATATTAATTTCCCTAACTCATTTATTGTGTTCAAGTTAAATTTGTAGAACTCTGTATTAATTGCCCCAACTCATTTATTGTTTTCAATTTAAATTTGTAGAACTCTATATTAATTTCCCTAACTCATTTATTGTGTTCAAGTTAAATTTGTAGAACTCTATATTAATTTCCCTAACTCATTTATTGTGTTCAAGTTAAATTTGTAGAACTCTGTATTAATTGCCCCAACTCATTTATTGTTTTCAATTTAAATTTTTAGAACTCTATATTAATTTCCCTGACTCATTTATTCTGTTCAAGTTAAATTTGTAGAACTCTATATTAATTTCCCAAGCTCATTTATTGTGTTCAAGTTAAATTTATAGAACTCTGTATTAATTTCCCTAACCCATTTATTGTGTTCAAGTTAAATTTGTAGAACTCTATAGTAAATTCCCTAACTCATTTATTGTGTTCAAGTTAAATTTGTAGA
This sequence comes from Halesus radiatus, assembly GCA_022606495.2. Taxonomy (NCBI): domain Eukaryota; kingdom Metazoa; phylum Arthropoda; class Insecta; order Trichoptera; family Limnephilidae; genus Halesus; species Halesus radiatus. The sequence continues at coordinate 145,845 of JAHDVE020010521.1, read as the reverse complement.
ACTCTGTATTAATTTCCCTAACCCATTTATTGTGTTCAAGTTAAATTTGTAGAACTCTATAGTAATTTCCCTAACCCATTTATTGTGTTCAAGTTAAATTTGTAGAACTCTATATTAATTTCTCTAACTCATTTATTGTGTTCAAGATAAATTTGTAGAACTCTGTATTAATTTCCCTGACTCATTTATTATGTTCAAGTTAAATTTGTAGAAACCCATTTTAATTTCTCTAACTAATTTATATATTACTAATTTGACCGTAGCTGTCACGTGAACCATTCTACCGAGAAGTGCGGGCAAATCATTTTAAAGAGCGAACGTTTGAATGTATTTTTGCATAGCGATAGTTGTTCAAATTGCTTCGAAATAGTTTGGAACACCAGCCCGCAGTTCCCCTTATCCCGCAGTACTATTACGATACTGTACATCACTGCACAAGCAAGAATCTCTTTAAAATGGTTTCAGTGTATTTCCAGTTGTACTTAATTTTACCTACACATTTGAAAGTCGGAACAGTTGTTACGATATAATATATTTATGATATTCTATACTTATAAGTAACTAGCTAATGTGTACCCAGCCTTGCTCGGGAACTACTCTCTAAATCTTCCCGGTGCTAATAAGAAAAAAACTGTGCTTTTTTCAGCAAAACCGGCATAGTAATTCTCGATAAAATCGAGGACAGACACAGACTGACAAATATTCATGTATATATGTAAATAGATAGATAGATGTAGAACATATATTTTTCGATACAATCAATACATTTATATTTTGCTCTATTGGAGGTAAGTGCCTACATGAAAATTTCCAACCAAAGTAAGAACTGGCAGAGAAATATTCTGAATGAATTTATATCTCAAGGGGGTGGAGAAAGACGGAAGTGATTGTTTACAATAGAACAGGGAAAAATGAAACGATAGACGATACATGCCTAAGTGTCGACGTAGACAGAGATGAATGGAGTGATACAGTGGCAGAAATAACGAAATACTTTCACTGCGAATATTTTCTACCATTGCATTCCCGCTCTTGCGAAATCCGTAAAATTTTTGTAAGATTTCTTCACTTCTCTAGGGGGAATATAGGCATTTTAAAGCTTATTGAGTTACTTATTCTAGAAAATTGTGGTATTAAAAGATTAACGAAATGTATTTTTTTCTGAATATTTTTCTGAAGCCCAATATTTAAAATACGTCGGATATCAATGGTTAGAAGCTAAAACATTAATAATCGAGTGGAAATAATCGGGGTTTTGTCAGCAATAAAAGCTGTTATTTTCTGTTTCAATTCATAACAGCCTTTTCTTTGTGTCCGGTTGATTTAGGGTGTGTTCAAATATTTCACTATTTTCTAGTTATGATACAACAAATAAATATTACATAATAAAATAAGTAACGCCTGGTGTAAAAAAACTTTATGTGACCCATAAATCAACGCTAATAGAATTGTTTTTCGATAATTTAAAATTAAGTTTTGGGGTATGAGCGTGAAATGCGATGAACGTTGTATCCAGTGGGTACGCAGGAACCTACTCTTCCTTTTGAGTCTAAAAAACCCCGTCTTTGTGACAGTAAAAACATAATTAGGTGCCTACTTCGTGGATTGAAGTAACTAAGCCTACGCAGAAATAATGAACCTACCTTTAAAAAAATGGTTGAATTAGTATGCCCGTTTCCAAAGCTTTGAAAAGTCCCGTCCACCGTATGACAAGAAAGTGACTCGCTCCTTTCTCTTAAAATTTCTTTATGTTTTGACACAATGGGCTATCGTTGGGAGTGTTTCCTTTGTGAGTTACGCTAATACCCATATTCCCGTCGGAAAATTACTCTCTACGTTTCTGCAATCCTGTGAATAGAGAAAATTCCTGATACCGAGGATAAGAATTTTCACGTCCATATTGTGAGCATTTTCTCTTGTTATGCAGGACAAAACTTCTCTCGTGGATATTTTTGTCTCTCTTATTTGCAGATAAAAAAACTTTACTATTTGCTTTTTACGTCTGTTATGATGACAGTAATTACAGCAATTTTTCATGAATTTATTTAAATGCTTTGCGAGGATAACTTTTACTATTAATTTGTGTTCGACTTCTGTTTAAGTCTCCTACTGGAAGATGGCTATCACCGGGACAATCTTAGTCCTTAGGCATTGGGGGCGGTATCTTTCTCCTCTTCAACTTCCAAATAACTAACTTTGACGGCCTCCATGTTCGAGGGGTAAGGATCTCGACTACGAATCCGAAGGTCGCGGGTTCAAATCCCGGCGTGGGAATGTAAATTTTATTTCATTAATTTGTGCTGTTTCACAACTAATTAATTCAAAAATAATATACAATATATTTGCGCACGTTCCAGAATGGAAGATACTCTCAGTATCGCCCTGATGAAAGACCAGCATTCAGAATTTAAACGTTGCCTTAAATGGCTTTTAGCCGTGTTTGGTGACCAGATCTGAATAGCCAGGTATTTCCCAACCTTCCTCTTCCCCTTCGCCTTCCCCTCCACAATACCTTCAGACTCACAAGATTCCCGAATTGGGGATGCCATAGTCCCACTGGCTCCAGACGGTTGGGAGCAGTTGAGACTCTTGTGCGGTATTCATGTAACAAAAAAAAACTATACCTAAAGCGATTTTAACATTTGTGCCTAATTTCTAAAGCGTGCATTGCGTGAAATATTACGTCAGGGGAGCTATAAAATTATGAAAAATACGTTAAAACTTCATTAAGAAGACGTAGCTACTCTTATATACTAAAATACCAAAAACAGGTACTGTAAAATAGTGTAAAAGATATCAGGTTTGTCATAAATAACAATTAATATCCAATGAAAATATCTTGAGTAGTTGTAATTATTTTTGGTGTGCTAGATTTCAAGGTTTTTCATTTACGAGTATTTGAAAATATATCTGAATTCTAAACGTGAAATAGATTTCAAGTCCATTAGGAATACAGTTGCGGAACTGCTTTGAAAATAAGATAAGGTACGTGTTTAAATTCTAGTGACAAGAAAAATTAGCAGCTCGCAAGGTCAGCGCATTGTACGTCACATTGTAGACTTCTTGTTGGAAACTGCTACTCACTCAAAATTAGGTTGAATAATAAGTAATTACAAGAGACAACGCTGTATGTTTCGTTCTTCAAAGAGTTTATTGGATTGACAAACGAATTATTAATTCGGTAGACATGATAAAAATTAGACAATTTAAAAAAAATTAAATAAACGGATATGCTTAGATCTTTCGTGACTGTAGAAGATGATATTATGTAATAATAATAATAATAATAATAATAATAGTTGGATGATTTATATAGCGCCGTTTTTCTCAAGGGCGCTGTACAAATATTTCTTAACTAATTATGCACAATCAGATACAGAAAAACATACTTACCTGGCAGGTTGCTTCAGATGAACACAGTTTTATTAGAAAAAAATATTTATGGAGATGATAGTTTTACATGGTTATTTTTTGCTCCTTTTCTATTGATGTTACATTTATTAGATGATTTGTGGCACAAGAAGAGTTAGCATTTATTGAATTGTTGGTATTAATTTTTAGGACTGGAAAGTATTCATAAAATGAATTTTAGGACTCGAAAATATCTATAAAATTACCTTAAAAAGCGTAAGCTTTTAATAAATATTAACGTTTTTTTATTTATTTTACACTTTGGTTATTTACAGTGTTGCGGGCTGTGGACGCATTTGCGCACCTATGCGTGAATTATTAATTTTATTTTATTTTATTTATTCTTTTATTTATTTTTAATTTTTTTTAATGACTTTAGGTAAGTACTAACCGGCTAGCCTAGCTAAGCAATTTACAGGTGAATTTCTTCAATTTATGGATACGATTGTCTGATAAGATGTGTTTTAAGTTTAGTTCTGAATTCTGTTGAGTCTATGATAATTCTGAAGTCATGCGGCAGTTCATTCCAGGCTTTAGGTCCTGACACTCCGAAAGCACGATCACCGAACTTAGTATTAGGTGTGCGCTTTGGTTCCTTCAACCTGCCAAATATCGGGTAATTGCAAGAGTGTAATATCGGGTAATTGCAAGAGAGGTAATAAGATCACTGAATGGACTGATAATTTCACATATCTGTCTTATACCCCAATTACAAGAGGTCTGCTTAATGAAGCATTATGCAAAATCAATCTTCAAGATTCAAGTCTCTTTATTTATACGAGTATATTAACGGTCTATTTCATCAGAACAAACTGAACGAGAAACGTAATCTAGTCTGATAAATTCAATAATTCATCAATCCTCCGAGTGGTAGAGGGTTGCAATATATTAAAATTGAATTCAATTTTTAATTGTTAATTATTTTTATTGAGATTTATAAACCTCATTTTTAATATTTAATCATTGTAGAAAATAATATTAACATAACCCAAATGAAATATGAAAACGGAAAAATTGACAGAAAATAAAAAGATTTCAGTCGCATCTGGGACTCGAACCCAGGTCTTATGCCTATCCGGGGCAACCGCTTAACCAACTTAGCTAATGAGAACAGTTCAATTTATGCCATCTTCATCGATATCATATGTCAAATTCAAGATTTGTTAATATTATTCTCCATTTTTTATCCCATATTATTGGCAGCTATCTTTATAATAATTACAAAGTTCCTAAGAAACACAATTGTAAACTAGACAGTGTCTTCGGATTAATATCCGATTTTTTTATTAATATGAGACATCTATTGACTTTTTATAAAAGGCTAAAGAATATATTCAATTTTGAATGATCTTGATTTTGATTTGTTGATGCCCGAGCTTGAACACGACATAGTTAACTATTAACTAAGAATACTAATACGTTGAGCATACAATTCGATAAAAAAATATTATGAACGCTAGGTAATAAAAATAAACATTGCTTATGCTTCTCATCAGTAAAGGTTACCGTTTCAACGAATGCTAATAATTAGTATCTTGTGTAAGTGGCGCCACGCTTTCATTCGGGAATATTGTAAGATAAGTATTTGCTTAAAGAATTTAAAATATCATGACAATTTATTATCGACATGTTACTTCGAAGTACGAGCACATCTCAAATAAAGGTTGTTTTTCATGTAAAACTACAAATCAGTGTTATTCTCAATATGTTATTACTTTGAAGTATTTCTCAAACTAGAATAATTTTCTACAATAAAACTGTAAATCAAAGTGTTATTGTCGATAATTACACTACTTTGAAGTATATCTCAAAAGAGGTAATTTTTTCCCAGAAGGCAACAAATCAATGTGTCTACTGGAGCAAGTACTCTCGAACGGTGAGCTCAGGCTCTAATGAAATATGTACCTATCTACAACATTTACCTCGGGAATTTATAGGTCCAACTTCTCCTTTTTTAATGTGATACCATACGAGTCCCAATTGCTCCCAACTGTCTGAAGCAAGTGAGACTACTACATAATAATTAATTATTAATTTTTAGGTAATTGGGGTATGTATTGTGAGGCTGAAGGAGTTGAGAAGGGGTAGGAGCTAGCTATTCAGATCTGGTCACCAAACACATCTAAAGCCATTTCAAGCAACGTTTCGAATCTGGATGGCCGTCTTTCACCAGGGATAGTGTCTACCACTCTGGAACGTGAAGCAAATATGGTATATATTTTTTTAATTAATAAATTATGAAATAACACATTTTAATCAATGAAAATTAACTGGCGCACACCGGGATTTGACTCCGCGACCTCCGGATTTGTAGCCGAGAATCGTAACCACTCAACCACGGAGGCCGTCAAAATAAACTAATTTTATCTTAAAACGTTAGTTCCATCATGTATTTTAAAATATCAATTTAGCTGTCAATAAATAAGTGAAGACGGCAATGTTTTAAAAAATATATATATTATTTAAACGAAACCAGGCAGTAAAACTAATGCCGGGAAAGTTCAGAGAGTACTTGAGTAGTTTGAATAAAATCCAACAGCTAAAACTATTGCTATAACGTTTTAAAATTAGTATGAAAAAACATTGAACCCGCCTTGTTATATTGAGGTTAGCCCATGGGTATACCACTCTGGTTAGCCACAGATTACATATTCAAAAGAAGGTTTGTTTAGATAGAATATTTTTAAAATGGTAAACATAAGTAGGTACCTACTAAAGAACTTTATTATTTAGATATAGTTTGAAAAAAAAAATGTTAGGAAAGAAATAAACTTTTAAAATGAATGTTTCTTTATTTAGAGATAGTAATAATCGTATTTAATCTGTCAAATCAATTATGACTCCCAAACGACAAACAAAAATTCACAACTTCAAAACTGTATTCTAAAATAAATACATAATCCCGAGCAAGGCCGGATACACATCAGCTAGTGATAAATAAATATCTCCAATGAAGCAGGGAAATAATACTATTGATGACATAAAAATATCGAGAAAATCAATTATTACAAATTATTAAACCAGAAGCATTGAATAACTTAATGTGCTAAGCACATTCCCAGAAAATTCTACATCAATAATTGCGATACTCGCGCTTGCACAGCTTTATTCCAGTACTTAAAATGTAAATTTGCATCAATTACCGATGGTAATATTTACACTTCAGGCTCAATACTTACACACCAGCTATTCAGTTCAAATTCTAAGAAGACGTAATCCTTTATACTTTAGCGAAATGTGCTAAGTACGTAAATAAACATTGCAATATGTAGTCGCCTATTTAAATGCGAGGTTGCGAAATATATTAATACTTGGAGAAGAAACATACAATGTATCGTAAAGAACAAAGAGAAAATGACCAACAGATATTTGGAACGAAGCTGCAATTTATATATAAATAAATTTTACGATATATTGCATGTTGATTGTAATATTTGCTATGAATATATTACGGACGATCAAAAAAATCTTAGCCATCAAATCATGTGTTCAAATATATAAAGTTTTTGTGTAATAATTAGTGTTAAACTACATTGGTCAACTGATTAATTTTTTTTAAGTTTACGTTATGTACGTAAGTGGGATTATTAAGTTTTTTTTTTCACATTACGAACAGTTAAATTAATTTCCTATTTGAACATTTGACAACTCAGTACATCACATGAATAAAAATAAAATTAAGTAGAATTATGTACCTATGTAATTAATTTAGGATGTACTTATTCGGTTCTCTTTTCATATCATTTATTTATTTATTTACGCCCAATGGGTTTTTACATAAACAATTGTAATTAGTACTTATGTAACAAAAATAAGAATAAAAATAATAATTGTTTTATTCCCAGTTACGTGCGTGGGATGTGCAATGTAATGTTATCCATATTGGCATTATAGCGAACAATAATGTATAAAAAAATAAGAGAGGAACAACATGAATCAACATAAGGCACTAAATAAAAAAAAAAAAACATGAGAAAAAAGTGTAGGTACAGCGAATACCAAAAAAGTATATTAAAGTATAGTAAAAGGTAACAGTTAAGATATAAAGTGAGATACAGAGCATTATTCACTATGGTACTATTTTGTAAATGGAAGATGAAAAGAAATGAATTTTAATAAAATAGAAATATAATACTTATTTATTTCATATTATATTAGCGATAAAGAATGATGGAAATTTCTGTTTTTCTTATTTTTATTTTAACATGAAATAAATTAAAATATCAACAGAACTGAATTTGTTCCCGAGCCTATGTAATCTTTAGACTGGTGAATGCATGAAATAGTTTGTTTTCGACGAATTAACAGAAAACAACTCTGGACATCTGGTACTCGGGACGTTATAAGCTTTGCTAAGCCAGATGCATCCATTGCGCCATAACTAATTTGTATAAAAGTTCAGAGTCGCTCACGGTTCTTCTGCAAGATAAGTCGGTTAAATCAATTAACATAATTAATTTGTTCAATGGGCATGGATAGTTTGAAAAAACATTTCATAGCCTTATTTACCTCATGGATGTGTGCGACAAATATTAGTGTTTCAACGAATGAGATACCTAGATCTTTGATATGAGGAAAATTGTTGATAATATAATGATACAGAATAGGATTTTCATCTGTAGAGAATGATATAAATTGACACTTTCTAAAGAGTTCATTGTAAATATACCACTGCAAGCGATCGAGATAATATTAAAGAATATTACAGTCTTTTTTTTATAAACAATAATTATTAGCCTGAAACACTCATCCAAATTGAAAAAACCTTCCGAGAAAAGATAAATGTCGCCGACAGGACTCGAACCTGCACCCTTCTGATTGCCGTTCAGATGCTCTACCGTTGAGCTACGTCGGCTTATCGCAAACCCGCCAAGTTAATCAATATATACATTCATTCAATAATTACTGTTTTTATTATATTTCACCTGTAAATAATTATTGTTTGTAAAAATAATTGATACTCTTTGCGCTATGCACAAAAATCTTGTCTTAAAACTTTAGTTTATCAATTAATAAATATTTGACAAGTCAAAAGCATTTTTCACCAATAAAATGTAGACATAATTTGTCTCGACGCCATCTATTGAGGGATTTAGCCGTTACAAGCCTTTCTCATACAAATAAAGTTGGTTGTTTACAGGTGAAATATAATAAAAACAGAAATTATTGAATGAAACACTAGTATATATTGATTAACTTGGCGGGTTTGCGATAAGCCGACGTAGCTCAACGGTAGAGCATCTGACCGGCAATCAGAAGGGTGCAGGTTTGAGTTCTGTCGGCGACACTTATCTTTTCTCGGAAGGTTTTTTCAATTTGGATGAGTTTTTCAGCTAATAATCATTGTTTATAAAAAAAAATTATATTTACCCATTGCGCTATGCACAAAAATCTTGTCTTAAAAACTTTAGTTTCTCAATTAATAAATATTACAATCATTGATAGAAGTAATCGTTTGGAAAATCTTGAGGTCATAGGCAAATAAGAGTAAGTTTACTGCTTTCAATATCGTTACAATATTATTGATAAATATTAAAAATAATACAAGGCTCAAGTGAGAACCCCGTGGAACTCCCCTGGAAGCCTCATATTCCTTTGCAATATAATTCAATTTTTTTACTTTTTTTTTTTTATATGAATACCTCACAAGAGTCCCAACTGCTCCCAACCGTCTGGAGCCAGTGAGACTATGGCATTCCCAATTGGGGAATGTTGTGAGGCTGAAGGTATTGTGGGGAGGGGAAGGAGAAGGGGAAGAGGAAGGTTGAGAATACCTGGCTATTCAGATCTGGTCACCAAACACGGCTAAAAGCCATTTCAAGCAACGTTTCAATTCTGAATGGTCTTTTCACCAGAGGCGATACTGAGAGTATCTTCCACTCTGGAACGTGCGCAAATATACTCTATATTATTTTTAAATGAATTAATTGTGAAACAACACAAATTAATAAAATAAAAATTCCTTCGGATTCGTAGTCGAGAGCCTTACCCCTCGACCATGGAGGCCGTCAGAGATTTTTACTGAGATTTTTCTCAATTACATGTAATTTTCAATCGGTTTAATATACTACCAGATGTACGTAATACTTTTAGTTTTAATAAAAATTACATATCACATCAAATTTTATTAAAAACTAAAAGTTTTAAGTTTTAAAAATATATATATTGTGTGAAATATATTTTTTTTAAATTTCTTCGATAAGTTCTTTAGTTAACCATTATAGTCATGCATGGTTTTACGACCCTTTTCACAAGAGATCTAATTTCCATGGCATCTAGTCTACTTTCGTCTGCCAGTTCCATGCTTCACTTCCATACATCAGAATTAATATCATTCTTTGCCGTATCTAAATGCATTACATCATTAATTCTACGATTTTATTATATTTCACTTGCAATTATCGCATACACGACACTCAATATGAATCTCACTTTGCGAATAGTTGAGATTTGAAACAATATATATTGTCTAAATATAAATATCTATAAAAGCTCTGTTTTTATCTTCATATTACCAAATTGTTTATTATACAGAAAGTGTAATTCGATATGTCGGAAGTTGAGATCAAAGGCGCGTCAGAGGAGACAGCTTAAAACAGTATCCGTATCCATCAAGTCAATTGATTCATCTCCTCATTGTTCAGGTGGAAACTGGGCACTTCAAACATCAGACAATAATATTTTGAGATCCTTTTGAGCTTTTCCTGGGATAATTAGTCAATGTCATAATTTCTACGTATATATGCAGTCCGTTTTATTGTTCTTGATTTTCGGATGTTTTTGATCTTTTAGACTAGGCAATATTCCAGAAACGCAATTTGATAATGTGTATTTGAATAAATTTGTGGTCAAACGATAAAGTATTTTTATTCCTCATTTTCAACTTGTTCTAAAATCTCACGTGTTAGCTCGGATGTGGGTTACGAAAAACATTTATTTAAATATATTCAAAACAAAACAACATACAAACAAAAACATATCCCAAGTATGCACATTTATTTCTTAGTGTGGATATTTTAAACAAACACGTGAATAGCATGTAAACAAAAGAGTTCGAAAGAGTGAAATCTTGTTTTTTTTTGTGAATCAGTTTCATTATACCAGATAGATGTCATTAGATATAGCTGTGTATAAAAGTTTCTTAAAGTAGTTTTAAAATGCCAATATTTTAAAATATCCCTCCCAATTTGTATAATCGAGACAAATTTGACACAACATCTTAATATCGATTTGTTTTTTTTTTTCCATCTGGGTCCAAAGAAAAACATAATTTAACAACAACAAAAAACCAAAACCAATTATACCAGCACAAATTGCAACTCTGAAAGTATTAAAATGGTAGAAGGAATTTATAACATCCTACGAGTAAAACACAATATTGAGATACTTATTTTTAAAATTTACTACAATAATAATTGAACGCCACTTTATTTATGCATGAAATAATCAACATGAAAAATATTCCACTTTCTACATTTTTAAAAATTACCTAGGTATATATCTACTTCAAACCGAAACTAATGGGAGAAAAAAAAACGTAATTCTGCTAACTAGGTAAACTACGGTAATGCAACCACCTAGCTAATGTCGAGTTCGCATTAAAAAGAAATAGTCCGTATAGTACAGACGGAATAACAAATGGACCGAGTCCAACGGGGAAATCTGGTTTACAAATAAATGGAACAGGAATATATAAAGACTGTTTTCAATGCCGCCAAAATTGTTGGCATTATAAGCTGTTTCTTATTAAACCCGTATAAAATATTCCATAAAGGTAATTTTTTTTAAATTATTTTCCTAGCGTTGTTCGTACATATTATTAACAGATCTACCATATATCCAAACGTATGAATGGGTATTAGGCATGTGTATTGTACCTACTTTTTTTTTTTTTTTTTTTTTTATATGAATACCGCACAAGAGTCTCAACTGCTCCCAACCGTCTGGAGCCAGTGAGACTATGGCATTCCCAATTGGGGAATGTTGTGAGGCTGAAGGGATTGGGGAGGGGAAGGAGAAGGGGAAGAGGAAGGTGGGGTAATACCTGGCTATTCAGATCTGGTCACCAAACACGGCTAAAAGCCATTTCAAGCAACGTTTCAATTCTGAATGGTGGTCTTTCACCAGGGCGATACTGAGAGTATCTTCCACTCTGGAACGTGCGCAAATATACTATATATTATTTTTATTTAATTAATTGTGAAACAACACAAATCAATTAAATAAAATTTACTTGCGCACGCCGGGATTTGAACCCGCGACCTTCGGATTCGTAGTCGAGAGCCTTACCCCTCGACCGTGGAGGCCGCCTACTGATCTTATCATACGTACCAGCAGGGAAAAGCAAAAAAATAATATAATTTCTCGAAATGATTGATATTCAGTTTGTGGCGTCATTATTAATTAATTAATTAAAAATATACTTTGTTTACACCACTTTATAAATATACATAAACATGTAAATGTTTATTAATTGTTTTTGTGTTTAATTCGTACAACTCCATTTATTTTTTTTTTTTAATTTAATGTAAATCAAATTTAATAATGTTATTATTAAGTTCTGCAAGTATTTTTAGTTTTTATTATTGTGACAGCTGTTTCGGCGTTTAAGGCCATTTTCAAACTGTGGTTAATCCACATTGTGACGACTTATTTAAATGATTTTATTTACTCCCACTCCTTTTCAATTTGGACGTATTATAATAGGATAATAAATCGTTACCCGTAATAAAAACTAAAAATACTTGCAGAACTTAATAATAACATTATTAAATTTGATTACATTAAATTTAAAAAAAAAGAAAATGTTAACAAAAATATAAATTAAATATAAATTAAATTATTTTCTGCACATTTTCAATGATCCTCCTGCAAGTTATGTAAATGTATGTATTACTTTCGGATGGTTTGCTGTAATTTGAAGAGTCTTCAGTTGATAAAAATAAAAATCAAATATTGTTATTGATTTTGATTTTGGATAAAACGAGATGCATGCAGTGTTATATATACCACGCGTGTTTGCACTTTTGGTTTTGGTACAGGGTGGGTAAATAGAATACAGTAAGTAATTATCAGTCAGTAGATATTCCGCCAAAAAGCAAGCCAACCATTCCAATCAGTATAGATGCAGAGTGTCACGGCATCCGACAAATAATAATGATCTTGAGGCCAGCTGGGAAGTGAACAGTGAACGGGGCATCGAGCAGAGAATAGGACTTCCATGTGCAGAACAGGCACTGACTGGCGTCACGCCGGTCGTGCGGGACCCGTTACGTCACCTGTCACTCGGGAGCGTGACCGTGACTGCAGCTACTTCCTATAGTATGAAGTATGGTTAGATTGGGTATGCCTGAACAGCGCACAGACACTGCACTGCACGGGTACAGGGTGAATCTAATAACTATCGACGATGAAAGAAAGGGTTAATAATGAAATAAAATTCATATAAAATACAAGTAGCATTATTAAATAGGTTAAAGTCAAGTATTTATTATGGATAGGGTTTTAATGTGGAACCTAGTAGAACTATTATCGGTACTTCAGGAAACACATGGACATGGATAACACTAATAAACATAGATACAATGTGAATAGAATGAAAAACACTTATTCACCTACAGTGGCATTGGATCCATGACAGTTGATCCCCCGGCAGTTCGCCCCCGACAGTTGCCCCCCCCGGAGTCTTGAGTGTAAAGTGCAGTCGGCTTACATATAAGTATGTCATATTTTGTTATTCGGCCGTATATCCTCACTGCATACTCCTTCGGGAGTTCGGCTTTCATGTTAGTAAAAATATTTTATTTAGCGGATTTCTACTTAAGACGCCTGCAGACATAAGTATATCAATTTTTGTTATACGACCGCATGTCCTCTCTGCATACTTCCTTTATAATGAGGACGTACGACAGAAATAATCTTTTAGGCCTCTAGGGGATCAACTGTCCGAGGGATCAACTATCGGAGGGATCAACTGTCAGGGAATCAACTGCCGGGTCACCGGTGGCATTATACCTTGACAAGAAGAAGGCAACGCCAAACAATCATTAACAACCCAGGTGAACTATTTATTTATGTAATTAATAAGAAGAACTTTGTTTACACCATTGTTTTTAATATTTAAATATTTACATATTTCAGAGGCAAAGCTTCCCTCATCAGGAAAAACAATATACTACTATTCATTTATTTACCTTGACATTTAAATTATATTTGTATTTTCAAGGTATAATAAATTACCATATATTGAGGTGTAAGTCGAAATTTCTATTATATTATGCCTTGTTGATATTGATTCCAAACTAGATTGATTGCCTCTTCTAAGAAATTATTCAATTGACTATATAAATAAAATTGTTACACGCGTAATTCGATAGTTCTGAATATTGGAAATAGATGAAGTGAGCATTTGAGACAGACAATGGTCACTGTGACTATCTGAACATGCTGTGCTTTAGGGTGGTCACTCATCCGAGGCACAGCTGAGGGCTGCGGAGACTGACATGGACCGCCTGAGACACAAGTCTCGTGGAATCATTCAAACATCAATCGGTTTTGTCTTGTGATATTTCTTCGAGACTTAACAGATATTGCGAACACTTGGGACTGATGATCGAATTAAATAAATTATATTTGTGTATGTCAGTTTGTCATGTGGAGAATTTTATATTTCATAAAAAGTTGCGCTGCAATTGTGTAATGGGAATTACATTTGATATTGGTGTTTATGTAAAAACATACTCAGAAAATTAATTACGTATTTTTATCCCCGACTGACCAAAATTTTGATTAATATGTACAAATTTTTTTTTCTGTGCGAATACCGGAGCTCCGCAGCAAAGCGACAAGAGATTTGAATCTTGGTTTCAGTGTCGATAAATCGTCGTTTATTGAAAGAACGTTAGACAGTTTCATACAATACAGAATGTTTAAATATAAGTACTATATATGTTGCATAATTACATTATTATATGGTTTATATTACCTACCTCACTAGGTGAAACCTGTTCTGAGGTAGGTTGTGATGGTCTAGTAAATAAAAATGACAAAATTAGTCGATAGTGTCTACTATAGCATTTTTCTTCTTTTTAATTAAATGAAACTAACCAAAACGCATAAATACTGCAATATTTCGCTTTCACATGAGTACATCACGACACAGGTTTTCCTGGTGAGATGTCTACGAAATACATAACTTTCATTTTCCAGTATCACCTTTCCAAACCTACCTTACACTCCACATTATAAAAAATACTCTTAAAAACACCGCTATGTATCATACTTATAAATACAGTATAATGGGTAGATGTAAATAAACACACGGACAACAAACGAAAACGAAACAGTTTTAAAAATGATAATAACACAGGTTTTATAGATATTCGGATTTGTAATATAGTATCTAAGTACCAAAATAAAATAAAACTGCATTGAATAGCTTGAATGATATATTCCTCAAATGGAATCTTCATACCCAAATCATCGGAAATAAAATAAGAAAAACCATTCTATTTTCCAGAACCTTACGAAACTTTCTCGACTTACAACACTTGAAAATGATTTATTTTGCGGTCTGTCAATCTATTATTGAGTATGGTATCATAGCAAGGGGAGGTGGTACTTCATCTGCACTAGACCCAATCATGAAGGCACAGAAAACGATTATAAAAATAATCCTTAATCTACCTCTTATTACAGACTCTAACTTAATCTTTAATATAATTAGAGTATTTGACGTTCGGCAGATTTACGATAAAACAATCCTCACTAATCTTTATAACAAAAGTAAATACCATGAAAAAGATTAAACACTCGTATCAATAGAAATGCCAACAAAGATTTACTCCAAATTCCTGTAATTCATAGTACTTTTGGGCAACGGAATTTTAGGTACTTTGCGACAAGAATTTACAACATTCTTCCAGTTAGCATAAAAAAATCTGATTCACAAAAGAAAATTCAAACACAATGTAAAAAATTGGATTAAAAGTAATGATAGGGCATTTACCGGTGCACTCACGCAAATTCTAAATTATTGATTAAAACTATAAAATAATTTGCAAAATTACTGCCTCAACACAGGCTAGCCTAGTGAGGCGGGTTATGTGAAACTTCATCTATAACTATTATTATATTATTTTCTATTTTACTTTATAAACCACTGTACACTTACATTATTATATTATACATGTCTTTTAGTTATTGTTAAATTTAATTACAATAAAGATATTATTATTATTATTATATTCGCTTTACTTCCAAAGTACTATATTATTGTTTGTTATTATCTGTGTATATTGTTAAATTGTCTTAAATGTTTCGCATAGTGTCACTGTTATTTCAAATAATTCTGATCATCAGCCGCTTCAATTCCAGTTGTTTATAGCCGCGTAAAGATGCGTCTAATTGATTGCAGCATTTATGAATATGTATTTAATTAATTATTCCTGTCGTATATTACTCTCGGATGTATCTATGCAGAAATGCAGACTAATTTACCGGCAGGCGATGCCATTCTCCGCTTGTACGTGGAAATGTCAGCGATCCTCGGGACTGACACACATAAATGTGAGCGAGTGTCGCAGAAGATTGATTTCGTTGTTCCTCCTCCCTGCGCTCTGCTCTGCGTATGGATTCCGTGATGATTCACACGCGGCACGTGGCATATCATTTTACATTTAAGAGCTTTTCAAATTTCACGGTTTCGCTTCGTTAACGTCGTACAGATATAACTTTTTCAAATCATAAAATATCTCGTAGTGAAAAGTCGTAAACAGTATCTAAGATGTGAACACTTAAAACCGAATATTAATTACGAAAACGGCTTTTAGATAATGGTTTTCTGGGTTAACCACTATTGCAGTAGAATCTAGTTTTATGCAGGAAGAGAACACAAATAATATTATATTCATTCTAATGATATCCGCGAAGAAACATGGTACTGTTATTGCAGAACTATTATATTCATTCTAATGATATCCGGGAAGAAGCATAATAATAATAATAATAATAATCGGATGATTTGTATAGCGCCGTTTTTGTGAAAAATCACCTCAAGGGCGCTGTACAAATATTTCTTAACTAATTATGTAGAAACAGATACAGAAAAACATACTTACCTGGCAGGTCGCGTACTGTTATTGCAGAACTATTATATTCATTCTAATGATATCCGGGAAGAAACATAGTACTGTTATTGCAGAACTATTGTATTTATTCTAATGATATTCGGGAAGAAACATAGTACTGTTATTGCAGAACTATTATATTCATTCTAATGATATCCGGGAAGAAACATACTATTATATTCATTCTAATGATATCCGGGAAGAAACATAGTACTGTTATTGCAGAACTATTGTATTTGTTCTAATGATATTCGGGAAGAAACATAGTAATGTTATTGCAGAACTATTATATTTATTCTAATGATATTCGGGAAGAAACATAGGACTGTTGTTGCAGAACTATTATATTCATTCTATTGATATCCGGGAAGAAACATAGTAATGTTATTGCAGAACTTAACTTCTGTTTATAAATCTCCCCCATTTGCTAAATAATTTGATCATGGGCTCATTTGTGTGATGTCACTATCGTTAAATTAAAAAAAGTTTAAATTCCTCATGAACGCTTTACATTGTTGGTGTGCAATGTAACATAGTGTAAAGTATCAAAGTGTCACGTGGTTTTTCATTTGTAACATTGTAAAAGTTGCACAAGTACCTTTCTAGAATTTTAATCAAGTATTTGAAAACAACATCACAAAAATTCATTTGTACGAATTTCCGTCGCATGTGTCGCGTTAAAACTCGCGAATATTTACATGAAACGCCGCGTCGCGTCGGTTTCGATCGCGTCTGGTTAATTCGAAAAGTGCGCATCGAAACTGAAATATGGTCTATTCACTCGCCGCGCCCGACCACTCATCGTCATCGCCCTAATCGATTGATTGAATCTGTACAGCATTCAGATGGCTATTGAAAATGTTATCGTTGTATTGCCACAATGGCATTTCTAATCACGGACGGCCATCAGCCGGCGCTGACAGGACCACTCCGCGTCGCTGAAATGTTTCATATGAAGTGCATTTAAATGGAAAAATATTTTTTGTTCCATCAAAACTTAATAACCGGAAGCAGGGTTTTTATTTGGAAAGAGTTCTCTTTCCAATAGTTCGCTTTTAAAAAAATTGTTGATGTTGAAAATCAATACAGTCCGCTTTATTTTTTGATAAATACTTTAATGAAACAATGTTTCTTTTCCATCTTTATAAAGTTTATTTGCAAAGGTAGAGATATTACTTGAAACACAAACAAAAAACAATGTAAAACGTATGAATTATACGTAGAAATGTGTAATATAAACGTGTCTCCAACATATACAAGTACAGTGCGGGCAATATTACGGTTAACCGCTTATTTAAGTCGCAAAAACAATTTTTTCTAATTTCGAAACTGTCAATTCATGGAAGAATTCCAATTAAATATGAATATTAACATCGTCAAACTAGATGCCCATGATAGGGTGAAACCGGTCTGGTCCAAAATAAATAAGTGGAAAAAGGTTTTTTTAATCAAAAATATTCATACCGCAAGAACTAGATTTATTATTGTTTCCGGATGATTTGTACTATTTTATTACTTCAGGGTTACGTAACATTAAATAATGTGTGTTAATAGATTTAATAAGAACGAATTAAATATTTATTAAATGTGGAAGAATATGTAATTATTTTTAAAAAAACGAATATTATGTACAAAAGTTATTATGAAATATTTTAAAAAAACATTCTCTCAACGTGAAAATTAATTTTAAAAATGTAAAATATTCTTGGAAAAAACGCTTTCAAAAACACAGATATGAAAAAAAAAATTAATTCTAAAATTCGTTTTGACAGTTTTCAAGAAAACTGACGTTTAATTAGTAGAACCAAACGATTTTTATTAAATAAGTAGGTACCTTTATTGAAAATCAAGCAAGAATAACTTTCTTCGAAACAAAAACTTCAACTCCCTATGAAATGGGAAAATTTACTTGTTGGATATTTTCTGTCCTGCTTTTCAAGTTTAAGTTTTCTTTGCTTGGCATCCATTAAATCTTCGTTAAGACTGTACAAAATTATGTGTTGAAAACCACCCCTAATTAAGTCAGTTCAAAGGTAATTTCAACATTTTAATTATCAATATAAAATATTTTAATATTCATCGATTGGATATTTGATATCAATGTCACATTTCAATTTCTATAAAATACCCCAACTATATTAATCCAAGGATATATTTCTAAAATCAGTCAGCCAAGCATATAAGCAAAGGTGTATTTTAAATCTGTGTCAACACTAGATAATGATTGGTGAAAAGGTGAATACAAAACGATACGAAAAATAAACAATATTTCAGCCACCGTGATGTTGGCCGTAAAGTTCCCATCCGATGGCGATGGCGGAAAGCCGACTCTATCCGTGCGAATAATCCACGACGAACCAGTTTTCTGTGATTTTACGTGGAAAACTTATTACGAATTTCCGCTTGAATTTTCTTTTGCTTTCCCGATTGCCATTCAAATTTACCGAGGGCGCCGTGTACGCCAAAACTAATTTGTTATATCGTCGCAGGGAAAAAGCCTAGAAATTTACATACTATTTATCTTAGGTTTGATGGCCGTAACCTCTTCTCGCTCCGTGTATCCGATAGGAAATGTGAGGAAGGTTTTTTTGATATTGAATTTTTGTTAAAAGAGGCGCTTTGATAAATAATCTTCGACACAGATTTAAAGTTTATCGTGCTCTCACAAATTTCTCGCTCTTTTGTGAAATATATTTTTCATGCATTATATACGTGCATAATTTCAAACATCAGCAAATAAAGTCGGATAAAAGTTATAAACGTATGAAGATAAGAAAAAATACAGAAAACCCGTATTTAAGTGTCCCAAATAGGAAAAAAAAACAATAAAAAGTCGTGAACAGAAACAATTTCCACACAAGTGCCTCCCTACGCATTAGCGACAGTCAAGTGCTCGCTTAATAGAATGGTTATGGCGTTGTTCATTTTACATTTAAAGTTAAAGTATACGACGGTAATTCGTTGGCATCCAGTCGGGTTAAGGGTTTTTACAAAAGTAAAATTTTGGACATTACATACCATACTGATCCGGTCATTGGAACAGAATACCCTACATGTGCTTCTTAACTCGCTTTAATATCTCTTTTTAAAGAATTTTTCATGAATTATTACTCCCATAAATAATCTGAATTCATTGGGATGTGACTAGATAATATTTAAAATTAATTCATTATAAAATATAAGGGATATAATACCTACTAATAATATCCTACCTTTACCCAAGGTTAGTGTCCACAGATGCGTAATTATACAATAAAATGTACTAAATCTCTTTTTTTTATATTCAGAGCATCAATTCTTAATATTTAACATTCTTCTGAATTTCTTAGTACGTTCTTCCGTGGCTGCAATTCATGTATTTTTTTAACCACGCAGGGCAACCTTGTGAATCATATTTCAACGGGTCCCACCCATAAATTATGTAAGCAAGAAAGGTCCTTCCATTAGGGCGCTATAGAAGTAATTGCACCGTGTTATAATATTTTTAATTCGAAGAGGGTAACGTTTTGACTAGCTTTTGAAAAGCCGAGATTTCGACCCTTTTTAATACGAACAATATTCAAATGGGACTGAACCCTGCATACGCATAAAGGAAAACAATGGAGGCCAACATTATCCCGCTCTAGATAGCTACTGTACGTTCCTTATTCCTTATAATGTTGGAATTAAATTTACCCTTACGACAGAAGTAGAATGGGGTGAACTTTCTAAGCTAGGTATATGCGTGATGGTAATACCAATGCCTCTGATAGAATCTCTTTCGATAAGATCTCCCGTAGAAGTTACAAGTTACAGGCTAATAAATAGCCGAAATAGTAGATGTGTCAAGGCTAGAAAGAACACGGTTCTAGGGGAGGAACACAATAAGAGTTCATAAGTAGGACACGAAGTCTCCATAAAATATAAAAGCATTTATCAACATTACACCCCGTTACGGTTACAAATTACTGAAAATTGTTCGAGAACTGAAATACGGAGCCGAAAAATATCGTTTTATTTTTAAATTGGTAGTTTTATGAACGGAGAAGATAATTACATTGGACTTTAGGGGAATATTTTTCTCGGTTAAAAACCGCATGTTTTTACACTATGAACTTTGCTAATATTGTTAAACATAACAAATCGTTTATACCAGAAATATGTCGTATTATAATTACGCGGAGATATTAATAATAAGTACAAAAGAAAACATAGAGAAACCATGTACAAAATACTGATATAAAAACACTAGTAAATTGTGCAAAATTATATACAAATATGTACTAGAAACTAACAATAGCAACATGGCTAATAATGGGAAAGGAATGATTATTTTTACGATGACTTTGAGGTGGTGATGAAGATTTAGAATCGACTATAATCGTTATGAAATTGTAGTTTCTTCTGTATTTAGTTCTAGCTAACCTCACATATATATCACGGATAGTGGTTTAAAGTGTATAGGGACATAAAGTTACGCCGGCTTTAAAATTATAATATTGGTCTAATTTCATTTGTAGGAATAATTATTTATCACACAAAGAACGCGCTTAATATAATATATTCAACACAAAATAAATAAAAATATTCACAAAAAATTCGACGGTCACATACTTATTCATGCATATATGGATTTTCAGACTTACGAGACTTTTTTTTTCAGGAAAATGATTCACGCAACCGGAAGAGAAGAGCTGGAGTTTTTCAATCCGAGGGTTGTAAGAGTTGTTTACTCCCCCAGCCAATTCAGGTTGCATATGGGGTGGGGAATGCGCACCCTTGATTGCAACGCCGAGAGATACAACCTTAGCGGATGTATGAATGTCGGTATGTACATACACATGTGTATGTATGAATGTATGTTTGCATACGTGTCTAAGTTTGCATGTCTGCGTGTAGGTATATACGTAAGGACGACGCCGGAGCCTGTATTGCACAGTTACTACTTGCGAGATTGGTAAGCTCGTAGGAATTTTTGAATAATGGTTATAAACTGGAGTTTAAAATAAAATTCCGAATACAAATGAAATTAATATAGAGAACCTTACATCTTGGACGAAATATTTATTGTGTTCGCGTAATATTTTTTTAATGAAATATGAAACGTAGATGATGTTTTTTATAGATTAACTTGCTGATGTGTCCCCGTCCTTGCTCGGGTTTTTTAACTTGTCATTAGGGTACCATAATTGATTCAACAGCGAAAGTAAATATCTCCAAATAAAGAAACATTCATTTGAATATTTTATTTCATTCCAAACGTTTATTTTTTCAAAATATATCTAAATCATAAAGTTCTTAAGTAGGTACCTACTTGTGTTTTCCATTTTGAAAATATTCTACCCAAAAAAACCTTCTTCATTTGAATATGCAATCTGTGGCTAACCAGAGTGTTATATCTATGGGCTATCCGAAATAATAATAATAATACATATTGGATTTCAATTAAACTACTCTCTAAACCTTCCCGGTACTAATAAGAACAAACTTTGGTATTTTCAGCGAAACCGGTATAGTAATTTTTGAGAAAATCGAGTACAAACAAAGAAACAAAGAAACAAACTTGCATAGATTATTTTTATATATAGATGACTTTAATTAATGGATATTATGGTGTGTAAGGTAAATCGCAAATTCCCTTTCCTCAAAACGTTATGTGAAAGAGCTCAATTCATAATGCAGTAATAAGATTATTAAGTTGATTTGTTCCTGCTACTATCACTGACTTGTGCCATATATTATGAGTATGTTATTAGAGAGGGAAAAATCTTGAAAAGTGCCCGGCTTCGCCCGAGCTTAAATACTGATTTTTTTTTTTCTTAATCAAAATTTTAAAACATTGAAAAACAAGATGACGTCTTGTCTTGTAAAATCGCTAGCAAATATAAATAAAATAAAATACAAATATAAAATTACAGAGAAAAAAAAGTTACTTGCATAAACGACGTCCAATAGCATCAATCCATTGCTTACGTACTCAATATATCCGTTAAATGAAGTGGTTTACCTGAAACAAAAACACAAAAAATTAATATACTTTTAAAAAATATTATAATCACTTGTTTTATAACCCAGCTTTGTCCATGTTTCAACATTCCCTAGTTTCCTCAATGAACGCATGAAATACTCGTATATTAAAAAAATAAAATTGGCAAGTAATTTTTTGACATTTAAATGTAAATATTTAAATGCTTCATAACTCAAATTTAACAAATCAGCTGTCAATAGAGATTGCAAAATCCACAACACATTTTTGCGCTGTACTGCAAACGAATTCCAAAATCATGACTCCGGTCAAATGCATTGACCGCCATACTAAAAAAATAGTCAAATATCCACAAAATTTCCAAACAAACCATCTTTTAACGCTAGTAAAAGTAGTCTTAACAATGAACGTTCAATTCAATGAGATTTAAAGGTGGAGATGCTTTACAAAGAATTACGTGCACACTTATTCTTTCCAAGATAGTTTTATGAGTTATTCCTTAGTTCCGCAAAGTGTTGGGACCCATTAAATAGTCATAGTTGAGTTCTTCTGAGTCAACACAATATGCAAAGCTGCAGAGGGGTCTCACTCACACTGAATGTATGGACCCAAGAGCGGATATAATGGAGACCATAGGATGATTGTAGGAGAGATAAAGTCTTCTGTGAAGTCGGTGGCAAGAGCATTATTATCCATACACCCTCAAATGCACTCGTTATTTAAAAAAAGTGCATATAGGTGAAGGTATGTTATGAGATCACCTGATAAAATTTATAGAGGCAGATAAATGCTAGAAGTTACACATGAGCGATGAGAAAAGAAAAATGTTAAAAAGGTGTCAATAAATTCTTTTGAAGTTATGACAAACCACCAACTTAATTTTAGTATTTTATTTACTACGAGAAATTGAAGAGTTTAAAACTTACGTTTGAAAAACCACCCTTCACATTTTCCAAATTTGAATCATTTAATATCCCGTTAGGAAGTAATAAATTAATGGTTTTAGCACACGAGAGTGAAAACAATCCTTTTTTTAAACTCTGTTAAGGTTAAACGAAACGTTATACGCGCTCATAGATGGCGCTAATTCTAATATAAAAATAAAAATAATAATAATAATAATAAAATAAAATATTTTAAAAAACACTTTTTAGCACTAAATGTTTTTAAATGATTGTTTGTTGAGGTTATTATAAGTTTAAAGCTCAAGTCCTTCAAGAAACTTAATAAATACTGTATATGTTAGTTTCACAATAATATATTGTATTTGTATAATAAGTTTCTTGTAGGATTTGAGCTTTAAATCAATGGTAACAAAATATTCCATATCACATTCCGTGTATACATCCGCCAACAAACAATTCACTTCAATATTTAAACCATTACGTGCTAAAACTATTTTTTATTTATTAGAATAAATATAAAGCGCCATCTGTGAGCGCGTATTACGTTTCGTTTAGCCTTAAAATATGTATAATACAAAGAGGTACGGAATACATGATTGCAGTACGTAGATTTCTGTAATGCACGATTCCTTTATTTTAATTTGAGTGAAAAAACTTTTCCTAGTACCTATCAATGCAAATTCAACGCAAATCAACAATTTATTGTCTGTATGTATAACACACATAACGCGATGTTTAGATACGCATAACCACGATAACAGCGCCCTTGAGGTGATTTTTCACAAAAACGGCGCTATACAAATCATCCAATTATTATTATTATTATTACATAGAGTTAGTTATATGTTTGTTTCCAGTTTTTCTAGTAAAATAAGATTACAAAAACATAACGGGCAAATAATGTTATTTCTATGAGAAATTCTTAACTCCCGTGACGGTAAGATAATATTCTATCATGTTGACTGTTCTACATGAATTATTTAAAAAAAATTGTATCCTTATATGTACATATAAGGATACAATTTTTTTATATATACTTTAATTCGTGTTAATCTTGCTCATGAAAGGGACGCTTAGTTTGGGCATGTAGAGCGAATGAACAAAGAAGGGAGAGTAAGGAGAATATATGACGCGAATATGAATGGAAGAAGAAGCAGAGGACGCCCGAGGTAGACATGGCACCATCAAGTGAATCAAATAATTGAGTCGGGCCATTTCAGAAGTCGTAATAATAGAAGAGAATGTATGAGACGATGAATGAATGAAGCAAGAAGTGTATGCCAAGATCGATTTGTTTGGCGGTCCGTCCTCTCTGCCTACCCCTGCGGAGAAACGGCGTGATGGTTAGTTAGTTTTATTCATGTTATTTTTTAGAATTGTTATTTTATATAAGTCTTACAAAACAGAATAATTTCAGTTTGAGTGTAAGAAATCTCTCATTTTTTTAACATATTTATTGATTTCAATTTATATAAAAAATTATCAATAGTTTTTTTTTTCTTTCTAAAACTTAACATATATTAGCGTTATTACGACGTTGATACGACATATATTACGGTATTTAAAATTTTTCTAAATTAGAAACTTACGGCACGTAGGTATGCATTTACTTATTTGTTTTCATCTTCTACGGTGCAGAAAGACCTGATTTTGTTTTTTTTTTTATTTTCGAAGCAGATGTCTCTTATATGTGGGCATTCAAGGGTTTTCATGGGCTGCCAATGTTTGAATATAAAGAAGTAATTACAATTTAATTAACGTAAATTTAAGCCACGAAATCGCGATATTAAAGTAACAACCATGCAGTGCCCTACCGAAACCGTCCACCATTGCACTACGGAACGAAATGAATCAAAGTTTGTTCATTCCGAGTAGCAGTACACTTATCTTCATTCGTGTTTATTCCTGGTGCGACAACTTTAATTACTATTTCAAAATTAATTATTTCAAAATGAGAAATAAAGGAGCAAACTGCGAAGTTATAATTAAAAAGAAATTGAATTAACGCCGAGGCGAGAAGTCATTTTCATTAAAAAATATATTTAAAAAATGTTTTCCCGCTGATAAATATCGCCGTGGAACTTGAAAAGTCCTGATTTACATCTTAATTCGTAGGGGAGGACTTCAAAACGGAATTCTCTAAATTAAAGGGTGCACATTCATATTGTGCGCCACATAAAAAACCACTTAATATTATTTTAATTATTCGCGGTTTCTTTTGCAATTTTTGTGCCAAAAACTGCCGACTGAAAAATGTGGAACAAAAAATAACGTGGAATATTCGACGTGATTTCCTTTTACGTTTTTATGAACTACCAGGTGTCTTTTGAAGAACCTCACTATCATCAGCCTATGTAGTATAATAATAAAACTGTTTTTATTACACGTAAATAAGGTTATTGAAAAAATCATTTGAATGTTTTTTCACCCGCCATGCTTGGATCATGCTAGGGATGTCCCAAATACCCGTGTTATTGTGGACAAAATTACAGTTTGATTGGACAGATATTATAAAAGCCGTGCAATCCAATTTAGGAGGCGGGTAAGCGCCCCGGGAACCATTCATCGGTTAACCAATACCGTAGGTCATCCCAAGTGGTTCGCTAAGTTTGGTGATTTAGCAGGGGTGGTATCGTTCCATCGAGTGAGGTTTGTGTAGGTCTTGGTGGCGGATAAGTCTGCCCACCAACTTCGTGGTGGATAGTGGCGTGCAGTCCATAAAGGCAGAAAACCTATGACTACCGTAAAATTTTCGTAAGGAACTTGTACGTTCATTTATTCAGTTGGCCACAACAATCAGCAGAATGTGATATTAAATAGCCATTTTCAAATATTCAATTAAAAACTACACACCGCCTACATTTTATCATAGAGCAATGCACGCCACAAGTTATAGGCAGGATCGGGAGAGGCCGGTTGAAGGCGACCCCTTCACCTCTCCATCCAGACTCTCTCGACCCATCGTCTTGTACTGCAGTAGGAGAGATAGATTAATACGTTCGTTACTTCTGGACACACTGACCCCCAGATTCCTACCCACCTCTCACACCTTGTTCATTCCCAGAACTTCTTCCCATCTCATCTCTTTATAAGATCCTCCACACAGCACCCCGAAGATGCATAGACCCTAAGGGAAATTATTTTCCTCAGAGCCTACTGTGTGGAGTTAACGTAAAACAAATAAGAAAGGGTTGGTAAGAGTTGTCTGCACAGATGAGAACACGTAATGGTTTATCACCGGTGTAATCAAGCGAAGTTATTAGCATTGCCATTATATTGTGGTACGGGAATAGCGAAAACTGGACGTCAGCGGTTACCTTGTGAGGTATTCCATTCAAAGAAAAAAGTGTAATATTTCCCGACCATGAATGGCTTTCTCTGACGCGCTGCAGTATTCACAAAAAAAACTCCGAGTTTTTTTTAAATAAACTTCTCACAGAAGCCATCTTTGGGAATGTTGTGTGGAGAATCTTTTTAAATGAGAAAACTTCTTTCGGCAAGTATTTTACTGGAATACTCGTTGAAAAGATTAAAGAAAACAAAATAACATTATAATTAACGATACCGTATAAGCTATTCAGCCTTTTCGCAATACAACATACGATTTAATTAAATTGTGGCGATCAATAAACAAAACCACTGAAGAAATTACCTAGACTGCTGACATATATTCCTATATTCCTACATATCTGAATTCAATTCATCAGTTTCCTACATATTATATTCCTACATATCTGAATTCAATTTATCAGTTTCCTACATATTATATTCCTACATATCTGAATTCAATTCATCAGTTTCCTACATATTATATTTCTACATATCTGAATTCAATTCATCGGTTTCCTGCATATTATATGCCCACATATCTGAATTCATTTCATCAGTTTCCTTCATATTATATTCCTACATATCTGAATTCAATTGATCAGTTTCCCACATATCCTATCTCCTACATATTCCTACATATCTGAATTCAATTCATCCGTTTCCTACATATCTGAATTCAATTCATCATTTTGCTTCATATTATATTCCTACATATCTGAATTCAATTGATCAGTTTCCCACATATTATATTCCTACACATCTGAATTCAATTCATCAATTTCCTATATATCCTATTTCCTACATATTCCTACATATCTGAAATCAATTCATCAGTTTCCCACATATCCTATCTCCTACATATTCCTACATATCTGAATTCAATTCATCAGTTTCCTACATGTTATATTCCTACATATCTGAATGCAGTTCATCAGTTTGTACCGCAAGACGGTTTCGAGTAATGTCATTATTTCAGCCAACAGCGACAGCCCGTCTTAAAATTGCGTTTCTGTGTTGTTGCTCCCATCCAGAGTGCAGAATTAATGCCCTAGCCATATCTTGCGGTATTCCCGATGTGTTTGGAAACCAAACAGTGCTCGCACATAGTGACAGAAGGCACGTCATAATATATACTTCTTGTTACTTTCATTACTCGAGACAGCAGTGTATGTACCGGTGGCAGAGCCAGTGCCTGAGATGTATGGCCTTATTCCAATATGTGCATGCTTCAAGTTCGTCATCGCTTTGTTGTACAGAGCTCTTGTTCTATGATTTATTTAAGATCGCGATACTATTGAGGTGAGGGAAACAGCAATGAGAATACCTGGAGTTATTCAAAATTTGCTTACTAACCTAGCCCTGCACTATAAATGTCAAATATTAACATATTTCAATTTCTTCAAACGATTGGTATTTACTTTGTGGCGTCATTATTAATAAATTAATTAAAAATATACTTAGTATTCACCACTTTATACATATACATTGATTTCTATATGTTTCGAAAGCGATGCTTCCATCATCATGAATATACGAATACTTATATCCCCGATGATGAAAGTGGTGAATACTGAGTATATTTTTGAATTAACGTATTAACATATTAAACTAGAGTATACTAGAGTGCCAAGATTATTGTAAGAAGATCGTTCAGCAAACCGAACTGAAGATTGAAACTGAAGATTCCTGAAATTTTTCATACAAAAATCGAGTTTTTGAAAAGAATAAAACTATTTTCGCCCACAGCGACATCGATAATTCCATTTTTTCAATCTTAGCTCTCTAGCACGCTCAAAAGTCACGAGCCGCCAGTGCATATTACCCAAAAGCTATTAATTATTACTGTTATTCATTACTATATATATTGTCATTCATATTGACTTTAACAATGTTATCTAATAATTTCTGCGTTGTTCATTACGTGTTACTTTACACTTATGAGCCTAAATTTATGAACCGTACCTAATAAATAAATGTTTCCTTTATTAACCTTGTAATTTTGCTTCGACGTTGTATTATTTTCTTCGATGAAATATGTTAAAACCTTACAAGGTATATACTGTAACATCAAAATTCAATAGACAAACTTACATGCTTAATATTAAATTACCAATGGTAATAATGTAACCCCATGGGCATATTTGTATTATGAATAATAGCAAGAATCTTAAATCGCTTATGGTGACGATTTAAAGCGAAAGCAAAAAGTAAACGGGGAAAAAACGTAAAACCCAAAGACCAAGATTCTTCTGCTTTGTAACGGAGGTCGTCAATTACAAGCCTCACTAGACCTATTCTACGTTATTATTATTTAGGCTGGCCTACGTAAGTCCCCTTTGCTCACCTTTTATAATTTATTTACGTAATATTGCGTTACGTCGGGTTGAAAATTAATTTATAATTAGTTATTATAAAAAACTAATCCACGAAGGCAATTGAAATTAATAGTCATCCTTGGCAGTTCTTGACAGTATTCAATATAAGTGTGGATCTTTTGAAAAATGTAACGTCAGTCTCATTTTGAGTGAAGGGACTTAAACGATTTTCCATACAATGCTAAAATAAATTGGGTTTTCGAGGGTGACTTTCAACACATCATTCATTTTTGGGATTAAATATAAATTTTAAAGTACTTATCTAACAGTTTGTGGCTTATGTTTAATACATATATGTATTAGATTTTTTTAATCTAATTTTGACAACAGTAATCATAAAAAAAAATGATAGTAAATTCATTAGCAATTGTTCCAAACTAACGATCAAGATTATTCCAAAATAATGTTAATATTTGATTTATTTCTAAACTAACCTACGGTATTACTTGTCTGTGAACTGTAAGTGGAGCCAAGGAACATATTGTAGTGTGTACGTGCTTACGTCTTGAAATAAATATAATTTTATAATCATTAAATAACCGCACCCATTAAAGTTTCAATCGCTATATCGCATTTAAAATCGCATTATTCTGTCAATTCAAATACGTGAAAAAACAGTGAGAAAAACCACAACATTGGGAAATCTTTTGATTACGCGCTAGAGGGTAGCTTATTACTTATTATCGCATCTTTCCCCAACTTGACTCAGTGATTAATTCAGTAATCTTGGATCAAGAGCCGCCAAGATAAACTCCGCATTCGATACATTAGCTCCTCGCAATAGCAATAAAGTAATACAGTAATAAAGCAGCATTGGAAGCGCTGCGTAGACTTATCCGATCACACGGAGCGATACGGCTGGAGATTATGTGAACATTTAAACATCGCAAGACTAGGAAGATGCATATCTCCCTGCTGAGTGATGAGTGCGGAGCCGTAAATAGTCCCAGTGAGCTGTGCACGCGCTGAAATAGATAAAGAGGCTATGCTGCGTTCATTAATAATAGCGGAAAATGATAATAACAAACATGAAAATCTTTCTAGAACTGAAGAGTGACCTCTATGTGTTCACATATGAAACACAAACATGGTTATTTACATAATGTATAATGAAAAAATAAGAGTTTCCTATTAGAAGTGGTAAGACGGAATATTGGGGTAAGCATCAAATACAAGAAGACCAACAAACAATAGAAGTAGAAAAAATGATAATGTTGCGATAAGGATAGCCGATGATGTCAAAAACTCATCACCTGGTGTGACAGAGGAGAAATTACAAGAAGATCTCAAACAAAAGGGGGGTGAAGGGTCAAAAACTAAATTTGGAAGTATTAAAACTGCAGCCTGATCTAAAAGGCTGACCGCGGTAAAAGACAACACATTTTTTTGAGCCTACAGGTCAAACGCGTATCATCTTCCGCTCAAATGGTCGTTTTTACATCTAGTTCATGGGCGTAAGAGTTAAAAGCTTGGTTCTAGGATAGCTCGCCAGCTTTTGCATTTTTTCCCCTCCTACGTCATGAATCTCTTCAAGACCAAAGATCTCTCCTTCCGTTCCTTAAAAATAAAGCGGTCCGTCTCCAAATATGAAGCCCTGAAGAAAATACCAAGGTGTAACATATGGAGTAAATTCTTAAACAGATCATTACAGGACTTACATCGAGGTCAATTTCAGCTTTATGGAAAAAATTATAACAATTTTAATCTGTTAAAAATTTTTTTTTATGTTTCTGTACGCTCCACACTTTTTTCCCCGGGGCGGCTGATGGCTGGTGCCTGCTTTATTGCTGGCAGGTTGCTGTTCACCATGCCGTTGTCTCGGCCTGTCTCTACTCCCTACTTATGGAATGGCGGAGACAAGGGGGAAATAAACATGTCTTTTGGTGAAGAACCGACATGTAAACACCCATCAATTCATTGGGAATGTTCCTTGTTTGGATACATTCAACGCAAATTACTAAACAAATCTTTACCGTTAGTAGACAGGAGATAAACGAAAAAATAGACCTATTGATAGAAGTTTGATAAGAAGCTTAAAAAATTAACCAGTGTTTATTTATTTTTATCTATCAAAAAGCATGCAAACTGGGCGAGCATCATGAAATTTTCCAATTTTTAGTACGAAATTTTAGGTGAAGACGTCAATTCTTTTAATAATAATAATTGTTTACTTACAATTGGATTACTTCTATAGCGCCGTTTTCGTGGGAAAATCACCTCAAGGGCGCAGTTTGGAATACCTGTTTTACCGTTAAATAATTAAACAATAACCCGTATCATAAAAACGACAATACCGTTTCTTATTTTTCAATTGTTCATTAAGAAAAAATGTATCAGAGAATGAGTGATAAAACTCGTGCGAAGGCGGGCAGTATCTACTAGCGAGAATATTGTTTGAGAGCATGGAGTGACATGTAACAAATGATTTTTTAACGAAATAGCTGGTACCTACCTACTTACAGCCTAAAGTACAACATAAATTCGTGATTTTCATTGTGAAATTAAATCATTATGTAGCGTTTCTCTTACAAATGAAATTTATGAGACTCGTTAGGTAAAGCTGACGAATTTATAACAGTTTTTACAAAACCGCATTATACTGTTAATTCAGGGAAAACAACATAGCTTAAATAAACCGAGGTAACTACAAATAAAGATTCTTCGTTTGTCAACGCTATAATGTAATTTTGATTAATCGTTTCACCGCTACTGCCATGTTTTGAAATAACAGGACATTTTTTTCATTAATTTTTTTAATGCCCTTTTTGTTGTTAATACATCAGCACACGATAAAATAATAAATAATATTACGACGCTTCCCCGCTTCACGTCTGATTTTAATATTTTCTTTTGCAAAGTAATTTCCAACGAGGCTTATATTCTTCTTGCGGGAAAACATTATTATGTTCGAAGACAATAATTTCAAATAAGAGGAAACAAAAAACGTCATATAACAATGATTAAAGGATAAATATAAAGGGAGATGGAAGTTCTCAACCAGACAATCCGCCGTCAAGCCGGGGGAGAAGCGCGGATAGCTGGGAAATAGAATATTGCAAACTTAATAAATCAGCCAAGATTGCTCTGTTATCATACAAATGGGAGGGTTAACGTAAATAGGGAATAATTCGCTGTGATGATTGGACAAAACATTCCCTCTTGCTCCAGACGGTCACAATACAAGTACTTGAAGAAATAATATTATAGTGTAGGAGGCGCGGTTGTCGGCTTCCTCGGTAACAGGGATTCAGGAGAGGGCTGGGATATTTGCATACCTCTCGTTACGCTTGCATTAAAAACTGATTGAAATCAAGTTTCATTCTACCTCCATCACCGCGGAGAACACAGTACCCAGTACTCGGCACCCGGCCCCACTTCGGGAGTTAATAACACATGCACGCAATAATTTCACAAATCTTGCAACGTGTAACGGAATTATGCCAGAACGAATTTCGTTAGTATTAAAGAGCACGGTATTATGTCGAATGAGTTTTGCGCTATTTGCCGAAAATAACCGCGGAACTCGATAAGATCGTGCGTTTTGGACGTACTAGACGCGAGTAATTTAACGTTTTATAATTGGTCGGAAGTCTTCATGTAATTGAATCGTTTATTTGAAGAACATCTCTTCTTATCGTAATTTGTTGTATAATGACATAATAAATGATAACTGCATATTATTTAGTTATTAAAGAGTCATCTCCACCTTGTTTGTCGTGCTTTTAAAGTCTATTTGACCTTTTAATTGGACTTAATGATCGAAAGTAATCCCATTTTGACCTAGTAACGTAGAACTCGATGTATAAGCCCGACTGCCATTCATTTGACCGATAAACATTTTACCACAAATGATTTACCACGTTGAAGTAAAATGTACGAAAGTCGACAAAATACTCGTTGCATTGGGAGTTGAACAAGATGTCTATGGGTTAAATCTGTAGATCTATACATAAATGGTGTGAAAAGTGCGCACAAAAAAAAGTGATACATTCATATCGAAACATATATGTGTACCCAAGTCGTTCGATTAGCTTTTTATATTTGAGAGATCATAGTCGACAGCTGGCTCCGGGCCATCCTACGACAGAAGTGGGTTGGCCAATAATTGGTTTATTCACGCATTGTCTTGAAAGCGCCAAATTAAAATCTTCAGGCGGTCGCCAGTAAACAAGAAAAAGAATTTCTCAACTGTGCTCAAGATAGAATTAAGAGATATTTTAGTCAGTTAAATTTAGAAAACTGAATAATGTAAGATGCCAGAATAACTTCTCAGGAATGCGAATGAAAAAGTAAATACGTACTTAACATTGTGTATTTCAAGAGCTTAATACATTTTACACGCATGAGAATATGATGATTATGAAGGTCACATTAGTTACGTCTGGTCAAAGACTTTGACGACACGTATTATTTACACAATATACCATTAGATACCCGTAACTACTGCACGCATTAAGTACACGGCGTGTAGTGTTGAAATTAAATTATGTTTGAAACTCATGCCAATAAGCGGGCATGGGGTTAATCTAGCTATGGTATTCCAATATATTCAAATCCAATGACCAGGCTCGCAGGAGATGATTGGCTAATAGGGTAGTTAGTTCCATACAGTTACTAGGCCAGCCTCTCGGAGATACCTAAGGCAGTTAGCCTTTGATGTCTGATGATGAAGGAGAGACGCGTATCCCTTGACGATCCTATGCTTCTATGTACTCGTGGCGGGGAGGGTTTCTCTGTTTTTAGCAAAATTTATATTGTTCGCTGAATTTGGTATTTAGTTAGGATGCAGATACAAATTATTTTTTTTTTTTTATTTCTTATAAGTGTACACATATTTCTTATAAGTTTATAAATATTTCTTATAAGAGTACAGATATTTTTTTTATATAAGTAGAACAAGGTGAATTACATTAAACAAGTTTCTTTGTTCGTCGCTGTACCTCATCAAAAAGAGGGTGGGTCTTGTGCTTAGTGTGGGAGTAACACTTCGCTTTTACAACTGTTTTGGAGATTATTTAAAATATTTTATTTCAAAGAATATTTTTTTTGTAATTATGATGTTGTATTAGGAATTGAATAATCAGTTTCATTTTTTTGGGTACTGTTTTTTTTATATATAATTGGGGTTTTTTGAAGATATCTTCTACTTTTGGTAGGTTTTTTTAAAAAAAAATTTTATTTAATTTTATAGCAGAAATAAATACAATTCAAAAATCCCGATAAACTACTTTTTTGTAGTTTGTCTAACGGTAGATTGTTATTTAAAACATAAAATTTACAGACAAGGTTACAAAATATGTAAAATAAAAACATTAAAAAATATATATATATATAAAATAAAAACATAAAAACCATTTGTAACAACTTAAAACATAAATATTTATAAAAAATATTATTCTAAAATATTTCTGCAAAAATATATTTAAAAAATGAATAAAATAAAAGCATAAACGAAAGCAATAAATCATACATAAGATAATATTTCCTTATTTCTAATAAAAATAGCTTTTTTCAGCTAGCTAAGTTTTCAATGTGTTTATTAATGGTTTAGTTTTAATACTTTTTTTTTTTTTTCAGCGGGTAACATATTTATACAGTAGGAATCATGTGATCTAAAGTTCTTAGTCCATATTTGTTTTTATGCTCAGGAACCTTTAATCCTTCATTAAAATTGAGACGAGTATTGTAATTGTGCTCTAAATGTTTGCGATGAATGTTGTATAGAGCACTTTAGTTGAGTATATGAAGGGTATTTTAAAGAAAACTTTGATAAATAATCTCTGATTTACATTGACCGAGTTGAAAATGTTTTTGAATGATCCTCCCCAATCAATGAATCCGTTTCATACTAACGGTGGATTAAAGCATAATATACGTACCCTTTTTAAGTTTTCGACTATATACCTATGCACATTTGGGGATTCTTTTAACTAATTCACATTTATGTTTTTCCAAATCATGAGTTAATCAACGACCACTTCGAGATATTTACTTATGAATACTTATGAATAATATAAATGAATTTTAGTTGAATGTAATTTTATTTTGTATTATACTGCCCTGACGAAGCTACGGTAGTAGCGAAACCCGGTTGGCAAAAGTATATAACGAATAAAAGTGATGTAAACAAAGTTAATGTTTTATTTTTTTAAATTAGAATGTAATTTTATTGCATTTAATGTCGTTTATGCCTAGTTTAGTGTTCGAAGAAGTTTTTAAATTCTTGTTAGTGATTGGGATATAGTGTGTTTTTTCGGCGTTTAGAGAAAGAATATTTTTATAAAACCAGAGTTTGGGTGTGTTTATTTCATTATTCGCTTGTTCGTTATACTTAGAAACATCGTTTTAAAGATATTTTGAAATGATTCATCTAAGAACGTCTAAGAAAAACAAATATTTGGGTACTGTTTAAATTTTGAATAGGGCACCTCATAATATGTTCTGTTATATGGGACAGATTTATATTTTTCTTTTCGTTTTTGTTCAGAGTTACCGTTTTTGTTTTTTCGTAATAAGTAGAATTTTTGTGATGGAACAATTATACCTTCCCTGGCGAAGTTTTTATCTACGGCTGACATGTTTTTAGACAAGGAAGTGGACAACGGAATAACAAAGAAACGTTATCTAGGACTAGACTAAAATCACATAAATATTTTAGAATATTGTATTTTAATAGCGTAATATAAGTCATATTTTGTTCCTAAACACTTTTTTTAAATTTCTTACATTCAAAGGATACTAAAACTCGTGGTAGTCCCCTCATGTTTACTTTCGGGTCAGTTGTCGGTACAACCTCCCTAGAAGTAGATAATTCGGTCAAGTCGTGTATAACAAACGCAAATGGCTGGATGAGATCTTATTATTAGAAGTATTTCTCCGTGGGGTCGGGATATATTGTCAAAAGGGGGAAGGAAGATTGTTGATTATGGTACAGATGGATGATGGGTCTTTTGCAACCGTGCCTATTGATAAAATAAAGTAATATGTTCCTTTATAGAAAAATCACTTGCGTAATCAACTTGCATTCAATTAATCAGATTTAAAATGAATATCCTTACATGTTAATTAGGCGTTTAAAATAATGAAATACATTAAAAGAAGCCAAGCAGTTCACAGTGGAGTTCTAATAATAACACTGTTGTATGACAGAGAAGCATTGAACTGTCAAAAGAAGAACGAAATATGATTGAATGCATTAGAAATGGGATCTCCGATGCGTATTATAGGTAGTATCCGAAAGAAATGTAAGACCGATATGAGACTAATAATGTAAAAACCCTCAAGTTAATGAACATACACGAAAGTATCAATGCAAATGCTTTCAATTCTCATAAGCTTTTCCGTAATAAGCTATCAAGCTTTGAAACATCGATTTCATTTGTCAAAGAAACGGAAAACATGTCATTCTCCAATTTCATATTGCTCAATAAGAAAAAAAAATATCATAAAAAGAGTGTTCATAAATATTTAAGAAAGTCGTGTAGTTAGTACCAATTACCCGTAGAAAACAAGGAGTGATTTAAATATTTACATGGCAGAACGACGTTATACGTTTCCCAACGCTGCAACTATAATCCGTACAAATCCAATAAATGAAACCAGTAGCCAGTCCATCAAATAACGACCACAGATATCCATAAAATCCCTTCTTTACGACGATAACTAACTTAAATCATAAATATTTATACGTCCATTGTCTACGTACAACATAGTAATATACAACGTGCGACGTACAGTCTTTTAACGATTGTACGAGATTGGTCCGGCGATGGGCAAAGGGCGAGCTAAAATATTATTCACGAAGAATCCCATAAAAGGGATAGAAATTTCAAAGGCGAGGTGAACGCTGAGCGCTGTGGGAAACTTCCTTCATCTATTCATGTTTTACTCTATGTTTTGTGTTCAGCATATTTGTGTTGTAAAAGTTTATTTTTTAAATTCATAAAACCGAACATAAATCTGAGAAAATATTAAGTGCGTATCAGAATATCTTTGTTTTATCTGTTAATATCTTATCTACCGGTTTTGTTCGAGATGTGTTGAATAGTGGGACCTTTTTTAATTAATTGAACATCATCATCTTCTTTTCCTTATTCTATTCGAGTCGGGGACCCATCGCCTCGATACGGCATCCTTGTCAACAAAACGTTTGACTGTTTTCTGTTTGATGATTTTGTTAATATTAAAACTTTGCATGAGTAGTAGTATATAGTATTCGAGATCTACAAAATATTACGACAAAAAAATCAATCTCATGGAAAAACAACTTAGATAACTATTTGTCCAAAAAACTAGATATTTTCCTCAATTAAACTGTTTTTGAAACTGTGGGTTTTATGCTTGCCATAAAAAAATTTATCTTCCGTATTTAACGGCCAAAACAGTTACCTACAAAAAAACACATCGGGTCAAAAACAAGCTAAATCAACGGAACTTATGAACATTCGAATGAAGTTCACGAATAAATTAGGTAAACCAGCTTTTGAAAATCCGGGAGATTTATTAGATCGGTGACTTCGTAGACGTAAAAGTTTAAGCTTTGGAAAAGGGTTTAAAAAAGTTAAGTTTATATTAGCAACAACTATCATTGTTTTTGTTTTTAAAATTTTTTTTTTTTTAAACTTCTCTTTTAAGCAATGCTTGTGTAGAGAAGGGGAGTGTACATATTGCGTTTATATAAAAAAATAAAATAAAACTTCTACAAGAAAATGATGATTGAAAATGGGTTACATTTGCGCAAGTTCCAGAGTGGAAGATACTCTCAGTATCGCCCTGGTGAAAGACCACCATTCAGAATTGAAACGATGCTTGAAATGGCTTTTAGCCGTGTTTGGTGATCAGATCTGAATAGCCACGTATTTCCCCACCTCTCTTTCCCCTTCTTCTTCCCCTCCCCAATACCTTCAGCCTCACAACATTCCCCATTTGGGAATGCCATAGTCTCACTGGCTCCAGACGGTTGGGAGCAGTTGGGACTCTTGTGCGCTATTCATATAAAAAAAAAGTATGTAAGTACAATGTGGCATAGGATATTTACCGTATAGCATAACGGTATAATCTTATAGGGGTATATGTGTGAGAATGTGTTTGTACTGTTTTTAGTTTGCTCGATTTTCGGGACTTGTATTAACTTATTTTGAAGTGGTTTTTAATAGCTTTATAAATGTTTACATAGGAACAAATTAATATGTATATTTAGTTAAAATCATTAAATATTTGACAAAATTCAAGTGAAAGCATATTGTTTATGATAGAAAAAAAAAACACTTAAAAGATTAATTAATATGTACTAAGGCACTTGGCGTGTCGATAAAATACGATTTTCTTTGAATGACTAAAGTTTTAAGATAAAAGCTAACGTGAACTAATATACAGTGTGTTTTACCCGTGTCATCAATAATCTACCTTTAATTAAAAGTACCAGTAATTAAAGCTTACTTTTGATACAAGCAATGGTTACATTCCAACTTCAGTCAACACGCTTAATCGATAGTTTTAAGCCGCGGTTGGAAGTTCAACCATATCGCTCATCCTTTGAGTCAAATAAGTATTAATATATAATTCGATCCGAGGCACTTTGTCGTAATGGACCGATGCTTGCTAATCTCAATACGAACACATCCGCTGGGAAACTATGTATGTGTACTATGCAAAGTTGATCGTACATATGCATATAAATTGATACAATATAAATTGGTATCGTCATTGCAACTTGAAAGAGATCAAGTGCTTTATCGTTAAGATCAATAAATTTGAATCACAATAATAAGGTCGACCAATATAAAACGAGACGTCTGTCGTGCCATGCTTGGCTTGGAAGGAATGGTCCTACCTACCATCGGAATATTTATTATTTACAACCTATGTTTGCATAAAAGCAAATTTCTTAAGGTGAAATACATTGTTTGACGAGACTCTTACATTTATGGCAAAACTGAGAAAATACAATAGATTGTTAAGGTAAAAGAGGAAGGCAATATTTGTGACTGAAATGTCTTTTGCTGCTACACTCTCGCTCATTTAAAATAGTTTCTTTGAATTGGCGCCGGCAGAAAAAAGGGATTTAGGTCGATTTTGAAAATTGAATATTAGAAAATTTAAAATTGAATATTAGAAAATTTAAAATTGAATATTAGAAATTTTAAAATTGAATATTATAAAATTTAAAATTGAATATTATAAAATTTAAATTGAATATTAGAAAATTTAAAATTGAATATTAGAAAATTTAAAATTGAATATTAGAAAATTTAAAATTGAATATTAGAAAATTTAAAATTGAATATTAGAAAATTTAAAATTGAATATTAGAAAATTTAAAATTGAATATTAGAAAATTTAAAATTGAATATTAGAAAATTTAGAATTGAATATTAGAAAATTTAAAATTGAATATTAGAAAATTTAAAATTGAATATTAGAAAATTTAAAATTGAATATTAGAAAATTTAAAATTGAATATTAGAAAATTTAAAATTGAATATTAGAAAATTTAAAGTTAAAAATTAGCACAATGTCAAATGTGTCAAACATCTCAATTATTTGGCATCGCTATAACACTATCTTATTATGATTCGTGTTTCTTCTGATGAATGATTTTAATTCAATATTCACTAGTCTTGACGAATAAAAAATATTTAACGGTGTGGAAATGCTCAATTTGATCTTAGCTTCACCATTACATAGACATGGAATAAAATAAATAACTAGGTTATAATTTATGGCACTTATTTCTTTTTTAATTGTAAAGTAGATGAAATTTTATAATAATTTAATAATAAATTGTTCATGAAATTATTAAGTTCTGCAAGTATTATTACAACAGCTGTTTCGGCATTCAAGGCCAGTTTGAAAACAGGTGTCTCAATAATACCGAACTCGAATACTTGCAGAACTTAATAATGACGTTATGAAACTTGAATTAGTTAAAATATTTTTAAAAAAATCAATTTTAGGAATTTAGCACAATAACAATAAAACTTATTTTCTGCCAATCTTATGAGTTATAACGATTTTATCATAACATAGAAAAACCTCCAATTGAAAAATAAAGATCTCAATTGGCACTTATTTCAAAAACTTTAATTATTTTTTTCGTCATGTAATACAGTACTTTACTATATCTCAGGTAATACCGGCGAACAATCCAATCATTTTACATCCACTAAATAGCATTTAATATTCGCTTGTGTTAGTTTTAATTGAAAAAAAAAATTCTGCTATATCATGTAAGGTTTTGATTGATGAGTTTTCTTTTACCAAATTCCCGCGAAAAGCAGCGTTAGTCAATACGTTAACGGAAAGAGTAATGTTATTTCATAAATACGCTACGTATGTATATATAGCACAAAGGAATATGAAATTGTACTCTAAGCAATAGGTAAAAAAATTGACTTAAGAAAATAGCCGAAAATTCTTGGCAATTTGTCTTAATACAAAGTTGTTTATGAAGGGTTCTTTTGAATTTTATCGCGTTTTAATGAAAACTCGATGCTTGTTCTGCGGTGTTATTTGCTTTTATGTGTTTATAATAATTTAAAAACAAAAAACATGTATTTTTGGAAATTTTAATTATATTTCTTTAAGAGAAAAACTTTCCAAGCTCTACAATATTAAGGCGGGAGTTTTTCAAACTCTTTTCTCATTTGCTGATCATCAAATCGACGATCAGCGACATTTCGAATTTATGACATTTGATCACGTCCGTTTTAGCTTTTGAACAATTTATGATCAGCATACAAGCATAACAATATATCCGTGTATTTTTTATGAATCTCAAACTTTCATCTCATAACACTCATGTTGGCAGCTTAGTTGCCTAGTTCTACACAGACAGGAGTAAAATTTATAAAGCACCGGACGTCATGACAATAAGACAACTTTACGCCAAATCTGTGGTTGTGATGGCTTCATGCAATAGAACGAAATAATCAGATAACAAATTTTTAATTTCAACATTGATTTCACTATTACATTTACAGTAGTAGATAAATAATATTTGAAGATACACACAATTTATGTGTCAAATGTTTTTTTTACATAATCTTCTTGTTACGACAGTAATAAAAATTGTTTAGTCTTTCTACATCATCCTCGAGTAGGACAAGGTACACACTCGAGCATCTCAACGACTCCGGAAAGGGCTTGCTCGGTTTCCAACCGAAGATAAATTGAATAAATAAGTGTAGTTCAAACGTTTGTTTCTTGTATTATTATTTGCCCCGCTATATAAACTACTTAGGCGAGGCGACTCGCCCGATCTGCTTATAAAAATAAGCCACATGGAAAAATAAACAACGCTTGCGGATTTGTTTCTGATAACGTTTCGTATCTGAAATCTTATTTTTGCAACAGCCGATTTGAGGATAAAACAGCGCTTTTGCTTTTTTTCATTTTAGTATCTAAAATAATTTAAGTATGTTTCAACTATTTTAAAAGTTTGTTCGAAATTCTGTTTGTGCGTCCCATTAAAAGTCCACAAATGGTGATTTATGGCATCGTAAAATTTATTAAAGAATTAAAACTTTTTTTCTGTTAGTTAAGTATTTTCAGCTTGCAATGTCATGTCCATCACTGGTTGTGGGATCTCTATGACATGTTAACATTAAAAAAACGAGACTCCCTTTAATTTGTCGCATATGTAGTGTAAATAATACAAACTAGACGTGCCTTCCAAGTAAATTTCAATTACATTCGGTGTGCCTCTGACTTGGTACCTTTTGATTCTAGCCCTGAGAGAGCCAATGAAAATACAACAAATAGTATCTCCTACAGAGCTTGCATTATATATTGCCATTGGATTTGATCGTCATGAAAATGATGAATAAATTTGTTGTATTTGAAATTTTTCGAATGGACGATCTTTTGAATCACAAAACACGCCCGGATTAATTTTTTGTGTTCTTCTTTATTACGTGCACCAATATACCAGTACATAAATAGTTTAGAACTTTGCAATCATCATAAGGATAGCAGCCAATAATATGAGATAAAAAATGGAGGATAATATTAACAAGTCTTGAACTTGAAGTATGATATCGGTGTAGATGGCATAAATTGAACTAGTCTATTTAGCTCAGTAGGTAAAGCGGTTGACCCGGATAGACAGACCTCCTGGGTTCGAGCCCCAGATGCGACTAATACTTTTTTTTTTTTTTCTGTGTTTTTTTTCGGATTCGAGTTTCATTTGGGATGTGTTAATATTTTCGTCTTCAATGATTAAATAAATAGTTTACTTTCAACATTTAAAAAGAGATGTCGTTGTTGTTGTTAAAACCGGGTAGGAGCATGTAAAATTTTATTCGAAAAGGCTAAAGATTAATGTTTTTCAAGTTTTCTTGTAAGGTTTTAATATTCCAGCTCGAGAAAGATTATTTGCAAAACTAACTAACTAACTAACCATCACGCCGTTTCTCCGCAGGGGTAGGCAGAGAGGTCCCTTTCTTAATCTTGCTCACTACGCTTACATCAGCCTTGCATTCTTTACGAATCTCAACATTTTTCACTCGATCATACATGGTTTTACCACACATTCGTCTCAGAGATCTCATTTATACAGCATTCAGTCTACTTTCATCCTTCCTCTGCCAGTTCCATGCCTCACTGCCATACATCAAGGTTGGTATCAGCACTCCATTGTGGACTGCTAGCTTCGCTTCCTTGGACAACTTTTTGTTTGCGCCAACCGCGTTCAGTCCTCCGTTAATGAAGTTTCCTGCATTCACCCTTCTTTCAATATCCCTATCAGTCTTTCCAACTCTCATAAACATACTTCCCAAATACACAAACTCATCGACCTGCTCCAAGTATTCATCATTTGCAATATTAAGTAATTTAACCTGCACCGGTTCACACGCATCTGATAAAGCCGGTGAAAGAGATTCTCTAGTCAAGACGTCTCGGAAAACAATGCACAATACGTGTTTCTGAGTTTCCACAAATAAACACAGTGGCCTATTGTATATTTTATGGGCTCGTTGGATGAAGATTTAGATTCGAATCTCAGGGCGGAATGAAGATTTATTTACTGAAGGCACTTTGCTTCCATAGAGCGATACGTGCCACCATAATAATAATATCGACATAATGGATATTGACTGTTGTTACTGCCAGCATGTTGTGGGAGCAGCTTAATCGATTGTTATGGGGAACCGATAAACGTAGATACAAGTGAGACTGGACTATGCGGGGGAAAATTTATTATTGGAACAGTTCAAACTTTATCAATTTCAAAACACAATCGAAAGAGTGATTCAAAATAAAATATTTTTAAAGATCATTTTATTTTTATGCGTGAAAAGTAAACTTATTGTTTGCGGCCCATATAAGAGTATAAATATATAAAAGCAGATTGAGCATAGTTAAACATTTAAATGTGTTGTTCACCGTTTGATATACGTAACAGCAATTTCTCAAGAAGCTTTAATCAGTGATTTCTGAGCGAATTTGGAGTAAAAATAAAAATGTTTTTTTTTTGTCTCCGGTAAAAAAAATCATATTTTGTCACTGGTCACTCAGCCGAGTAACCGCCCAACCCCCACCCTTAACCTAACTGTTTTTTATTTGTTTATTTTTTTATGTGAATACCACACAAGAGTCCCAACTGCTCCCAACCATCTAGAGCCAGTGAGAATATGGCATCCCCAATTGGGGAATGTTACGAGGCTGAAGGTATTGGGGGGGGGGAAGGAGAAGATAAGAAGAAGGCGGGGAATACCTGGCTATTCAGATTTGCTCACCAAACACGGCTAAAATCCATTTCAAGCAACGTTTCATTTCTGAATGGTGGTTTTTCACCAAGGCGATACTGAGAGATATCTTCTACTCTTGAACGTGCGCAAATATACTATATATTATTTTTCAATGAATTAATTGTGAAACAGCACAAATTAATTAAATTAAATTTACTTGCGCACGCCGGGATTTAAACCCGCGACCTTCGGATTCGTAGTCGAGAGCCTTACCCCTCGAACATGGAGGTCGTCAAATATAACTAT
This sequence comes from Halesus radiatus, assembly GCA_022606495.2. Taxonomy (NCBI): domain Eukaryota; kingdom Metazoa; phylum Arthropoda; class Insecta; order Trichoptera; family Limnephilidae; genus Halesus; species Halesus radiatus. Next base: position 101,736 of record JAHDVE020010521.1, on the reverse strand, counting down.
GATTACTAATGATAACTATACTGGATGTAACAGCACGTTCTCAACAAGCTTTAACCAATGATTCCTGAGCGTATTTGGAGTAAAAATATAAATCGTTTTTTTTTGTCTCTGTTAAAAAAAAATGGTTTCGAAATCAAAAAAACATCAATAACAAAAAGAATCATATTTTGTAACTGGTCACTCAGCCGAGTAACCGCCCAACCCCCACCCTTAACCTAACTGTTTTTTTTAATGTTTTTAGGTGAAAAAAAAGTCACCGGACACAAATGCCTTCTATATTTTTTATTACAAATGTTTCGTGTGCATTCTGTTACAACCTATATATTAAATTAAAATAGTCCACGAAACCAAACAACCTCAAGCTGACCATTTTTTTTTAATTTCAACCGATCTGAGAAAATTCTAATTATACGTATCATGTTTTATTATTATTAGACCACGGATATAAAACATACAATGCAAGATAACCTAATAAGTACTCACATTTATATTTCAATACCATCAAAATACAAATACGCACCAAAATAACCACAAAAACATTATTTTGTAGTGGTCGAGTGCAATACCATTTGTTGCGTTTCACTACCAAAGATAAATCCCTAAAAGATAAACCTCGCAACAATGTCGATATTTACCACCAATGAAAAGAGGACAATAAGAAACTAATTGATTCTGTCCGTTAAAAAGACGATAAAATAGATTGAACAATCAAAAAAGGGGTCAATTTAAAAGCTCTGATAGACTAACCGACCCGTATTAGTTTTCTCGGATTTATGTCGTTAGCGATCGTAACATTGTCGTCCAGCAAACGTGAGTAATTATTGTAAGACAGCTACGGAACAAGTTTCCTTACACATTAGCTGCTTACAAGAGAAAAAGCAAATAATCCCATTAGGTTTAACATTTTTATGCCCTACGGGAAGCTAATGGCGAACGCTATCCGATACGCTCTTGAAAGGGACGCCTCAACATTCGACCTAAATTGGTTCTCTTCGACAGCCAAATTTACTTAAACGATTTTACTAGTATATGTGATTGTAGATTCTATTAAGTAACTTCTAACATTGCTGGGAAGTATGCAAAAGAATTAAACTTTTGAGTTCTGTGCAGTTGCACTTTTCAACGTAATTTTACGATTTTTGATATTTCTCTATGAAATAAACGTCCCTTCCCAATACACCGACTCTATAGCTATCGTATTACTATGAATACCAACAAAGACTTACTCCAAATTCCTGTAATTCGTATTACTTTTAGGCAACGGAATTTTAGGTACTTTGCGATAAGAATTTACAACATTCTTCCGGTTAGCACAAAAAAAATCTGATTCACAAAAAATAAACACAATGTAAAAAATTGGATTAAAAGTAATGATAGGGCATTTACCGGTGCACTCACACAAATTCGAAATTATTGATTCAACGATTTGCGAAGCATATCTTAAAATAAGTGTATGTATATTCATAGGTATTTTAAAATTATAGAATAATTTGCAAAATTACTGCCTCAACACAGGCTAGCCTAGTGAGGCGGGTTATGTGAAACTTCAACTCTAACTGTTATTATATTATTTTCTATTTTACTTTATAAACCACTGTACACTTACATTATTATATTATAAATGTCTTTTAGTTATAGTTAAATTTAATTACAATAAAGATATTATTATTATAACCTAGGAGAGGAATGTGAGCGAGTAAATATTTTTTGAAATTCAGCTTTTCGAAAATACAAATCTGAACTTCTTAAATACGAGTATATTCTATAGGTCAGGAGTCTAACGAAATCTTACTAATATTTTACTCGATCACCTCAAAACTACTCTAGTTCTTTTCTACAAACCTACACATACAGATAATACCAACCTCACTCCTTTTCTCTCTTTAATTCTACAATATGTCATGTTCACTATTATAACTTTATGTAATCGGCAACTATGTGCCTAAAATAAATTAATAACAACGGAAAAAATAATTTATAATATGGATAAACGTGGGTGCAGAAAATTTGTAAATCAACATCAAGAAGTGTAGAAACTTATTTTCAAGCTGCCGAAAAATAAAGGCCGATTCTAGAGGCGGCCCCATCACTAAAAGCTGATCGATACGTAACAACTTGTACCGCCTGGAGAGAATCACTTCTGATAATAATATATCGCTGTGTTTTGCAATTTGTTTGCACTTTATTGAGCAGTCAATTGATGATATATGGGACATGTACCAATAATTGGTATCCGTGCCTTAAAATGTTGATTTTAAAGAATTTTAATAGTAATGTGATGTTAGTATAATAGATATTCAAACGATCACTGGAAAAGTTCTTTACATAATTCAGATATCCTCTTGGTTTTTAGCTAAATTGTGTTGGCCTTATTAAGATTAAAAAATATTTGGAAATAATATTACTAGGAACGGCTGCGCTGCCTGTTTCATGCATAACTTAATTTTGGATTTGAGGCCAAAATACCCATCCAAAAAGAATGATTATTTTATTTGTTTTTATTTTAAATTATATTATATTCATAATTTTAAAGGAAATTTATTTGCGGGTTTTGCAGTATTTAAAAAAAAATTATTACCTTTTTTTGGGTGGACGTTTTAATTTATGTATTGCAAATTTGTGTTCCAACGTAAATTGGTCGTTTTTAATATAAAGTCCACCATAATAGTGAACGGTTATTTAAAAAAATATATATTTTATATTTCATTATATATTGAAAGTAGACGTTTTTACGTCACCGTTACCCACCAAATAATTGTTAACGTGCCTCTAAAATCGCTAAAAATCAATTCCTTCAATGGCCTATATTTCATAATATGAAATAAAAATAAATAAATTACTTCTAATCCGTACTAGATATTTACTATCCTTTTTGATAAAAAAAATATCATTAGGTTTAGTTGAGTATTTTGGCCTCAAATCCAAGTTTTGTATAAAACAGGCCGTTCCTCTTAAGGGTGTTGAAAACATAATTAATCTTTTGTCGTTATATTTACCATTAATATACTATTCATCTTTCATTCCCACAGTTAGACAATACTTTTAGAATATGAAAAATTGCCATTCATGAAAGTTATTCATCCTGGTACAACTTAAATAAAAAGATTAAATTATAAAAATTAAGCAAAGTAGCATTAAATTCATACAATTTGAGAATGGGGTCTGATAAACTCAAACAAAGATTCTCTGTTTTCACTAAAATAAACTTACCATCTTACTTATGTTTATTTGCTCATTCGAAAACACTAAAATGCTTCCATGTTCTGTGAGATTAATATCCCCAATAAATCGAATGGACGGAAAATGGCATTTCATTGTCAGTGTTTGTCTGGTGACAAAACGCCAGCCAGTCTATGGCATCGTGTATACATTTGTAAACTGACAAATGATTTTATAATTTATGTTTTCTTTCAAATATTTTAAGCGGACCCAACCATTTAATGGGTTCCTATTTTCTGCTAAATAACTAAATTAATATTAAACTACTGAAAAATTGTACACAAATTTTCCTGGAATCGTACGTTTCAATACATTAATTAAAAAATCTCAAAGACTAACTGCAAACTTTTGTATCAACCCAGTTATATACGAGTATGTGATCAGATATGACAATCCATCTTTTTCTAACCGCCATCTATTCTTTCTCCTACCACACTCCCTCGCTATTATTCCTTTCGTCACGATGTTGGAGGTGACATAAAAACAAAATTTCATAACATTATTCCCTCTTGAAGAATCTGTATGTGTTTGATTTTGGCATGTTACATCACAAACAGACACAGACGAACGCATATTCGAAATAACAGTATTTAATGGATTTACGGATTATCTCTAAATCCTCCACAGCACCACACGCCGCCAAGAAGGGCATTCGAGCCATCATTCAAAACGTCCCACATAAATCCCCCCACCAATTTGCTATTATATAGATGCCATGTTTAAATGTTTCTCGTTCCCCTCTACTGTCGTTTTATCTTTAGATGTCAATCAACAATTAACTATCATCAGCATCTGCAATCCGTAATCTCATCGCATATTATCGTACAATAATTTCATGTACGGTCCTACCATTGAGAGCCCCCATGTAAACTCTCACTCTTTTTCATAAACTACGCATGTATCAGAAAAGGAGTTTCTGCTGCACTCTAAGCCATAGAACAACGTATAAAATTACACCAAATTTCCCACGACGCTTATTTCCATGTTGATTCCTATATGGAAACCAAATCGGGACTCATATTGAAAATCTTTGCTTTACACGATCATTATTATCATACCTTCGATTTCACACAGATTTGCAGATATAGTTGCCATGGAAGAAATCATATTTTGAGACAGTTAGACCTTTGAGAAAGCCATAGATCATATTGAAGTATCTGCCGCAAATTGTAAAAAATAAATTCAAAATACCAAACGGATACACGCGTCTAGTCTATTTTATTCTTTTTAACTATGTTTTAAATATATTCCGAAAAACACGCTATATTTCTACATAATATGTAAAAATAATAGTTTGGTAAAACAAAGACAGCCCACCATTGCGTGCCAAAGTGAATGAAAACAGAACAAGTCCAATTTTTCCATACCGAATCCATACGGAACGATAACCTGTATGGAATCTATACGAAACAAAGTATCGTGTAAAACTGCCATAAGAGCTCTGTGACAAACATATGTTTTTATATGCATCATATATGATAAGAGTGAGAGGTTATAAGGGATGTACACCAATGATATGTCTTGAAATACGATGTGTCTAATCATTTATCGGTAGGTACTTTAAATCTATCAACTTTGATTTCATTGTTTTAGGCCTGTGGCGAGGGCACGGATGATACTGATTGCAGACAGTGGATCCCGATTGCGGTGATGGATTGCAGATTTCGAAACGCGGATTCCGGATCGCGAATTCCGGATTGTAAAACTTCGATTATAGATGCCAGATTGAGGGTTCCGGATTGCAGATTACGGATTGCGGATTCCGAATTGCGGATTTCGGATTGCGAATTCTTGATTGCGGATTTCGGAATGCGGATTCCGGATTGTGGAAGGTGAATGGTGGCTCGCATGTTGTTGATAATTAACGGCGCACAATTTGATGGCGTCACGCTTCGGTTCTTAGCTTTCCCCCCCGCCCTTATTTAGTACGAGAGCGATATCAAGGGGGGTCATTACTACGTCACATTAGTGTCATTTTTAATTCGTGCGGCTTCTTCTGTTACGAAGCCAGTGCTTCTCAAATAATATTTAAATGGTTCTACAAATAAACTTAATCTGTAATTTGTCGAAGTAAAGAAATTCCCCAACAGGTCAATTATATATATTTTTTCTTCAATGGAAGTATAATTATTTTGTAGTGTCATTATTAATAAAACTAATATGTATACTGTGTATCCTGATGAGGGAAATTTCTTCCGATACATGTTGATATTTATAAATTAAACAGTGGTGTAAACAATGCATTTCAGTTTTTTTTAGCTGATGTGTACCCGGCCTTAATCAGGGTTTTTTTTCAAAGCTGATGTAAGCATGATGGTTAAAATTAAGAAATTAACGTTTTGATAGTGTGGCCATATAGAGCGGATCAACGAGGAAAGGAGTATAAGGAGAATATTTTATCCAAAGCGAATGGTAGAAATGGAAAGAGGTCTCTGAGGGGAATGTGTATTAAAACCATGTACGCACGTGTGAAAAATGTTGAGATTCATAAAGAATGCAAGGCTGATGTAAGCGTAATAAAATAAGTAAGATTAAGAAAGAGGCGTTTAGATGGTTTGGGCATATAAAACGAATTTACAAAGGAAGGAATGTAAGGAGAACATATGACGCGAATGCGAGTAGAAGGATTACGGAGGAAGACATTGGACGATTAGGTGAACCAAATGCTTCCATCGGGCCATGCCAAGAGTCAAAATAACTAAAGGGTATGTATGAAACGTATGAATGAAAATGAAGCAAGAAGTGTGTTCCAAGAACGAGTTGTTTGGCGGTTCATCTTCTCTGCCTACACTTTCGGTGAAAAAGGATGATGGAAAGTAACGTTAATTAGTTAAGTTAGTACATATTAATCCCGCAATAAAAACAATGGTAAGAATTTTTAAAAGATGTATCTTTCTAGTTTTTTCTAGATAATTAACAAAAAAGGTCAGTAATTTTTTTAATAGTATTTGTAGGTTTCTATCTAAACTACCTAATCGATGTAATCGATAATCATTTTGCATTGCTAAAAGTTCCCGTCAATAAAACAAAAACAGAAGGCAGAAGGTGATGCATTTTTCAAGTGGCATTTAATGGAAAGATAAAACGATTTATGACGTATAACTCTAATAATTTTTCTAACGTCCGTATGTTAACTTAATCATGGAAGTGTTCTGTTTATAGATGTTTACCGCTGCTGCTATATAAAACGCAAGAGCCGTCACGTTCGTTGCTGGTCGTAAAACATAATATTTAATCATTGTAGATAATAATATTAACATAACCTAAATGAAAGATGAAACTGGAAAAAAAACAACAGAAAATAAAAAGATTTCAGTCGCATCTGGGACTTGAACCCAGGACCTCTGCCTATCCGGGGCAACCGCTTAACCAATTTAGCTAATCATATCTCAAATTCAAGATTTGTCAATATTATTCTCCATTTTGAATCCCATATTATTGGCAGCTATCTTTATAATATTTAAATTACTGAAAACGAGTTGTTTCAATTTGAATGACATAAATCAAAAACAATATCTACATCAAGTGTCATTCCCTCTCTCCCTCTCTCTCCCAGCCAACCGAAATTGGAAATTAATAATGATTATTTATGACGGACGTTTAGTGCTTAGTGTTTACATAATACATACATGAGGACCTCCCATCAAACCAAGCAGAACGCAATTGATATAGGCTGCTGAATATTAAATCAATTACAATCGGCAGAGACACTTATTGAAATGTACTTGACGATAAAGGTATATACTGTAATATAGGAATAATATTATTATTTGCGGATTTTCTAGTTAAATTTTCCATTTAGTATAATGAAACCAATTTAAGTATTTAATTCAATTTATTTATTTTTATCAGACCGGAACGGTTTCAAGCAATACTTCCTTATTTTTTTTATATGAATACCGCGAAAGAGTCCCAACTGCTCCCAATCGTCTCGATCCAGTGGGACTATGGCATACCCACTTGGGGAATGTTGTGAGGCTGAAGGTATTGGGGAATGGAAGGAGAAGGGGGAGGGGAAGATGGGAAAATACCTGGCTATTCAGATCTGGTCACTAAACACGGCTAAAAGCCATTTCAAGCAACGTTTCAATTCTGAATGGTGGTCTTTCACCAGGGCGATACTGAGAGTATCTTCCAATCTGGAATCCTTATCCATTACCTGTAAATTATCACTTTGATACTGTAATATTTGGTAGTTTGTTATTTTTAGATTGATAACTAATTAGTGATCGCATGAATTTTATATTTTATATATACTATGGACATTATGTATAAATATAAATAGGTGTTTCTCTCATTTATATAGCATTCAGTCTACTTTCATCATTCTTCTGCCAGTTCCACTGCCAGTATCACTGCCGTACATCGGGATTGGTATCAACACTTCATTGTAGACTGCCAGCTTTGCTTCTTTGAACATTTTTTTGTTAGCGCCAACCGCGTTCAGTCCTCGGTTAATGGAATTTCCTGCATTCACCCCTCTTTCAATATCCCTATCAGTCGTTACATCTCTCGTAAACATACTTTCAAATACCCAAACTCACTGTTTTCGTACTCTCTCTTTCAAACACCATGACTTTAGACTTACGTGCATTCGTCATTAACTAATTTTTCATAGATACTTCGTTCATCCCAGATATGTGGGACAGTAGACCTTCCATGCTGTTAGCAATCAGCGTTAGCGATTATGATTTTATATTTTTAAAATTCGTCAAAAAATACTCGTTGCTGGGACAAACATTCATGTTTTGTTTCAGTTTAATAAAATTGTGCATTCACTCTATTTGGTATTTTCTTTTTATGGCAAACATATCGTAAAAACGTATTTTTCACTTTTTTTAAGAACAGCGAATGATCATATAATATGGCGACCATATTGGAAAATTATATTCTGGACGGCCACATAAATGCACAGTACAATATTCTAATGGTGAGTAAATTTTCTGATGGAAAAGTTTTTATTAATGTTATTACCGCACGAGAGTCCCAACTGTGGCATCTCTGTTTTGAGGCTGAATGTTGTAGGGACAGGAAAGAGGTGGGGGCTGAGGAAGGTGGGGAAGTACCTGGCTATTCAAATCTGGTGACCAAACACGGTTAAAGCCATTTGATTTGATTCTGAATGATGGTATTTCACTAGGGCGATACTGAGAGTATCTACCAATTTGGAACGTGCTGCAAACACACCATATATTATTTTTAATGAATAATTTATGAAATTATTTTTCCCTTTTTTAAATATTGTTACAATAGCAAATAAACAATCCCCTTTTTCTATAGCAAAACGCATCAAAAATGATGATCTTTATCAGAACAATGCAAAAAGAATAACGTGCTAAGTACCGGGCTATCTTCAGTACAATCTGCATTTAAACTTTCAGTGTGTTTCTTCAACTTGAAACTGATCACCGAAGTGGAAACAACAAATGTATAATTATTTAGCCCGTGTTAATTCAACCACCATAGAAGAGACAAGTCATCATCGTTTTTTTTTTTTTGCAAAAAATGTTATGTAAATATATTTAGAATGAGAAAAATATCAGAGGTGGCTTATTGTGTTTATTGGGGAAGAAATGTAGAAATACAAAAAATATATCAGTCCTTTCTTATAGTTCCACATATAGAAGATGCTAGGTGTGTTTCTAAATAATATTTTATCGTCACACAATATTGATTCCTAACCTGTAAATTTTTAGTGTCGAAACCACATTTACGTTAATATGAATTATTTTATTAAAATAACCTTTATAACTTATTTCCACTTTTTTTTGACCGGACTGGTTTCACTCTGCAACAGACATCTTCAGACAGATAAAATTTAAAGGAAATCTGTGGTATTTCTATTTTTTAAACTGATAATACATGGTGGAATTCCATTATAATGATATAATAACACACATATGAAACTTATTTCCACTTTTATTGTGAAATCTGTGGTATTTAGAGCATCTAGGAATGGATACTATTGGCTCCATTTGATATTACACATTTATGACTTAATATTTTGGTTACTCCATTTTGTTGATAGCCTTGTGTGTGGGATGTTTGATTAGTAATTGGACGTACCGAGATCGATACTCACAGTGGGTACTGAATGACGCATTTTTCTGAAAATATTTTGCTTAGTGAATTAACAGAAAGTCCTTTGGGTATATACATTTTTTTTAAATACCACATAAATATATTATTATAAAATAAATTAATTAAAAATTACTTTTTAATCACCACTTCTTTAATTTATACATATCAACATGTTTCGAAAGCGAAGCATTCTTCATTAGGTATATACAGAATACTAAAAAATAATTATATCAAGTATAGACAAATGATAAACGTAGAACACAATAATGTAAGAATAGACAAATTATAAACATAAACAAAAATTGATTAAAGGTAAGTAATTAATCAAAAATGATGTTGTAAAACATTGAATGACAAATTCATATTCGAAATTATTTTTATTGTTAATATTGATATGAAAATTAATTCAAGGAATAGCTATTTAAAAAAAATTATTTGATTGTTAAGTATATTTAATTGACTATTAACACTTTTTATAATTTTCAAATTTGCCTAATTGTAATTAATAAGTTTGTCTGATTACAAAGTAATTTTTAATTAATTTACAATATTATTAATCACCCCACAAAGTGAATACTAATCCTTCGAAGAAATTATATATCATTAGAGATTAAACAGTTCAAAATTTGACCATAACCTGCAAAGGGGTCGTCTGATTCGTGCGATGTTGAGTCTACGTAAAAAACCTAATTATAATTTGAGTGCATTCGGTGTTTCTTTGTACTCAGCATTTCTTAGAGTATGCCATATCACGGAGACCTATTAGTAACGTGAACTAGGAATATGTTGGTGATCTAAACTCTAGACGACCTTCATCGTGTAGTGGTAAACGATTTTATTAGAAAGTTGGGGGTTCGATTCCCTCACAGCGCAAGCAACGCATTAACGTACTTTAATATAGATGACTGTTGGAGTGTTGTGAAACTGATTAATAGGCACATTTAATGGACCTTTCAGATAGTGCATCGCAACTACTAAAACATTGAAAAATATTTTTTAAATATTCAAACGGTTCTACAAATCACTCAATTCATTCAAAAATGTATTTAAAATGAGTACTTATACATTAAATAACTCCTGTAATTGGCGTAGTTCAGAGAAATAAACTGCAGTCATTTAAAATCATTTTTCCCAAATTACAATTTCCTGGAAATTAAAAATTGCATATTTCATTCAAAATTTATTTGAATGTAAATTTTTTTGTGACTAACAGTTCCCCAGAAATTTCCTTTGGGATGAGCTAGTTTTGCTATGCTAAAACAGTATGATCATTTCGAGGAAATTTCATTTAAATGAAAACATCCAAATTACTTTAATGGACACATATTATTGACGACCATTCAAAAGAGCGTTCGAAGCCGCACAAGCATGAAAATTCCAAAAATTCTGATAAAGAGATATTGAAATGAATTTATTGAAATACTAACTTTTGCCTTTTTCCATAGTTCTGAGTTCATCAACGAACCAAACAAATAAAAAAAGAGAACAAAGCGAAGCAATAGTTACAAATGTTAAGTATTTTCAAATTAAAAACATTGTATTTAGATTTAAAATACCCTATCTGCTAGCCCAGATGTATTTATCTACAAGGTCAAATTAAAACATAAAGGAGTCTAAGCTTGGAAAAGTCGTTGTTTCCACTTATTTGTCTAAATATCTATATAAGAAATTATAAACCTATTTAGTAATTTATTTATAAAAACAGTAAAAATTGATAAAATTGTTTATTTTATTAATTGATAAACTAAAGCTCTTAAAAACTTAAGACAAGATTTTTGTGCAAGCGCAAAGGGTAACAATTATTTTTATAAACAATAATTATTAGCCTGAAACACTCATCCAAATTGAAAAAACCTTTCCGAGAAAGATAAATGTCGCCGACAGGACTCGAACCTGCACCCTTCTGATTGCCGGTCAGATGCTCTACCGTTGAGCTACGTCGGCTTATCGCAAACCCGCCAAGTTAATCAATATATACTAGTGTTAACCTATTATAATGGAAACCTTTTTAGTGGAACGTGATTTAGCTGCAACATTTACAGTTCGGTATAATGAGAGAGTAATAAAAGCTAAAACCGAAATTTCCAAAAAAGTTTTGTTGATATTGTTAACATTTATGTGATGATTTCAAAAGAGCTGAGAATTTACTCCTAAGGTGTTAAAATGGTACGATAATATAATATTAACATTTCGTGTGCCGTGTCTAAGGGACTTTCTGCGCACTGACGCTTCCTGACGTAATTTCGTAATAACTCAGCTGTGTTTTCCAAAATAATGTTTTTGGAAATATTATTGTACAATATTATCAGCTAATGTATCTATCTATTTATCGAAATTGTATTTTTAAAGCATATGTGGTTTTTCCTGAATAGCTCCTTATATTCAGTGAAATTATATTTTCTCTCTCATGTCACTAAAAAAGTTTAATAAAAACATTACTATTTTTTTTTATTTATTTGTATTTCCAGATTTTTCTTTAAATGCATTCGGAAATGTAACTTTGAGAATCCGAAACATTTTTCAAATATTTTTTACAGGAGTTGTGCCGAATTTCAAGCAATGCATAACCCTTCTACTGATTGGTTATTTTGTAGACAAGCGATTATTAGATTTTAAATAATAAAAACTCACGACAAGATAATGCAGAAGGCGAGTGCCGATGGACATTCGCAGCATGCTAGTGATTAAACATAATACTGTTTAAATTAATATATTGAAATTTACTGAAAACTATATTAAAAACGCTTTTTTATGTAGGTGCACATTTACAAAAAAATAATGATTGTGATTGGTGGAGATGGCTTACATAGCCATACTGCGGGACCCCTTGCCTGTTTGTAGGCACCTACCACCTAAATATGAACATATATTTTGCCTACTCTGGTGGTCGTGAATTCCTAATATGCCTGTGTTAAATCGTATGTTACTGAATAAAAAAAAAACATAATGAAAATGCTTCTATAAGCCTCATTTGGTAATAAGAAAATAAAGTGGGGTGCCCCTTCTTCCATTGACGCCCAGTGCACGTGCATATTTGGTTTTATAGCTAATCCGGCTCTGTTAAAATAGTATAGTGTGTATCGTGTAATGCCGGCTACTGCACGCCGCAATGTTGATGACACAGATGGCATCAGTTGATTTCCTCCCGCTACGATTACGGTCTGTGAGCTTGATGAGATCTTCCGCGACCGTGTTATTATTTATTACTGTGCGCTGCGGCCGTCCTGTATTGGGAGACCTGCAAACATTGCAGTTGAAGGGAAACTAAGCGATTTTAACTTTGTTGTTTTCATTGTGGTCCAAGTGAATACTGAAAAATTAAAATGAGGAACGCCATATATATAATAGACCAGACCGCGCATCATAGCAAAAAATGAAGTTAGACTTTTTTTCAAAAAAGTTAGTTTCTTTTTGGTTGATTGGTGATTATTTCGGTAGGACGGAAAACTTAAATCATTTTTCAATCAGTTACTATAAAAATATATTCATGCTTTTTGCCACTAAGCTCCGTAATCGACTATTGGTAGGCTACAATGCGGCCACTATCAGAACTTCTACCATTTTTTTCACATAAAATTCAGGCTGGGTGGTGTGATGTTGATTTTAAAGTTTAAAAGGACCTTATAACTAACTACCATCACGCCATTTCTCCACGGGGGTAGGCAGAGAGGACAGACTTCCAAACAACTACGTCTCGGGATACACTGATTGCTTCATTCACATTCATAGACCATCTCATAAATTCTCTTTTGTTATTCTGACCTCTAAAATGATCCGACTAAAGCTTTTGATTCACTCGATCGTGCCATGTCTTCCCATAACATTTTGCATTTACCCGGTTAATTAAATCGATAGCCGGTTCAACCTAAAAAGAAATCACTGAAAAAAAATTACAAATGATTTTTTATACATCTTTAAGATATAGTACATTTATTTCAAATATGCATACGTATTCTATTTTCGTAAATAGAAAAGATCTTCTTTAAAGTGTGTTTTTATTTAGTGCGTCTCTATTACACCTAAAATAAAAATAAAATTCAATTTTGTATTCGGTATCCCGAAATATCAACAGACGAATAATGAAGTAAAAATATTATTTTCTTACAGACATAATTTTGTTTCAACGTGAACAGAATTCTTATCTCGCCTTATTTTTAATAAAGATCTTAAGCAGTGAATATATATATGTTCAAAATGTGCATTGAAAAAAAACATTACACCAATAAATCAAATCAGAATGCCATCATCACGTCTCCAGTGGAAGTTAATCGCAATTAAAAAGCCCCACCTTGCCTCATTATAAACATTTTATGTATTTTTAATTACTCATAAATGACAACTTTCCACTTAAAAAACAATCACCCCTAAGCTGTCAACGATTGCTTTTGATTAAGCACATCTACACAGTGATGCAATAATCAGAGAAGATCATTGACATTATTCTCCGAAATTATTGCAAAAACCGTTTCCCGGTGAAATAAGAGGGAATCGAAAAAAAAAATTCTAGACGGATTTTTTTTAAAGTACGATTACGATTGATGTTTCGATTAAAGTGTACGTTTTAAGTATCTACAAAACTCATTACAATATTTTAGAAGAAAATTATTGTCGCTAGATAGATGATCTAACAAGCACGTACTCGTACACCTAAATCTATCGACGAACTCCTTAAAAAAAACGATTATAATTTATTTTTTTCGAGATGTTCTGACCTACCTCTATCTTCCGGATTTAATAATTAATTTGTCATTTTTTCACGCGTTTATAAAAAGAGAACAATTTTTTTTATTCACTATCCATGTCACATATAAATACGTTATTTTACAATAATTGAGACTTTAAGAACTTTCAAATATTTTCTTAGAGAAATGTGCCTAGTTGAATTATCAATAAACCACAAAATGTGAAAAAGAATTACTACCCGAATAAAAATCAAAACGATAAAAACTTATGCTTATTCTGCTAATTTAGCAATTTATTATATAATTTGGAAGTAATGTACAGCTTTTTTTAAAGTTCAAATATTTGAATTGTGTCATTCCAATTAATCTCCATACGGCTATTTTGAGACATGTCTTTTTTCATTTTGCTGCATCCTCTCCAGCTTTTCATTGTAATTATAATAACATATAATATTTACTCGCAACGTAAAATATGGCGTGACTAAAACGGGTCGTCTTTTTACAAGTCCATTGTTATTAAAGTGATGCGGCTGTCGCACAAGTAACTACTTCATGCCAATGTCTCCCTGGAGTGAGCCAGGCCCCAGTATCCAGTACCGACATACTCCCGCTACACGCCGTTCACAAAATGAGCGCTTAATAATCTTTAAAACACTCGTATTTGATAGAGGCCATTAAAACTCCCTTCATTATGAAGTTACAAACTAACTACTTGTCTCTTTAGTGTCCAACTGGAATATGACTGCTTCCGAAGTTGTAAAACTATTATGTTTTGTTTGATGATTGTAAAGTTTAAATGTTTTTGAGCCATGAGGTGATTTTATGCTTCCATATTCGTGAGAGACACCAATAAACTCATTTGAAAAATGGACGATTTGTTAAATTGTCAATTAAATTTGTATGTATCATGATGATTGATTTTTAATTAACCACTAAGCCTTGTGGCGCTTCCCCCTCCTTTAACCAACGCAACATTTCAAACAGCCTTACAGTGTCCACCTTCAGGGCGATTATGAAACGTGGCTAAAGAAAAAGGAAGTGCAATATGACTATTTACTCCGAAAATCAATCATCATAATTCTTTCGGCTGTGAAAATCCCTGTATCCCTTTTTCGGCTGTGCAAAATTGCAAAAATAAAACCAATGGGACAAAAGGCAAATTGTTCAGGAAATAGAAAATAAAGTTTTTCTATTTTATAGAAAAGAACTTTGGCAAGAGACCCCGATATAAAATAATTGAATTGCGTTAATATTTCCCTGTACGGCAGCACTTAATAACTTTAACGCTGAAACAATATCTTTTATATATTTTCTGGATTCAACTTTAAAATCTAGTAAGAGCACTTCCATGGTTACAGAATTATTACTGATCATTACTTAAAATTGTAAAGTATCACTTGCATGCAAATTTTTTTTAAAGAAACCGCATGACGTATGATATATTTTAATTAATTAATTTCTTTATATATACGGCACAACACATGTCATTAAAGAAAAGTGTAAAAATTATAAAAATGAATAAAGTATAAAAAAGTATAAAATAGTGTAAATAAGATAAAGTATAAAAACCCTTAAAACAAAAAGTAAAAAAGGCGAAAATATAAAGTATAAATGGTAAAAATATAAAGTATGAAAGGTAAAAATATAAACTTTGACAACTTGTAAAATTATAACGTATGGAAGCTCTTCAAAATATGTAGTATAAAAACATGTAAACATATAAACTAAGACAACTTGTTGAAATATAAAATGAAAAAACTTTAAAAAAATATAAAGTATAAATGTCAATGTGTAATGTAAATAATTATAATGACAAAGCATTTATATAGCGCAGTTTTTGTGTTATTTTACTTCAAGTGCGCTTTGGCGTGGTAATTAAATCAATATACAGAGAATACAATTGACGTAGGTTAATTATTGATGTTGCCGACAATTTTTTCTTTATGCATTTTAAAATTTTTGCGGTTTTCGCTTCCTTTTAAAATGGTAAATAGAATGTTTTTTTGCAAAATAACATGTCTCCATGTCCGAGATTTCTTAATAATAATAATAAGAGTTAATTTCTATGGCGCAGTTTTGTGAAGGTTCACCTCAAGTGCGCTTTACACTAACTAGCCTAACCTAATATACTTGTAAAATAACAGATATACTATGTAGCCCTTGAGGTGATTTTCCCACGAAAACGGCGCTATAGAAGTAATCCAATTATTATTATTAGTATATCTGTTATTTTATACATATATATATATATATATTTATATATATATATATGCAAATTAAAACTATGGCATAAAATATTCATGAGCAGATATTATAATATAACAATTTTTTTTTTTTTTTTTTTTATATATTTATTTCTTGCTAAAGCAATCCCGATGAGTTTCAAAACTCATTTTAGGACGGGAGGAATTTACAATACATAAGTAGGAGATAGTACATACAATTTTACATTGACAGCAAAATATCAAAAATAGAAGTTTCACATACAGACAGAAATAATTTTATAAGGCCAAGTTAAATAGAACAACACACAAGAGAAAACATATAAGGGAACAACAAAATATACAAATATGGATTTACTGATTTTCATTTTTAAATATCCTTAAAAAGTATTCCTTTATACCATCATTTTGGGATTTTTTATTTTTCTGAATGGTTTTGTACATATCTGGAAGCGAATTATAAAGTGTGTAGGCAATGTAGTTTAAAGATTTTATTCCATATTTTGTAGTGTGTGTTTGAGGAATGCGGATTTTATTGTTATTTCGAGTATTGTGGTTGTGGATGTCTTGATTGTAAAGTGGCTTGACGTTAGTGTGAGTTGATTGTTGAGTAATTTGTAGGATGGTGCTGGTGATTTCATACTTAGGAAGGATCGTGATTGGAAGGATACCGGAAACTGAGTAGATGTCCCTGACATGAGTGTCCCATGGAAGTCCAAAAACATTTCTGAGGGCTCGGTTTTGAACCACCTGCAGATCAGCAATCAATTTCTTCGAGGCAAAGCCCCAGATACAGCAGAGATAGGAAATGTGTGAATGTACCATGGCGTAATATACTGCAGTTAGTAACGGAATGGGTAGTAATCCTTGAAGTCTATATAGCACACCAGTTATGGGGTAATTTTCTCCTTTACATGATTTATGTGGAGATCCCACGAGAGTTGAGAATCTACTATAAGGCCCAAATATTTTGTTGTCGTTTTCTTTTCGAGGCAGTTGTCACCAATTTTGATATCGAGGCTGGAATTTTTCTTGTTGCCGAATAGTAAATAATGCGTTTTTTTACGTTAAGGGTCAGTTTATTTATTCTCAACCAGGTTGTGAGATGGGAAACATCGGCATTCATTTCCATTTCGAGTTCCGCTAGGTTTTTTTTGTTATAAAAAATTACAGTATCGTCCGCATAAAGTTGAAGAGTTCCTTTAATGCCCCACTTTGTTATGTCATTAACATATATTAGAAATAGCAACGGTCCAAGAATTGATCCCTGTGGCACTCCACATGTTATTTCACCCAATTCACTCATTTCTCCACCCAGTTCTACTGCCGAAAAGCGATTTGATAGGTAAGATCTGAAAAGTTCCAGAGGAGTACCAACAATACCCAAATGTTTCAGTTTTTCGATCAATACGTTATGGTCCACCGTGTCAAACGCCTTCTTTAGATCAATAAATATTGCCGCTGTAAAATCTCCATGGTCAATATGTTTCTGCAGATTTGATATGAAATCGAAAGCTGCACATTTAGTGTTAGATCGTCGTCTGAAACCGTATTGTTTTGAGGTGAGAATTTTGTTTTGTTCGAGATATTTCAATAGTCTTTCTTTGATGACACATTCAAAAATTTTGGAGATAGCTGGAAGTATAGAGATTGGACGATAATTTTGGACATTTTTTTTTACATTCGTCTTTATGTATAGGAATAATTTTTGCAACTTTTAGTTTGTCTGGAAAGATACCTTTTGACAGAGAGATTTATTAAGAATACGAGGTCATCCACCAGTTCCTCCTTGCAGTTTTTGAGAAGGAGAGAGGTTATACCATCGGAACCAGCTGCCGCTTTAGATTTGAGGTTGGATATGATCCGTAAGATTTCTGTTTTATTTGTCCTGATCATGTTAAAAGATTGTTTTGCTTGAGGTGCCGTGTAGATGGTATTTAAATCAGTTTTTGAAGTTTTTATGACTGATGCGAGACTCTCCCCAACTGAGAGAAAATATGTGTTGAAAGCGGTTGCAATCTCCTTTGGTTCTTTTACTTCTTCGTCATTTATGACTAGCAATTTACAAGCTATTGTTGGGTTTCGGGAGCTATTTGATATAATGGAGTTAATTGTTTTCCATGTTCGTTGTGGCTTATTCATGTTTTCATTAAGCAAAAGAAATTTGAATTTGTAAATAATCAAATATAAAGTAAGTACAAATAAAAACCAAGCAAGAGAAAATTATATTACATTATATACATGGTTTTTCACTATTCTTAGAGATAAATACGGAACAAAAAAAATATTTTTGACCAGGTTAGTCACAAAATGAAAAAAACATTCGTTTCCGAAAAATGTTTTTGAGTTTGTTTACACCTCCCTTTTATTTAATTGCACAGTGTATTGTAAATTGTATATGAGACACGTAGATTGAGAAATTCCATATATAATATTCATAGTTTAATATCAATTTAATATTATCCACTATTGATAGTAAGGCGGAGATCGGTCGAAATTTTAAATAACTTTACAGGTTTATTTTACGCAAACAAAAATAACTACATAATAGATGGTATTATCGTTTAACTAAACTAAGCAGACAAGATAATCGAACCTTTTAAAACCTAAGCCGTCTAAATAACACGCTCTTCATAAGCACATTCCGAAAATAACGCAACGTTAAACATCGCTAAAGATGGTATTATTACAATAATCAGGCAGCTTCATTATCTTTAAAAGCTCTCCAATACCTTTGACACCATAATTAAAGGGTGTAATTATTACTGAAACACTTAAACGGCGACGGTTATTCGGGGGAACCCTACAATTACAGTGTTCACTTTACAACCCGGGATAGATACCCCCCTCCCCCGACCCTTCCTACCTCGTACCTTCCGACACTTTGGCAGAGCCTTACAGTCAATTTTAAAGTTAATTCAGCACCCTCTTATGTCGTAATTATTTCATAAATAATATTATAAAACAGCTAAACTTTTTAGTCACTTCAAATAATTACACTTCCGTTTCCCATACAAGGGAGGAGTGCTTGTAATAATACCTTCAGACGCTTTTTAAATTACAAATGACATTCCGAATGTAGAATTGGGCATTTCGAATTCCTTTAATTTAACCTTTCTTTGTTTTCAGGTAAAATAACCCTAATAAATATAGTAATCACCTTACCTCTCCTCTATTAATCATGGGGATTGGGGTCAAACGGAAGATCTGTGAACATTCTTACCTGTAACATAAGAGAAAACAATATATCAATTATTGTTTTGTTGTGTTTACTCCAATTTAATAGATGTTTTTTCAATTAACACAACTATTTATATGCAAAGCGTACTTAACAAATATTCTATACATGTAACTTAATATGTTTTCAAAAAAATGCATTTGAATTTCTTAGTACTCTGGACTATAGTCAATTTTCTAAAGAAACAGTCATCATGTCATTTACCCAACAGAGCTTCAAATGATTGCATTCGATTTAAACACAAAACGTCATAACGGTTTCAAAGATTGTATTGTTAATAATCATTTTCTTTTGGACTCTAAAATAGCTAATATTATTATTAAACATTTGTATAGCGTCAAGACGAAATTACGCGAGCGTGAATTTCAGGTACCAATATTACATACTGCCAGAATTACACACGGACGTAATTACACACGAATGAAATTACACACTGGAATTAGATACGTCGAAAAAATTTTTTTAAATAAAACTAAATCTCAGATTATTACAGTAAATGCTAAATAAATTTCGTATTGAAAACCTGCTTTATTGTATGCAAATAAGTCCACCTAGATAAAATAACTTACTCAATTTTAATAACATCGTGTTACATACATGTATCTATGTATACGCGAAGAAAAAATAATTACGTAAAATTTTTGTACAAAATCGAAAAATTGTAAATAATCAATATTTACAAAAAATCTATTTAAAAAAATTGTCACACATTAAAACTATCTGCAAAAAGTGGTCATCTGACAAAAAAAAAGTTTTTACTTGTATAATTCCAGTAGTGTAATTAAAGTAGGTATAATTCCCTCCGTGTGTAATTTAATCCGTGTGTAATTCTGGCAGTGGTACGTGAAATTCATGCCTGTGTAATTTCGTCATGTAACCGTACACATAAAATATTCTATATAAAACGGAAAAAGAGGATTTCTGTGTCAAATAAAATATATTTTGCTTCTACAATGCCTACAAATATTTTTTGCAATCACACGTTTTTGATTTTTGCTACAGCCACAAAAATTAAATTGCAGTTCGCACATTCGTTCGGGAATGTATAAAAGCTGATTGAAATGACTTTTCAGAACGTTTTCGAATTCGAGTGTAGTAAAATCCAACCATAACAGTCTATGTCCGTATAAAGCTCTGCAGCAACCAGCAACACTGCCAACACAGCGAACACATGCCCGGGAACAAAGTACCCAGCGGACAAAAGCTAGAAGTAGTGCGACGGCGGCCATCGTCCATTCATCCCTCGTATCGCCAAATTGTGAAAAGGATGCTGCGTGGTGTGGCTTTACAAACCAATGAATCTTCGTAATATTCATGTTTATTTGCTTTCCACGTTTCTGTGTTTCCGTTGATTTGTTGCGATGGTGTGCGTCTGCTTTTTATGAGAGCTTAAATGCTTGCTGGGGAGAAATAATGTCTGAATATCTGTATCATATTAGTGTGAGATGAAATAAACGTGTAATTAACAAAATTATTATATTAACGCTGATATATCTTGGGGATCACTGGATAAAGCTAATCGAGACGCGTTTCTTCAAATATTAATAATCGTTACGGAAGCATTTGTCTAAAACTGTATGAGAAACGGGCGGTCCGTTTTACCCTACCTTAAATAATATGTAAATAAATAAACGGATTGCAATATTTAGAGTACAGATTTAAGGTGGGAATGCTGTACTTGTTCTACCGGTTATTTCAACGAAAGATACTCTGAGGAACTACCGTCATTGATCCCTTGGGCACCGGTACATAGTCCAGAAACGCGCTAAACGCGTGCCCAACATTTTTACACGGTTGACGTTTGTCACATGAGAACGAATCATCTCTACTACTCGTTATTGAGTTCAACAGGCTGCGGAATGATTTGCCAGGCTCTGTGTTTCCTCTCCCCTACAAAGGTCTTTTCAAGACCATGTTCACTCCATCCGATTCCCAAAAAGACACTCCACACAACATCTCAAAAGGTAGCATTGGTCCTGAGGGAAATTATTTTCCTCAGGACATACTGTATTCAGTTAATATTTTTAAAAAAATATATAAATATATTTAAAAGAACTTTAACATAATAAAAAACGACCAGCTTTTAAAAACTAAAATATTACATTTTAAAGCGTACAATGGTGTGTGGTAAGTTTGATGAATCTTACATTGTTAGATAATTAGATACATAAATCCGTTAAAAAAATATTTTAATTGAAACTGGTCGATACATATCTCGCTCGATATTTCAGCACGTATAAATTGAGGTTCTTGGAGGTCGAGTTAAACGCAACTTTACATTTCAACTTATTTCAAGGTTGGCCAATATCGGTCGGTACCGGGTCAACGGGGGAATATTGAATTACATACATTTTCCGTAACGCGCCACTGTTTAGGTAAATTTTTCCCGTAGTGTTTGCGTAATGCGGAATATTTACAAATCGATTCTGAACCACATCTGAGGATACTAAAATAAAATTCAAACTTGCAAATAATATTCTTGTACCGAAAACGGTGTTAGGTCAAATGCAAATATAATTTTACCGAAAGTATCACATATTTATTTTTGGACTATGTATGTTATCTGAATTTCAGGAAAGTATAACCATAATGCTCCATTTTAATAAAAAACACCCGCATTGTTTTTATTGGATTAACGTAGTACTACAACATGAATGGGTATTTTTTTTTCTACATTTTTTTTCAATTGCCGCGTAATACAAAAGAGTTTAAAAAATATATTTATTAGTATCTATGTAAATATTGTACATGAATACGACTTCGGTATTATTCATATTATATAAGTTTAATCCAAATAATACATGGATAAAGTCACAGTGTTCGCAGTAGTGGTAAGTGAGCCGGATCACTAAATCAGCTCATTGTAGTGTACCGGTTCGGTGATCCGGCTCGTTTGAAAGACGGTTCGCGTCCCCCCGCACCATGCCCTCTCCCTCGCTCCCTCGGCCCTCTCTTGCTCTTGACTACGAATCCGAAGGTCGCGGGTTCAAATCCCGGCGTGCGCAAGTAAATTTTATTTAATTAATTTGTGTTGTTTCGCAATTAATTAAATAAAAATAATATATAGTATATTTGCGCACGTTCCAGAGTGGAAGATACTCTCAGTATCGCCCTGGTGAAAGACCACCATTCAGAATTGAAACGTTGCTTGAAATGGCTTTTAGCCGTGTTTGGTGACCAGATCTGAATAGCCAGGTATTTCCCCACCTTCCTCTTCCCCTTCTCCTTCCCATCCCCAATACCTTCAGCCTCACAACATTCCCCAAATGGGAATTCCATAGTCTCACTGGCTCCAGACGGTTGGGAGCAGTTGGGACTCTTGTGCGGTATTCATATAAAATAAAAAATAAATAAAAAATTCTCTTTGATGATATTAACGCCATCTTACATGTCAATTTGTAAACTGAAATATTTGCTATGTAAATAAATAGTTTCTGTGAAGAGACAATAATTTCTTCAATAGATATGTAGTTATTTTGCGGCGTCATTATTAAAAAATAATAAGAAGTACTTTATTTACACCACTGTTTTTAATATATAAATATCAACATGTTTCGAAAGCGAAGCTTTCCTCATCAGAATACACAGAATATATATATATTAAAAACACTGGTATAAACCAAGTACTTTATTATTTGATTATTGGTATTTTTCATATGTTAATGTTATTCTTTATGTTTACCCATTATAAGTTCTATTTAGAATGCGATTGCTCTTTTTATATCAGAAATTATTCAGTGTGAACTAGTTGTGGGCGAAGCGGGTCGGTTTAGTGAGCCGGATCACTAAATCAGCTCTCTGTAAAGACAATCCACGTGAAAACTGGACAAAAAAGTATCATGTAAGAGCGTCTTAAGGACGTCTTTAGGGGAGCCAAGGAGGGAGCGAGGGAGAGGGCATGGTGCGGGGGGACGCGAACCGTCGTTAAATCGAGCCGGATCACGGAACCGATAAACTACAAAGAGCTGATTTAGTGATACGGTTCACTAAACCGAGCCGCTTCGCCCACCACTAGTGTGAACGCAACGAAATCATAGACAATCTCAAATAATTCAATTCATTGTGCTTTTCTATGTTTTTCAACCTGTCAAACTTATCAATAATGTCAACCGACTTATTCGGTCTTCTTTATCACCGAATTCTCAGTAAAACAAGAGTCTTTCATTAATTTACTGCAGAGATATTACAGCCTTGCTATACCATTGTATCATTCGTCACAAATATAATATCAATTAAACATTTGCGTTTTTAATCTAACAATCTACAATAATCCACCTGCGTCAAGATTTTCTCGAACGAATTCAATTCATCCATACGTCCAAGCCTTACAAAGTTGGGCTGTTCGAGGAACCCTGACCCATTCAGTAGGTACATATTTTGTTTAGCAAAGTGACAAAAATGTTGACAAAGGCTCTCTTGAAGGAGAATTACATAAGATATAATTTACTTATTCTTCCTTACTAATGTTGTATTAAATAAGTATTATTTTTTTTTAGTTTCTCGAAATATTTTTTTTATTCGAATTTCTAGGTAAATATTATGCTCAGCGGGGATAAACATCTTCAATGACCTAGGAATAAGAACAATAATAATAATATTCACATAATAAAAGTATAACCTCTCCTTGGGGAATTCAGCATCCCGGAGTTTGGTATAATAAAAGAATTCAAATGGAAAGTGATCTTACCGGCCTTAGATTTTACTATGGGAATAATTGTACCGGGTGAACGTAGATGTACAGAATGGCCCTAGAATAGCACTCAAGAATACATAAAGTGTTTTCTAATGAGATTGTAAGAATGGAAAATATTCAGCGTTATTTTTCACCTCAACATTGACTCTGCCTGAACGAAGGTAACTGAATAAATGGAAATATTTTGCAATTTAAATGAATTTAAAACAGAAACGGTGGTTTAAATTCATGTTTTCATTTGTTTTGAACACATTTTATTTTCCAACTCGTATCAGAAGGCAGAATGGAATTAAGAAGGAACCCAAGAAAGGAGGAACCCGATAGATTTAATAAAAAGCGAGGAACATTTTTGGAACTCAATTTCGGCCGCAGAAAGCAATCTGTTTATTCCCAATATTTAATACAAGGTTAATACGGCAATCCCGAGATCTCGCTGCTGGAATAAAAATATTCAATCATTTAAATAGGCAACAACCCCGCCACTATATATTATGCTCCCCGTTGGTCGGTAGATTAGGCGGAGGCAGCCGAACCAGACGATGATTTAAAATTCAAATTCTATCCGTATCCGAGTACAGCTGCGAGTATCTGCTATCTGCTCGAATCTTACTGCCTGACTTGCCCGAGCTAACCAAATTGATGAGAAAGGTTTTATGCCAACTCTTAATGAGTGGCCCGTGAATCATTTCATAAAGTTTTTAAATCGTTCCATCAGCACGCGAGACGCCTGTTTGGTTTACAGCGCTATTCCGTAGCAATTATATATTACAGGGGTATTAGGTATTAGGTATAACATGGGTAATAAGTATCCGATAGAATTTATTACGTTATTATTGCCGGTATTCTTGCTCGACCGGAGTTCGAAAGTCAAATAAAATAAAACTTTTGAAGCACACGTCATCGGGCTATTCAAAACATGGACATGAAGAAATCGCAGGGAGAAATCCGGATACATTAGGATTATCTCTTCTATGTCCGAATGCTTTCCACGAGATTTGGAAATTAGACGGGGATGAGGAAACTATGAATTCATGGCATTAAAGCTGTAAAATCATAAAAATGCTAAATTATTTATTTTTTATTTGTATTTAATAGGCAGTCCAAAGTTCCAAGAGCTAGTATATCCCAAGCATTACCATGAATTTTATTTGATTGAATTCTGTTATTTCAGAAATTATTCATTAAAATTCATTAAAAATAATACGTAATATTTTTGCGGCACGTTCCAGAGTGGTAGATACTGTCAACATTGCCCTGGTGAAAGACCACCATTCATAATCGAAACGTTGCTTGAAATGGCTTTATCCGTGTTTAGTGACCAGATCTGAATAGCCACGTACTCCACCTTCTTCTCCCCATCTCCTTCCCCTCCTCAAAACCCTCACAACATATCTCAATTGAGGATGCCAAAGCCTCACTGGCTCTGTAATGTGTAATGTAATAATAATGTGATGATTGTTGTGAAACACAGTTCTTCTGAGTTAATTGGTCTTTATTCCGCAGGGGGAAGATTGCCCTGATGACATTCAACATCCAACCTCTGATAAGAGAAGCCACCAGAAAAAGACTTGGAATTTCACACTTCTCCCATCGGTCGATTTGACCAATAAGTTGAAGTATGATATCAAAACATTTCTAAATCGTTTAAAAGTAACTTCGATTATAAGCAGTGGTTTCTAACTAAAATGGGGAAATTAAACTGAAATCACATACAACATTATATATCTAAGTGTGTTATAAATAATGTGATTTCAATGTGTCCGATTTAATACGCATCTAAAGAGTAAAAAAAACTTTTTTTTCTGTATTGCAAGCACGCAAACGGTAGCGAGAAATATGAGCAGTCAAATTTATTACGTAAATATACATCCCGACCCCTTATGTGACGTCCGTGTATTTTTGTCGATTAAAACATCATTAGTTCGAGAGTCTTCACGACATTTTAATTATCACTCCGCACCGCGCTGACAGCGGAACCAAACGCGAAACAACACGTTTCTCTGAAGTCGGAAGTTTCTCAGAAATTACTGTAACCGTATCCATCCACGCGGAATCGCTTGTCGGACACTAATGCTAAAACTCGAGACAGAATGGAAAGAAGAAAATATCGTCCATTAATTATTGGTTAAAGTTTCTCACTTGAAACATCGTTAAATCTAATACAATGACCAGTTTAGTTCCGAGCACGATTCCGATAACAGCGCGGTAAAAGCATTGAATTTAATTGTTTTATTGCGTTGCGTCGATTGTGGCTTGACTAAAACTACCATTCAGCATCTCAACACTGTTGTCTGAAATGGCTATTGCTGTGCTTTATGGATGGATCTGAAAAGCCAGGTACTTACTTCCCGCCTGCGTACTACCCTTCTTCTGCCGCATCTCACTACGTTCACCAATAGGATATTTTCACCAGTTTTTTGTTATTGTCCTAAAAAATAAGAAAAAAATTACGATAATGATAAATGGTGACATTTTTATTCTGTACGTGCACGAATAATTTTTTTATAAGTGCCATTTTTGATATGCCGCCAAAACGTTTTTGTTCGTGAATATGGCGTTGTTGTCTTATCAAGCAGTCTTACCAGCTAGTGGTGTTATCTACATCATAATGATGTTTCAGCCAATAAAAACTGTCTCGGAATGTGCAGTTTTAGATCGTTTTTAAAATCAATAATTATGAAAGAAAATACTAAAATTATACATTTTAGTACGATAATCAGAATCAGAGATGTAAATTTTAAATCTTTCGCACATTGTGTCCCACTAAGAACTCCGAGATCTTCGGGCTGCAAACTGCAAGGTTAAGATTGCCCTGATGACCTAACCTATAATGGGAGAGGGCCTCAGAGAAGAAAAATGAGAAGACAAAGTGCTCAAATTCACAAAAGACTAACGTAACTCTAATTCAGAAACAATGCATTGCTAAACTACTTAGAGCCAGATAATGAAGGAATATCATCAAACAATTAATTTAAAATTAAGTTATTTTCCTTGAAATGTATATTCTGTCAATGCCAAAGCGTAACACGGAGAATATCAATTCCTGTGTGAAGTGTACATATTATTTCAGTGTGTTGACTCCAGCGGATTGCATTGTATTGAATTTCTGTGTTCCGAAAGCTTTAACGGTAATGGTTATCGTTAATTCTAGAATGGCACTGATTTCATCCTTCAACCCTTCTGTGATTACATACGCAATTGAATAAATATTAGTACGGGTTCGGTACACGTCTAATTGCACAATGTACAATTATTCAGATTTGGGTGGTAGTTGTTCCGCCATTACAGAAATGCGCTACGGTAAATTAAACGAATATCTCGACGCCCACAACACAAACAGGCGGATCTCATATTTAGTACATTTCCAAAGGAACCAAAAAACAGTTTTAATTTGGCGGGTTCACATACATATTATTATGTGTTTCACTAATGGGGTAAAGGAAATTGCTAAATTATAACCATATTAGCAAAATCTGTAATGAAATAAAAAAAAATAAACGTTAAAACTCCTCAAAAAACAGTTTTTCGCTCTCCTGGAAATTTTCCTTATGAGATACGCTTGTTTATATTCTGAATGACAAACTGAAATAATAAATACACTTAATTCAGAAAACGTTACAACTTCTTTTTTTATATATGAATACCACACAAGAGTTCCAACTGTTCCCAACCGTCTGGAGCCAGTGAGAATATGGTATTCCCAATTGGGGAAAGTTGTGAGGCTGAAGGTATTGGGAAGGGGAAGGAGAATGGGAAGGGGAAGAGGAAGGTGGAGAAATACCTGGCAATTTAGATCTGGTCACCAAACATGGCTAAAAGCTATTTCAAGCAAAGTTTCCATTCTGAATGGTGGTCTTTCACCAGGGCGATACTGAGAGTATCTTCCACTCTAAGTATCTTCAAAACTTCGACTGCTTTAAACAATAACTTTTTTTAAATATGAATACCGCACAAAAGCAATGGGACTTGCAATGGGAATCTCAAATCATTCACATTCCCAAAGTGATTTGGGAGGTTTAAAGAAGTGGTAATTACGGGAGATTGGCAAGAAGATGAATGAGAAGTATATGGCCATTTAGATCAGGTCACCAAACATGGTTGAAAAATTTTCAAGCAATGTTTCGGTTCTGTATGGCGGTATTTCATCTTCACCATGGCAATACTGAGATTATCTGCCACTCTGCACATGCGTATCTGTAGCTCATGATGGAAATAACATTGCAAGATGTCAATATAGTTCTCTCATGACTTTCCGTTGGAAAGTTTTCTTTTTCTGTTTCAAACATCAACAAAGAAGCGAAGCTAGCAGTCCACAATGGAGTGCTAATACCAACCCTGATGTATGGCAGTGAGGCATGAAACTGGCAAAGGAAGGATGAAAGTAGACTGAATGCTGTAGAAATGAGATCTCTGAGACGAATGTGTGGTAAAACCATTTATGATGGTGTGAAAAATGTCGAGATTCGTAAAGAATGCAAGGCAATGTAAGCGTAATGAGCAAGATTAAGAAAGGGACGCTTAGATAATTTGAGCATGTAGAGCGGATGAACGAAGAAAGGAGTGTAAGGAGAATATATAACGTGAATGTTAATGGAAAAAGAAGCCGGGGGCGACCGAGGAAGACATGGCACGATCAAGTGAATCAAATACTTGAGTCGGGCCATGTCAGAAGTCGGAATAACAGAAGAGAATGTATGAGACGTTGTATGAAAGTGAATGAAGCAAGAAGTATATGCCAAGATCGAATTGTTTAGCGGTCTGTCCTCTCTGCCTACCCCTGCGGAGAAACGGCGTGATGGTTAATTAGTTAGTTAACATCAACAAATTTTAGTTTTTTTTTTTTTAGTTTTATTATGGCGTCTGATAATTCAATTAATTATATTTTACTTAAAATGGGAATTTTTAAGTGAAATTCACATTTCCTTCATATATGAGACTCTAGCTACTGCCGGTACCTACCTACCAATTTTCTATTTAAAAATATTATTTCTATATGCAGAAAACACAAGAAACATTAGAAAATCAAAGAGATTATATAAACCACGAATTGCCTTGTGAAATTCATTATTTTCTCGTGTATCATCTTATCTAATTTCTCCTCGCTTCAAGTATCGTATTACTCAAATAATTATAACATTATAATCACTGTATCAAATATAATACGATAGCAAGATCTGCGATCAATAATTATAATAATTGAAGAATTTAAATTAAATAATATGAGTTTATTTAATTTAATAATTTACAGTAATTCATCCCACACCTTGTGATCAAGAATATTATTTGTGTAATACAACTAATAGGAATCTAACAGTTCCTATAAGACATTAATAAAATACTTTGTTCCGCGTTTAGCGCCCAGCGTTTAGCAAGACAGTAATAACGCTGAGAGTTCAATTTATAAAGTGTCACTTATGCGCGCGGTGCTCGCTTATTGAAAATCTTAAAACAGGTCTTAAAGCCACGAAGTCGCACCGCATCCGTCGGTTCATAGTTTTTTTACTGGCAGTTTTACGGTCGGCGGTCCCCTCGTTGCAAGGCCGGCTCGGATTACCGCAGACAATGGCGCGCACAGCCGGGCTCACACCTCCGAGTACCTACTGTACAGAACAGTCCTGCCGCTGAGAGCTCCGTTAAAACCTCTTTTTCTGATAAAATCCTCGTTTATGAGAAAGAGGGAGAGGTTAAAATAGACATATCAACGGCTTACCTTTGGAAACTGCGTGATCTGATGTTATCAAATAATAATAATAATTGGATGATTTTTATAGCGCCGTTTTTGTGAAAGATCACCTTAAAGGCGTTGTACAAATATTACTTACTAGGTTTTATCTTATTATATACAAACAGATACAGAAACATACACATATACATATACAAACAGTTACTGAAACATATCTGTATTTTAGAAACCTGGCTATACAAATATAACTGTATTTATATTAACACATGCCTAAGTTTTATTTTTATTATTTTTTATTATCTATAATATTATCTCGGTAGTAAGATTCATTTAATGGAACTTAGTTGGACTATAATATGACATTTTTTATTATGTTTACACACTAATTTATAACGACTGTTTGATTCCTAAGTAAAATAAAATACGGAATTTTGGAATAACTTATTGCAGCTTAAAAATCTCATTGTTATATTTTTTTAATCATTGAATTATTACGTTTCGTTGGTGGAAACTAACTACTGATTGAAATTTACTGATAGTTTCTCAGACACAATAAACGAGCGAATTGTACATATTATTTTTATCAATTTAAGAAATATGTATGTTTATTATGTATGATCGTAATATTTATTACGCTGAACAACAAAGATTAATCAAAGATAGGAGAAAAGCGACTAATTGAAAATGGGAGTAAAATATACTCCTTGCTTAACGTGGTAAGGAAGAACGCTTCGATTCTAGGGTTAAGGACTATTTACGTTGTTGTGACATTGAAAGATAATGTGTTATTAATAAAAATGATTTATACAGCATTATACAGCTTTCGTGAAGAAAATCAATGGTTATAAATTCTTGTCTGTACTGCGGCAAGTTCGTATCTTACTTTTACGTTTAAAGGAATTTTGTTTGAATCTGATATTCGAAAAAAAATCCGCCCAAATAATGTTCACAGTGTAAGAATCATCTGCAAAATGTAATTTCCTAAATAAGATATTTTACGGTTCCGAAATTTTTCGACATAAAAATCAATTAAAGTGTAAATAACGAAACCGTATTGTCTTCTTTTGTGATATATTTCACCACAAAATGAAGATCTTTCAAAACGCGTGTTATATTTTTACTTTTTCACATCTTGGTTATTGGGGGGTAAAATCGGTAAAGGGTACACCGCAAATCAGTTGGCAAAATCACGTGAATGTCCAAAGAATCGAAGAACCACCTCGTTAATATCAGCACTTTACTTGCCTGCGCCAGGTAATGAGGTAGTGTGTGGTATGATTCACGTGCGGCGGCAAATTGCGAGACGTATTACGTCAATTAAAGTTGTGTCACCTGTAGGAGTGAGAATTTATACGAGCCAAGGTGAGCGTCGTATAGCGTATCTGACACCTCAAACGTTTGTGAGATGAGGAAAATGCCACAATCTTATGAGTCGAGAAAATTGCCAAAAGTCATTATTAATTTGTTCATATGATACATGTATATATATCATTTAAATAATAGTGATACCACACGGTTTAGACTGCACGCAGGCAGTGGGACTGTGGGATCCCATTTTTTTGTGTTTTGTTAGGCATATACTCGAATACCTACGTGGGGAAAGGGGAGGTTGGAAAGTATCTAGATATATAGGGCGAGTCGTTTTGTGGAATTTCAACATTTCGTCAAAATTCTAAATTTAATATTCAAGTTCTATTATTATTAAATTATGGGCCAGTTGTTTCACAGTGCTTAAATAATAACAGAACTTGAATATTAACTATGAAATTTTGATGAATCCTTCAAGCGTATCGAAATAACCCGCACTAGGCGACGCAAGTATCCGATACTCGGCAACTCTAGTATCCTCGTGACTACAGCAATACATCTGCACGGAGGTTCGTACACAGGAACCCGTCGCCTATATTTTGTGTACTCCTCAGCGACGCCAGTCTCCGACAATCAGTTTGCCGAGGTCTCCGCCACTGAAGTCGCCGAGACTTTATATTATGTTCGTTCAAAAATGCGACATTACTTGTATTTTTGTGATTTGTTTGTCACAATGCGTGAGTTTTAGATCATTTCCAAGATACAAGAAAAATTTATTGTCTACAGTGCCTAAAATATATATTTTCAAGAAAAAAACTATTCCCAAAAAACGAAAACCGCTTCAGTAACATAATAAATAACGTACTTGAAGTACCTTTGTTCAAAACTAGGTTTGCGAGAAGACGTGCTTTTTTTATTGCTCCTAAAATTTATAATTTACTATCTACAGAATGTAAGTATCCAAACATATCGTAAACACATACAAAAATGTTATAAAAAACTGGATTTAAACCAAAGATATCAACCTTTTCCTGCTATAATTGTATATTTTCCCCATTTTCTTTTATTTTTCTTATGTAAATTATATATTTTTATTTATTTAACTTACCTTCAACATCCATGTATTAATAATACTAATATACTGCCACTAATTGATACCAGTTATACCCACGCACTGGCCTTGCCTACGTGGGATTATTTTGTTTACACGTAGGTTTATGTACATGTGTTCAGATGTATACATAAGTTAACATTAAAAAAAAAAATTAGAACCTTTGTACCTCGTTTGTGTAAATGTACCAAAAAAATAATTAATAAATAGCAATATCTATCTCTGCCGCTAGGCATATGCAATCACATTTTTATTTTTATATTTACTTTTACCTGGATTATAAAACTGCCATATGATATTATTATTATATATCACTTTTTCTTTCTTTTAATTATTATTTTCATTTAGTGAATTACACTTCCATATACAATGTATATTTAATCTACTGTTAACTTGAAGTAAAATTTTATTACTGTATTTACCCTGAATATGCAATCGAACAATTATGTTTTATCTTGATAAATATAAATAAATAAAATGAAATATTCCTGGCTACAACGCGGATCTCGAGATTTTAGTAGAGTTGTGTACGGACTACGAACTGTGCGCGACAAGTTGCTTGCGATGTGAGTACACAACTTACGTATCGGATACTTGCGTAGTCTTGTGTACGAAGGGCCTGAGACATATCACGAAACGCAGTTGATTGTATTACAGACAACTTTTGATTTGAAGTAAGGCCATTCACCCGCTTCCAAGAGATTATCCTTAAGAGAGCATCTTCCAAGTGGATTAGAAAAAAAAACTTGTTTGGATCCGGATGAAATATTTTACACTTCGTACAAGTGTGGTAAATACGTTCAGGATCGCCTTAGTGGGAGAGCACTATTCAGAATCGAAACGATGGATGTTTATTTTGCAAGCATGTATATAAATTGCTACAGATATTCTATGATTTTAAATAAAAAAAAGTATGGTATTCAATAAAAATGCAATAACTTGGAGAAATATCAATCAATTATAATGATTTTTTTGAAATTATACTAGTAAAAAATTAAATTTAATGAATATTATGGTTGTAATAAAAAAAACTACAGATTTACACCTACAAAAAATTAAAAAAAAAAAAACAAAAATAAAAGATTTTTTCACTTCACAATTGTGTTTTTGAAAATGAATCCGAAGATTCACTTTCTATTCGCAATCTTTTATAGTACGATGTACAATAATTTCACGTCCATCGTCACTGTCTTCATTTATGGAAACAAAGGTCTCGTCGTCGGTAGTGCCGCTGTCATTTGATACATTACGATCATCCCCAATAGAACTAACTTCCGACATGCTGAAAAATATCGGTTCACTTTAGGGTGTAACTATGTGTAGTTACATTATTACCACACCTTAGCATATAGATAGATACTTCCCAATCATCTCCCCCCCCCCCATCCCTTCATTATCAAATACCTTTCAATATTGCCGTCATCCCATGTATGAGTATTGTCACATAAGGACATATATCACCCGAAGAATAATTATTATTATGTCGGCAGTTTGATTTATGAAGGTCATTTTGAAACATACATATTTATAGAAACACCAAATATAATGCTGTAATAAAAAAAATTAACGACGTAACCGCATTAGTGAGAGAAATTCCAGATGTTCTGATACGCTTAATTTCGTCTCGGAAACCGAACAAAAAATACACTTCTGTGTGATGTGTCTGGGCCCAGGCCGCCAAATATAGGATCTAATGAAGTGTCCTATTTATACGTAGAACATTAGCTGGTGCACAACACACGAGCTACACATGTTCACAAGGCATAACTACTCCTTAACATCAATTTACATAGCGCGATATATATATATATATATAGCTAGATAGGAAACTGTAAATTTTTGATTTTTAAGCTAATTGAAAAGAAATTATGTTTATTTCGAGATGGATAGTATTGGACTTGGACATATGTAGAAAAAAAAACATTTCAAATATAAATGACATGATATGGGAATGTTAATTTATTTATATAAAGGAATCCTGTACAAATCGTCAATTTATTATCGTCATAGTCAGTGGACAGTTCAGTGGGCATTCCAAATCGGAGCTGCATTCAATTTTTTTTGTTACATGTGTAAATGGCGTATTTGTTTTATATTAAATTTAAAAAATGGATGTTGAAGGAAAGTTAAATAAAAGCCTCTAAGGTTTTTCCTTCATTTTTTGAAGGGGGTTAAATGAATGCGCTAATTCAAATTCTTAAAAACAAAAACATGTTTAGCGCTTAATAATTTTAAATATTGAGGCGAATTGTTTGTTCTCGGATATACTACATACGGAAAAATTACTATTGTAGATTTAAGTCGTTCCAGAAACTTATAAAAGTGTTGTATTTATTGGTTTTATAGAAACATATTTTATTAAGTTTCTTGTAGGATTTGAGTATTAAACCTGGAATTTTTTTTTCTAAAATATTTCAATTAGCGTCATCTGTGAGCTCGTATTACGATTCGTTTAGGCTTAATATGAATAAGCTCGACAATTTGAACGCGTTAAAACAGGAACTTCATGGTTGGACACTTAAAGTATTTTTTACATCTGCAAAATAATTTCTGTATGAAAAAAAAAAGAAAGAATTACATGTTTTAAAACTATAAGAAGATGAGGAGAGGGGAATTAGACGGGGTATATATTTATAATTTATGGAAAGTAATCTGTATTCTAAAGATATCCGGTTATCCAGTGGCGTGCAGTCCATAAAGGCTGAAAATCTGTGCCTACCCTAATAAAAATTAACCATAAAAAGAAATTATAGAATTATTTCAAAAGGTGACTAATTTCTAACCAAAATTTATTTTTCCCATGATTTTGGTAAGGAAGTTGTAGGCTCATTCATTAGATTGGCATTAACAATCAGCGGAAGGTGATATTAAAATAGTTATTTTCAAATATTAAATGCACAATTCTTTAACCGGTCTATACACAGCCTACCTTCGGTCATAGAACAGTGTTATTAAACAAAGGTACAGTCATTTCAAGCAATGTTTATTAATCTGGCTGGTTGCCTCTCATTGGGTTACGTATATAAGTTTTTTTTTAAATGCATGGGTTGATGTTTTTTCAATTTTTTACTAACCCCAAAATGAAGATAGAACTGAATTGCCACAGGGGTCAAAGTATTCTGCTTATTAAACATTTATTCCATTTAATTAAACAGGGGGGGGATTTATTGCTTAAATCGAATGGTTCATCAGCGAATACAGAGTTCCGCAGTGCGCACGTGTAAAAATCATCAACATTGGGTATTACATATTACGACTTAAGTTATTTTCAAAAATAATTACGTATTTATAGCTGTAAAGATGAGCTAGCTGTCCTTATCTTTTAGAAATTGACTGTTCATAATCTGCTGTTAAAACAAAAATATTAAAAAAATCATAAATTATAAAGCGGACTGTTGGAGTATTAAGGAATAATTTTAATATTCATTTTCTAGACTGCGAAAGAAATCTTTTTTTTTAAAAAGCATATTTCGAAAAAATGTGAGAAGTGTCAAAATAAGAGGATAAGTTTTTTCAACTAACTTTTATATTCAATCAAAAAATGTAAATAACTTTGAAATAAAATTAATAAAACTGTTTTTAATAACTATCCGATGCGTGGGCATTAAGTACCTAACTAACTAACTAACTAACTAACTAACTAACTAACTAACCATCACGCCGTTTCTCCGCAGGGGTAAGCAGAGAGAATGGACCGCCAAACAACTCGATCTTGGCGTACACTTCTTACTTCATTCACATTCATACAACGCCTCATACATTCTCTTCTGTTATTCCGACTTTTAACATGGCCCAACTCGAGTATTTGATTCACTTGATCGTGCCATGTCTTCCTCGCATTAAGTACCTTTACTCGAAGAGTCTACAACAAACGGTTATAATAATATAATAATACAGCAAAACATTTATATAGCTCAGTTTATTGTTATTTCACTTATAACGAATAGATCACAATGATATCCCTGAACATTCCTACTGTATCGAAAAATTTGATTTATTTTAGAACATATTTCCATCACAGGATACATCTCTATAAATACCCATAACAAAGCTTCAATGCACTAATCAAACATACAGTATTCGTGAAACCAACCCAACTTTCAATCACATTTGCCGCCGGATGTAAGCGCGAAGGCGAACCGTATTTGCAACTTTGCAGTGACAGTATTCGTACTTTCAGTACTTTCAGTACTTTCGATCTTGAATTCCTTCATTTTCTGCATCGATTTTGAATTCCTTCATTTTAAAGTCACAGATTCATATAAAACCGAACCTTATAAACGAATTGAGCAGAGAAAAGATGGAATCCTTTGTGGTGGCTGCCGGCAGACATGTGGGACCATTGTGAGAAGACGAGACGATTGAACCTGTGAACTGTGAACCTCTCCGATTCTGTGAACCGCTCTGATTGCTGTAAGATGCGAACAAACAATCTTTGATCATCAAATTTGAAAAGCTTAGTTCAATGGGTCCGACAAATTGGATTCATCAGCCATGTTAGCCATTTTGAATCAATACGCAGAGATATTACGTTTTTATTGATTTGCATGGTCAACTGTCTACATATTATGAATTGGACATATGTGCAATGTACAAACACACAAAAAAATATTTTAAATTATGAAATTGCAAAACCGATTAATATATTTTCATTAAAGAAGATAAGAAGACAAATTATAAATGAAATACGAAACCGAAAAAAACAACAGAAAATAAAACTCTACACCTATATTTCGTAATTTAAAACATAAATAAATAAAATACTTCTAACGCATACTAGATATTTTCTGTACCTTTTGATTAAAAAAAATTCATTCGGTTTGGGTGAGAATTTTGGCCTCAAATCCAAAATTCAGTTTTATATGAAACAGTTATACATATTTAGTATTTATTAACCTACTTATTTAATTCTATTATTTTAATTTATAATTCACCACATTTATGAATTAATGTGTTATTTACGGAACTGACCCTTTTCTTTCTTTCAATTTTCAGTCAAAGAAATTAAATTTAGAATGTACACTAAAAACACAATAAACGTTCTCTTTTTATTTACGGTTCATACCGGCACAACAGTGCCAAAATATTAAAGAAAAACATCAATGTTAATCACCATTGATGACGTAACAAAAACGACAAAGTCCATCCAATGTCAATGAGCACCGAAGCTCAGAAAACAATACTGTTTTCAAACAAACAACCGACTGAAAGAAAAATATTCATTCAATTTCAGATAACGTAATAAAATAATTAAAAGCATGACAATCTGATGATAAACCAAGATCATCCACGTATTCAATTCCTATTGTAAAATTTATATTGTGTATCACTGCCTGAGTAAATTAGAACATCCTGATCCTTTAAAAAAAACTCTAACAGAGATCTCAAAAGTTGTAAAAATAGCAAATATTTTTATGTTTGTAATTTTTAGGTCAACGAAACTATTTTAATTATTTTTTTTTAGGAATAACTTATTGAAGCTTATAAACCTCATTGATATATATTTTTAATCATTAAAGATATTATTAACAACTCTCCGAATGAAACCTTGTCCCAAGGTCCCGGATAGACCATGAGGTCCTGGGTTCGAGTCCCAGCTGCTACCATTATCTTTTTCTTTTCTGTGTCTTTTCAGTATCATGTTTCATTCTGAGAGATGTTAATATTATCGTTAACGGTAAAACATATTTATAAATTAATTTAAAGTTATTTTATATTCACCACATTAATTATGCATGTTTTGAAAGCATCGCACACAAAATAATTTTTAATTCATTTATTTATAACGATGCCATAAAGTGCATACCAATCTTTTGAAGAAATTTAAAAAAATATATATTATATTCAGTTTGGAATGTCAAATCCTTTATGTGCAGTGGAGTTTTTAAATAGTCTTTTAACTATCAACAAATAAGACAAGACGCATCATATTTTTCTTTTTGACGTTTTATATTTTTCAATGACGGTTCAAAAAGAGTTTAAATTAATTACTTCAAAATAAATTTTAAAAGATCCGACAATCAAACTAAAAAAATACACACACACACACATATACCCCCATAAGATCGTACCGTTATACTATTAGATCAATTTCCAGCTCCACAATGTACTGACATGTATTATATTTAAACTTAAACCTTTTATTATCTACCTGCTCTCTTTTTTTTCATTGTGTCAACAACTTTGTAACATGTTACGTAAACATTTTAAAATACCGTTTTCAATATGTGCACTCCGCTTCTCTACACAGCCATGCTTAAAAGAAATGCATGGTATTGAAAATACATTATGAATGTACTCAACAACAATAAATAAAATAAAAATATATAATTCGGTAGTATTTTGACACGGCCTGATAAGTGCAAAACGGTATCTTCATACGTTACAATCTTCTAACATATTTTAATTCAACTAACCTTTATGATTGTTTACATATCATCACGTGATCATGGTGTTAAATTAAATTAAATTAAATAAAGATTTATGATTTTACCAATATAAAATAAATACACTCGTGAAAACAATAAACCGTATTTCTCCAAAAAAAAAAAACGCCTTTTTTTAGATTATGCCAAATACCACCATAATTCTTAATAAAAAAACCTTCACGCACAATTCCCCAGTTTTGGTCCCGTTAACTGCACATAAAGCTGGTGGAATCTACCGTGAGAAGCAAAATTGCCTTCAAAGGATACCCGCAAATGAATGACTAATGTGAGTTTCCATTATTGATTCTGGAAGAGGTAACCTCTGGAGAAAATCATGAAAACAATATGGAAAGTGTGGCAAGCAGCATATCCATAGGCAATGACGGGCTGAACTATGTAGCATACTACATCGGATTACATTCTGTCAACATGAAGACAGCACTCGATGACGATGATGATATTTAATAAAAAAACCTTTCTTACTTATAGAAATTGAAATCCAGCAAAGCTTCTTTGTATATTTCTCAAGAATCTCTAATTTAATCTGTGGAGAAATACACATTACGAAAATTACGAAACGAAAACCTTTATCATCTGAGCCTTCAGAGACTTTTTAGTTTCAATATCAGACAAATAATATCCTTCGCGAAAGAAAAGAATTTTCGGAAATCCGAAATGTTCCAGAATATGTTTAATAATTTCACGAGAAAGGAGAATGCATAATTAATTCAAGGACGTAGGTAAAATGTGTCTTACAATATATATTTAGGAATAAACGAGAAAAACAAAATAAATCAAATAACATAGGAAACAGCAAGGAATTCAGAAAAAAAATCAAACGTACCACCATAACTCAGGGGTTGACCGACGGACAAAGCTCGTGCGCTATAATCTCCAGATCTGGTAGGGTTTGAATTAGTGGAATCAGGAATGGCGTAGTGGCTGGCCACCCTAACGATTAAAACTATCACCCCAACTACAGTCCAACATCCCTTATATTATATTCCACAACAGCCTGCTCCACTAACAACTGGCAAACTACCCTACCTGCGCTCTATACTGTGTACGACAGAGATCAGAAACCGTTGTTCTAATCAACAATAATTGGAAATTAATATATACTGTTGATCTTATGTTAAATCGACTCGTGATGCATTAAAAACGCCGTTTCTCTGCAGTCAATTTTTTGGAATAATTTATTGAAGTTCAGAAACCTAATTTTAATATTTCATCATTGCAGAAGACAATATTAACAAATCTCAACGAAACGTGAAACAGCAAAAATACGGAAAATAAAAAGGTAACGGTCGCAATTGGGACTCGAACAGGACAGGCGTCTCTACCAACTGAGCTAATTATTTTCCGTCATTTTATCGATGTCATATCTCAAGTTAAGAATTATTGAAATTATCCTCAATTAATTCTCATATTTTTCGCTGCTGTCTTTTTGTTTGATTGTAAAGTTCTACCCGAATATATTTGTAACCTAGAAAGTATCTCGGATATACCTATCCCTCTCTTATTAGTTAGATGTCTAGAATAAATATTCAATTTATGGAAATAACTTATTGAAGCTTATAAATCTCGTCGTA
This sequence comes from Halesus radiatus, assembly GCA_022606495.2. Taxonomy (NCBI): domain Eukaryota; kingdom Metazoa; phylum Arthropoda; class Insecta; order Trichoptera; family Limnephilidae; genus Halesus; species Halesus radiatus. The sequence goes on along the minus strand of JAHDVE020010521.1, from coordinate 61,479 downwards.
GTATTAAATCATTGGAGAAGATAATATTTAAAAAAAATCTAAATGAGACATGAAATAGAAAAAGACTTCAATAAGTTTTTCCAATAAATTGAATATTCTTTCTAGATTTATAGAAAAGTCAATAGATGTCCCGTATAAATAAAAATCGGATAGGTATACCCAAGACACTATATAGATTACAAATATATTCGGTAATGAAAATGATACCATTTCAGTAATGCGATTTTTTTATATTTAAAAACCATTGCAAGTTTCTTCCACTTTTTTTAATTTCGACCGAACCGGTTTCACCCTATCACGGGTATCCTCAGACAGGTCATTTTAATATAGCATATACCATATGTCAGAAGTGACTCCCATTGCTTTCTTATATTGTACATTGATAATTTGGAATTTATTTTATTACTGACGGAAGGGCTTTAAAATTATATAATATTATAAATTAATTATATTTAAAACTCGGGTTGGTTTATTACCTTCTGGAAGACGGATTAAATTTTGGTTCTTTGCTGAATCTATGTTTTTTTTAAACTTTTTATAGAATGTCTATCGTGTCAGCTTACGGTTAAACAGATAGTTATTTCATTTTTTTGTTTTTTTTAATTACTACCGCACAAGAGTCTCAACTGCCCCCAACCGTCTGGAGCCAGTGAGACTATGGCATCCCCAATTTGGAAGTGTTGTGAGTCTGAAGGTATTGGGGAGGGGAAGGAGAATAGGAAGAGGAAGGTGGAGAAATACCTGGCTATTCAGAGTTGGTCACCAAACACGGCTAAAAGCCATTTCCAGCAACGTTTCCATTTTGAATGGTGGTCTTTCAACAGGGCGATACTGAGAGTATCTTCCACTCTGGAACGTGGGCATATATACCATATATTATTTTTAAATTAATTAATTGTGAAATAACACAAATTAATTAAATAAAATTTACTTGCGCACGCCGAGATCGAACCCGCGACCTTCGGATTCGTAGTCGAGAGCCTTACCCCTCGACCATGGAGTCCGTCACTCAGTTTCCTCGTTCATCAATTTCTGTTTTTTTTCCCGTGTTTTTCATCTTGTTCGCTAAAATGAGTTTTATAGCAGTTTTTGTTCTATAGTTACACAAACTACGGATAACCGGGTACATTTTAATGAGCCGTTTTGTAAAATATTTTATTATGTTATAATAGACAGGTTACACGCAGGGTAATATCCTTCTTAGAGTTCGCCGGATGTATGTCGGCGATAAAATTCCCAGTTACATTTTACTCTGATATATTTTTAAATTTATTTCCTATTTACATTCATGTGTTAGGTACTATTGATGCATGAATTAGATTAAACTACAACAGATATATTAAAGGAGAGTCAGCCCTTTTCCCCAATTGAATATTCAATAGTGAAAATAAAAAGTTGAAAAAAAATACAAAGGTTTTTTAATAAAAAATAAAAAATCATATAAAAATAGAGTTTCACCATGAATTGATGGTATCAAAATTAGAAACTATATAAGTAGGTACCTAATTTTACAGATTTATTCCAAATAATTATGTGATAATATAAAAAGAGGCTTATGTAGTGATACCAACTAACTAACTAACTAACCATCACGCCGTTTCTCCGCAGGGGTAGGCAGAGAGGACGGACCGCCAAACAACTCGATATTGGCTTACACTTCTTGCTTCATTCACATTCATACAACGCCTCATACATTCTCTTCTGTTATTCCGACTTCTGACATGGCCCGACTCGAGTATTTGATTCACTTGTTCGTGCCATGTCTTCCTCGAGCGTCCCCGGATTCTTCTTCCATTCACATTCGCGTCATATATTCTCCTTACACTCCTTTCTTCGTTCATTCGCTCTTAATCTTGCTCACTACGCTTACATCAGCCTTGCATTCTTTACGAATCTCAACATTTTTCACTCGATCATACATGGTTTTACCACACATTCGTCTCAGAGATCTCATTTCTCTGCCAATATTCGTTAATATTGAGTTTGTCGTGACAATGATCGCTCGTATTAATTTGATTTGGGCGTGCATGGTATGACAGACAGACTTTTAAAATTAAAGACTTTAATTATACTGACCAAGGGGGATAAAGGGTGAAATATGAATATACAAGTTGGTCTCCGAAATGTAATGGTTGATTAACCCTGGCGTACTCTTACACTAAACAGCCAGAGGTATTTCTCCCTTTATCTGAGGGTGAAAGGTTAGTTACAAGTCACGCCTGACGAATTATTCCTAATTTATTACGTTTTTGAAGTAATTTTGTTTTGTTTCATATTGTTCCACGTGACGTATTTTTTTTTTAAATGAAATCTCTTTCGACACATTTAACAGGTGTGACGAATCGGAAAGTTATTTCAATGATTGTTGTGAGGTTTCAGACTAGTTTTTAAGTCGTTCACTTTTCCGTGGTCAGGTAGATTGAATTACACGCACAATAAATATTACTTATGCATGCTGCATGAAATTCTACGCATTCCATATAAGGAATTTTATCCACGTGAATGTATTTAATTAATTTAACCTTTGCTTCATGAATTTTTGAAAATTTCTAAGCACTCGTGTTATAAAATGACAGATTTATGAATACGAAATATATATTTTCAGTATTACAGTATGAGCGACTACCATTCAGAATCGTTAATTAAAAAAAAAGTTTATTTATTAAAAAAATTATGACCTCAGTATAAAATGATTTCCAAAGGCGAAACAGCCGTCATGCCTAATCATAATTACCTTGTTTTCTTTTATAATTAAAACGTTTTTTTATTAAATAAAAACAGTTACAATAAATTTTATAATAAAATGGAATTCTACAAGTTGATCTTGACAACAAAAAATAAATATTTATAAAATAAAACTCATCTCTCCTCTTCCCCCTTCTCTTCACCATCGCATTTTTCCATTTGCCATTCACAACATTCCCCTAATGATTATCATAGTCCCATAAGTTCCGTCAGTAGGACTTCTGCGTGTTTTCAAAAAGTCACAATAATTCTTGCAACCTAATTAATCTTTACTTCAAGTACCTTATTATTGTATTTTATTACTTTTTTTTATTACTTGACTTTATTAATTACGGAACAATTGAATTGTTGAACAATGTGCAATGAATAAATCATTTTCAACACCATTGTTTTTTTTTAAATACTCACCGATATAATAAATATGTTTTTAATCACCACGAAAGCGTCCATTTTTCAACCACGTTATTAAAATAATTAAAAAATAAACCAGGTAAAAAAATTAGTTAAATCATAATACGAGTTCGCTCTGAATTCCTGGCCGACATTAGCCGTACAGTCAACCGCCACGTAGGCAGTTTCATTATTGCGTTTTTAATTAATCAATTACTCCTGACTCCACTCTTTCCCTCCCCACGGCCAGGTCACCAACAATACATTCTACCCCAACCAGTCACGACCCCAACGACTGCGAGCCTCAAGTGAAAGCACAAAGAGCTAAGCTCGACCCGTGCAAAATCTACTGGACTTTCGCGCGTCCTAACTTATGCGATCCCAGGATTATTTTTAAATGTAATTAATGAAGTTTCTTTGTTTTGTTTTTATTCTTCAAACTGTTAAATTAAAAATTTGTGACCGTCAATCTTTTGGTTAGTGAAAAACTAAGGATTTCAAGTCTTTTTTTATTATTTATTTATCGATATAACCTGACGAATAAATACAGATGTTTTTTTTTTAAATAAAAAATGTTTTTGTTTTAAGCCACTTTATTTTTATACATATTTATGCATTCGACCGGTTTCGGTTGGACTCAACCTTCTTCAGGAATGTACACATATAAACTAAAATTAAAATACAGAGATATCATAATGGAGACAGAGAAAGTGAGGAAAAAAGACAGCACGATAGGGTAGAACAGGACCGAGCATCACACCGGGGGTGGGTAGTGCGGTAGATAGAGCGGTAGGGGGAGGGGAGGGGAAGAAAGGGAACATCCTTAAAATCGGACTTTGGGTTAAATCTAATTGTTTATTTAAAATTAGGCATATATTATTTTTATTTGATTTTGATATTTCTAATGCTTCTAAGTTATTAAAGCGCAAGCCTATACTATTTTTATGTATTAATTGCACTCCTGTACTTTTATCAAAATTATGGTTAATATTAATTAAATGTTTGGCGAATTCTGAAAAACCTATACTTGTTACTTAATGTATTCTGCATCTGGGGCTCGAACCCAGGACCTCTACCTATCCGGGGTAACCGCTTAACCAACTTAGCTAATGAGACCAGTTCAATTTACGCCATTTACACCGATATCATACTTCAACTTCAAGACTTGTTAATATTATCCTCCATTTTTTTATAAATCCCATATTATTGGCTGCATGAATGGAGCTCCATCTCCCCCCTCCCCCCCCATTACCTTCAGCCTCATATATACTGTTGATATATTTGCTGACTCCATTTACAAAATAAAACGTCATCTATACGAGCATTTCGATGAATCCTCCAATTAAGTATTGTAGCTTGGATAATGTAATGTTAATGACGTGGGAACGTTAATATTGTATTAGTTTTCTCCTACAACCCTCATACCTCTCAGCATTTGTTCCGGCTAGCAGGGAGCATTTATGACTCTTGTTCAGTATTTATATAAAAAATTAAAATTAATCCTAAAAAATTTATAATTATTTTACTGCTATTATTGTAATCTGTTCTCACTCTCCCATTTTTTTATATTTTTCACTTGAGTACCTACATACATTGTCGATCACAATACACTTGTATATTGTTTACTATTGTTCTGCTACTTTTATTTATATGATTATTTTTATTTATTGTTGCATTATATAATTTTATTTATTTATTTATTTATTTTATTTATTTATTTTTTTTATTTTTTATTTAATATGATAATTTTTTTTACAGAGAGTATATAAAAATAAGACATGATTCATATACTGAAACAAAAATATAATATAGCTATTCCTCACCATAAAGAAACAAGGTTCGTTAAACAAGGTTAATATACTTATAAGTTCCTGCAGAGCTTATCTGCAGTAACTTAGCGGATACAAAATTTCATTGTATGTAAATAACATTATGCAATAATAAAAAAAACAAATCTCCGAACACAGCAGTTCCCGAATTCAAGAACAAGCAGAGAAGTCCCCGAATTTCTCTTTAATTAGATTCAATAATATAATTACAGGTTATCGATGTGCAATAATAGGCTATCCATTAGGGACTCCTCAAAATACCTTGGACAGCTTGGTTTACTAATGTATGGGTTCCTCGTAAATTGGCAAATAACTGCGTTAATTTAATACACTTTAGAATAAGACAGTAGCATCATCGCAACATCGTGACCACCCAACTGATAAACCAGTTTAAGATTGATGGAAGGCGTGGCTGAGGAAAACGCCGCACCCCGTGGCATCGAAACTTGCGTGACTGGATTGCAGTTCCGCCTAATACCGCAAAAGTAAATAATATGTCCAGCTTCTGACATTTCCCACACATTAAGAGGGGATAAACCTATAATAGCGCCTCTAGGGGACGGTTTTGTATGAATTGAATTTTTTAACACATTATATTATTCTTAATAAATTACAGAAATCGAAAATTTACAAAATAAGCATTAGGTAACCTAATAGTACATACAACTTTTATATTTGCATGCTTTAATGAGGAAATTTAAATATGTATATCTGTGTAGTACACAATCTTCGGCAATTCACGGTAGGCGCGGCATAGGGGAGCGTCGTTCCGGTCGGACCGAGTCCAATGAATCTGATTCCGACGGCGGTGGACTCACTCCGAGTTCGCAAATCCGGACTCACTCATTCCAAACTCACAATCAAGGTGCGATTAAGGTTTTGGATTGGAATCAGAAACGAAAAGCGTCCCTATTCAATACTGTAATATGAACGATTTTTGCTTCCGAAACGGCTGACTCGGGCGGACCGAAGCTGAGAATCGAGTCCATGTGACAGAATTCGGAATTGGAATCGAGTTTGTAAAATAAATGGAATGACCCACCTCTACAGTCGGCATAGATTAACCACGACGGAAAATGTCACTTTTGGAAGAGGTCACAATGTAAAGTTCATTACTATCTAGTGAGGTAGATAGCTTTTTTATTAAGGCCATTTAAATATATATATATTAAAATACATTATAATATAATTTAAATGTTATTAAAAGTTTCGGTTCAAAACCTTGCGTCATTTGAAGAAATTTCATTCATTTATGTTTTAAAACAATCTCTTAACAGTATGTTTAGAATTTGTTTACTAAGTCTCTCCGGAATTCCGCAGTTAATTAAGTCTTTAAGCCTAAGGAAAAAGATAAGGAAACTTCACTCAGTCAAGTCGTACAAAAATCAATAGTATCTTTCGTTAATTCTCGGTTCTTCCTTAATAAAGGAGTTTTTCGACTAATTCCATAAGCAAAACAATGAAATAATTCACCTTAATTCAACCATGTTTATTCAAAATATGATTAAAACGAAAAGCTCGGGTGTGAAGGGGTAAAAGTGACTTTTATTCAGTAGCTATTCTCTTGTAAATAAATGTGTTTTGACTTTTCCCATCTAGGGGAATCCCTAATCCATCCCTTACTCCGCTCACGGCCCGGCAATTTGCGATTACCCTGGATTTTAATTTATCACATTTTGAATGGCTACGTGTGTTTTGTAATCAAATTTTAACAAAGAGAAATTTCATGGACCATTGCGAGATTTTATTCAGAATAAATGAACATTGTTTAATTTTGCCGTGCTTATATTTTAAAACGTGCGTTCGTCTATTTATGGACGTACCTTCACCCATTTTACGGTAGATTAAAGTTCTACATACAACATAAATTTATTTAAATTCATTGTTACAAAGTACACTAGAAGGGGCCCCTTCTTTTTAATCAAATATAAGTCCATGAAATTGACTTTATTTTGTTCATTTCTAATGCTAATATTGATGCGGAAGATTTAGCCCCACCTAAACCCTCGACGTTTTGCAATAAACTTATTTTCTTCTATTAGGTACTTAGTAGGTATTATAATTTTCTGTAATTTTTTTTTACTCTGAGGGTCAATCTTGCTTACAATGTACCGTTGAAAGACTAAAATATATTGCCTTTACTACATGAAACAAAACAAAATTTATTTGTTTGGTGGTCCCTTTGAATCGTAATTTTATGAATACTGACACAGGTAGATGAAAATGTATCCTCTGTTTTGTGTAAAAATTAATATAATTTTTATCCCGATTTTGCCCGGTTTACAAAACTTTTTGTTTTTTCTTATGTTGTTAATAAATAATTAAAAAACATGGCATTTTTTTCATTTTGGAGATACTATTTTAAAACTTAAAATTCTAGAAATAAGTTGCGGGCTAAAAATAATTAATAATAGAAATAAGAAAAAGTGTTATAGCGAATTAAATTTAATAAATAATCAAATATTTAAAAAAAAAATAGCCACCTCTTAAATTTATTTTCATATTAATATTAATAATAAAAATACTTTATCTTTTCAATTTTTAATATAATTTTGTTATTCAATGTTGCATTATCATTTTTTTATTAACTACTTTAATTAATTTTTGTTTGTGTTTAAAATTGTCTATTCTTCAATTATTGTCCTAAGTTTTTATCATTTATCTATACTTAAAATTATTTTATAGTATTCATATATTCCTTTTTGATTATGTCTGCTTATGTTTCATAGTATATATTATGATTATTACTTAAATAATACAGTAAAAGCTCCAATGGACCGAGAAAATGACAAGAGAGCTCCATGTCAGAGATGGAGCTTTCATGAAAAATGTATTCTATGTTTAACTTGATGTAATATATAATAAATTGTCTTTGCAACCACGAAATATTGCTCCCTAAACGTATAATTTTAATAAGCATCACGAGCTTTCAACATACGGTAACCGCCCGACGCAAATAATTCATGTCAGTCGGGCGTTTTGATTTATACGTTTCAGCGCTACGATAAATATCTCCGGACGTTCTTTACCTGGTATGTTTCTGTATCTCAGGAACGTCATTTAGCACGTTTCCTATTAAAGTATTAACTAAATTAGCGGTATTCATCAACAAAATGAAAAATTCATCCTTCTTCAACGCACAATCACTTTGTGACTTCGTCATTTTCAATAAAATGAATAGGAAATATTTTGGTTAAACCACTATTAAATATATAAATATCAACACGTTTCGAAAGCGAAGTTTTCCTCATCAGGATACACAGTATACTGAGAAATAATGGCAAGAATAGACAAATAATAATCGTAGAAAAATAATAATCGTAGAAAAATAATAATCGTAGAAAAATAATAATGGCAAGAATAGACAAATAATAATCGTAGACAAATAATAATCGTAGAAAAATAATAATCGTAGAAAAATAATAATGGCAAGAATAGACAAATAATAATCGTAGAAAAATAATAATGGCAAGAATAGACAAATAATAATCGTAGAAAAATAATAATCGTAGAAAAATAATAATCGTAGAAAAATAATAATGGCAAGAATAGACAAATAATAATCGTAGAAAAATAATAATAGAATAGACAAATAATAATCGTAGAAAAATAATAATCGTAGAAAAATAATAATGGCAAGAATAGACAAATAATAATCGTAGAAAAATAATAATGGCAAGAATAGACAAATAATAGTCGTAGAAAAATAATAATCGTAGAAAAATAATAATCGTAGAAAAATAATAATCGTAGAAAAATAATAATGGCAAGAATAGACAAATAATAATCGTAGAAAAATAATAATGGCAAGAATAGACAAATAATAATCGTAGAAAAATAATAATGGCAAGAATAGACGAATAATAATCGTAGAAAAATAATAATGGAAGAATAGACAAATTATAAACATTAAAAAATGCAGTAAGTGATGAAAGTAGGTAAGTAAATTTATCTCTTATGTACAATAACAATAACTTTATATTTTATGAAATATTGAATAATATCAAATTTACCTTTTCTGAAATATTGAATAATAGCAAATTTACCTTTTAAGAAATATTGAATACTAATAAATTTATATTAGAAATAATTTTTTTTTTTTTTTATAAACAATTTAAGGTAAAAACAAGGCATAAAGAAATAAAACGACGACTATCGTTATTTCTTAAATATTAATATTATTCTAAATATGGGTATTAATGTGACAATAAATGGGTATTTAAAAAAAAATTGACTATTAACAAAATTTAATCGCCTATTAACACTTTTTCTAATTTCTAAAAATTTTGAGACTTGCGGGTTTTTTACTGTCAATGTCTTGTTTTAAATAAAATAACGTTATTTTCTTTTTTCATATGAAGCGGTAACATGGTGATGTGACATTGTAATTTAAAAAATAAAACAATAACTTTGTTTACATCACCGCATATACCTGTATACTGTATGTTGTAGAGGTGAGTAAAAAAACGTAAAACCGTTTTTATGAAAGCGTTTAAGTTAGGAAACGGTTGCAACCGTTTCGAGGATTTTAGAAAAACCGTTTAAAAAAATCTGTAACTACTTCTGCAATAAACCCGCGCGAAATGATTCCAGTAGAGGATAATTCGCTTGAGAATTACGCAAGAAACATTTAAAACAGCGCCCCGCAACATTTACTAAACTCGTAACCGCCGTAAACCGTTCAAAACGAACGCTTTCGCGTGAAACGCTTTTTCCCGACACCCCGTTTCTGACCGTTGCGGGAAAACGCTTTAAAAAATGTAACGCCCTCCCGCAACGCCGGCCCGCAACGCTAAACGCGAAATGCCGTAACCCGTTACACATAACGCTTTCTTGTAAAACGCTTTCTCGTGAAACGCTTATTCAAAAAACGGCTTCGAAAAACGGCTTCGAAAAAATTAAACGCCCGACTGCAAACGCCATGCGATATTTGCCGTGACCCGTTGCAAACAAACGCTTTCGCCGCATCGTTCACTGCGAAATGTTGTAGTTTAATAATCACGATAGAATGGTTTCCAACGTTTTCGAGTTTGGGATCTACTTTTTACCTTCATTTTTCGTGGACATCAACTTCTAAAAATAATTTTACAATGATTTTAGCTGTTTTTTTGTTGTTTTAGTATTTCGGAACTGCAGATAAGTACGAATCTAGCAAAATTAATTTGTCCTACAGCCATGTTATTATTTTTATCTTTCATGGTTATAAATTTAAATTATGGGAATGATAATTATTTTCTCCGTAATTGTTAAGATTAAGAAAGGACTCTTAGATGTTTAGGGCACGTTGAGCGGATGACCGAAGAGAGGTATAAAGAGATTATATGGCGTGGAAGATAATGGTATAAGAAGTCGGGGACACCCGAAGAATATATGACATAATCAAGTGAATCAAATACATACTGGAGTAGTATAGTATGATATATGAATGTGAATGAAGCAAGGAGTCTATACCGAGACAGAGTTGTGTGACGATCTATCCTCTCTGCCTATCCCTGCTGAGCAAAAGCATGATGGTTAATTAGTTAGCGTAGTAATAAATGCCGTATATTCGCGTATAATATCAGCCGGGGTATCTCGACTTGAAAGAAGAATGTAAAGTGATTTTTAGACTAGAAGAAAAAAAATAGTGTAATGATTGTAATGTACAGAAACGGCAGACCTACTAGTGATAAAAAAATATATATTCTCAAGCAAACACGGTTCCTTTTGATGCGATCTCTTTTCCTTTCGTGGGTACGTACTTCATCGAGTGCAATCCATCTCTGAAGTACAAAGAAAGTGTTCATGAAATACAATATAATGAACCACCACCAGCTAATGTTAGTAACGTAGAAAAAAGGTCAAACTATTTATCGTAGTGAATTGTGGCTCATTAAACAAAACGTTCTAATTTTTACTATTCGCCTTTACTTAATCTGGCGAGGTAATTCAAACCCGAATGTTTACAAAAAAGCCAACAGATCTGTTTATGGCTTGTCTCAAGTAAGTAATAATAATAAAATGTCGCAGATAATCAATATTATCTTTCCAAAAAGGGCCCAAGCATTTTGGTAATATCAAATATGGCACCGGGAAAATAAAAATCTTCGATTGTTCAGTGCCACATTTTAGGTGATATCGGAATAAGCAAGTGCTTATTATTGTTTCGATTTTTAGATCATTCTGGAAGATTCCTTTTTCAATCCATACATGCAGTCATAAAGTGTATTATTTAGGGAGATTTAATATTTGAGCATTTTGTCAGTTTAGTATGCGAAAAATTGTCTTAACGCGAACATTGACAAGCGCCGTCGTTCTTCGTTCGGTTTTATAATTTTTTGTTATTATTATATCAAGACTATTTTACCCACTTCTATGATGTCGTCGAATAAACGCTTAGGTTAGTGTTCTATGGACACATTTCGAAACTGTTGGGGATGATTTGGCCTCGTGTAATATATGTAAGACGCGCATTTCATTTAAATCTACTGTGTCTAATTTGAAAATGCACCTAAAGGGAAAACATCCCCTAGTACATTTAACTTTGTTCAATTCGGAAATCTCCCGTCGGCAAAATGTGATTCTTCCGCTGGCTAGAGTGGCTAGTCAAACTATAACCGAAACTGATCGAACAAGTGTGAGTGCTTCTGAATTATCAGCTCAGCCAGTTGAAAAAACACAGGTGGCTGGCTGGCCAGCAATTCAGGTTTTTCTCTTGGAAAAAAGACACAGCAAAATATTATGTCTTTTATTCCAAAAAACATTAGTTCGCAGGAGAAAAAACAAATTGACGATTTGGTTATGGGCCTCTTTATAGAAGACCTTCAACCCTTCAGCATGGTTGAAGATAGTGGTTTCGTCAAATTGATGGCTGGTTTAATGCCATCATACACTTTACCCAGCAGAAAATACGTGTCAAATAATTTGTTGTCATTGCATTACGATAAATGTGTTATAAATGTGTATAAAAGTTGTCGATTTGTTAAAAACTGAGGCAACGAGTGTTTGTTTAACTACAGATCTTTGGTCTTCTTCCACGACCGAGAGTTACATGGCTATAACGGTACACTTTTTTACGAACAATTTTGAACTTCAAACCGTTTTACTGGGTTGTGCCTCTTTTAGCGGGCCCCACACAAGTGTAGAGTTGGATAAAGAATTAAAAAGGATCGTGGAAAAGTGGGAGTTAGGTGGAAAGGTGCTAGTTGTTGTGTCCGATAATGCATCTAACATCAATGGTGCTATAAATGACATTCTCAAGTGGAAACACTTTGGCTGTTATGCACATATAATAAACTTAATTGTTCAAGATGCGTTAAAAATTGTTTCAGATACAACCAATAAATTTAAAACAATCGTTAGACATTTCAAAAAAAGTAACCTGTCTACTGAAAAATTATTAAAATATCAATTAAATTCGGGAGTTGTACAAAATTATTAAAATATCAATTAAATTCGGGAGTTGTACAACCAAAGAAGTTACTGCAAGAAGTTCCGACACGATGGAATTCAACATATTATATGTTAAAACGCTTATCGGAGCTTCAAGAACCTGTACAATGTACGATAGCCGTAATTAACAAAAATCTACCGTGTCTTGCACCTGAAGATTGAAAACTGTGCAAGCAATTAATCGAGATTTTGGAACCGTTTGAGCAGGTTACGAAAAACATCAGCGGGGAAAAATACATGACTGGCAGTCTTGTTATGGTTTTAACATCGGGCCTATTGAAAGTTTGTGAAATTTTATCAAAAGAAATTTTAGGTGCACAAGCAAAACAAGTCTTGGCAAAATTAATATTAGGAATAAATGATAGATTCAACGACATTGATCAAAATGAATCCTTAGCATTGTGCACATTGGATCCGAGATTCAAAGCGCGTGCATTTAAAAGAACGTCAGCGGCTGAGAATGCTAAGATGAAAGCTATCGATTTAGTCACTGAACTCTTAGATGCAGAAGCGGGAGAAGTTAAGATAATACCACAATGTGTTAATATTACCCCCACAAAACGTCGCGAACTATCAATTCTATTTGACTTTGATACCGATTGTGAACACCATAGCATCGCCAGTTCCTCGTCTTCCAGAGCATCACGAGAAGTGATAATGTTTTTGGAAGAGCCCTTATTGCGACGACAAAATAACCCATTAGAATGGAGGAGACAAAATCAATATGTGTACCCCAATCTATCAAAAATATTCCGCAACAAATGCAACTTCTTGGCGACCTCAGTTCCCTGTGAGCGAATGTTTTCAAAGACAAGATTAATTTTAAGTGACAGAAGAACAAGATAAAAATCTAAAAAAGTCGAGCAACTGATGTTCTTTAATATTAATAAATTTTGAATCTTTTAAAACTCATAAAAATAGTTAACTTAAAATATTTAACCCAAAAATAAAGTGATGTAATAATAATATAAATGAATACTGTAGTACTAATATTGAATCTCAGTTGACCGTTATTATAATTGAAGTATATAATATTATCAGAGTGTGTGCTTACTTTTGTGGCCTTATTTGTGATTGAATTTATTTTAAATTATCGCTAAAGTTGACCCCAACCCCGTCCTCACATTTTGGTAAGTTCATATATATATTTGAATAGGAAGCCATGAAGCCTATGATTTATAGTATATAAACAACCTACATATATCACTTTTTATCATTCAACGCAATTATAACAGGCGATAACTTTTATTTATTTTATATTTATGTATATGAAAAAAAAAACGTTATTTTTAAACGGTTTCTAGAAACCGTTTATTTTGAGAAACCGAAACGGTTTCGGTTATTTTGAAAATGAAACTGAAACGCCCACCTCTAGTATGTTGTATACTGCCCTGAAGAAGCTACGGTAGTAGCGAAACACGGTCGGCAAAAGTATAACTAAAAGTGATGTAAACAAGTTATTGTTTTATTTTTTAAAACAATATTTTCACTTGTGCAACTTTTAATATTTTTTTTTTGTTATATTAAAGAGTAGTTTAAACAAAATATTTTCGTCTAAATTCATTAAAAATTAATATTGTTCTTGAGTCATGTGATACCAAAAAAAAGTTTATTTTTCTATTTAATCATACTTTAAGATAAAATAAAACATTCTCTTCGATGTATGGTATTGTACTGTTGCAAGGAAATTTATTGTTTTTTTTTTATGTAACAACAGTAACATGGAAATGCTATGCTTGAGAAGAATGCGATCCCCAGAACACGGGTATGTTCCTAGTTTGGTGGTTGTATTTCCTAAAGCAAATTTTGAGAACGTATTTCTATGATAAATAGGGGGAAAATGTTGCGGTAGAATCAGAGCAATCAAACCATTTTACTCCGACAATAAAATTGATAAAATTATCAGAATAGACTTTTTCATACGACCGTAATATATTCATGATTTTATTGTACATCTACCTAGGTAGAAGCTATACCCATTACCAGTGTCGTGCATTGCTCTATGTCCAAAGGTAGGCTGTCTTAGTCGGTAGGCATATTTTGCTGATTTGTGGTGAATAAATTGTCGTACAGGATCCTTACCAAATTAGTGAAAAAATATGTTTTGATCAGAAATTTGTCGTATATTTCTAGTGGCGTTTAATTTCATTAATTTGGTTCGTTTTTCTTATAGTAGACACAGCTTTTCTGCCTTTGTGAACTGCACGCCGCTGCCCTTTACCCGTTTGAGGATAGTCAAATAAAGGTTCACTTATTATCATCGTGGAAGCTCGCCTCAGTCCAGCGTCAAACATCGACTCATACTGGAGAAAGATATTGGCCCTTTGCAATTTATATGCAAAGCTCCCTAATGGCGTTACTTGTTTTTTAATGTTTTATGTGTCGTGTATCATTCATCTACTACTTTTATTATTTTTATAAACCAATGTATGTATGCTTTATATGAAATGTGTGGGAACGAACTAACATCCCCACATACTGGAATAAATACTTATTATGTTTATTAAAAAAAAAAATTTTTATATAAATCAAATTGTGCATGTATTTTTAGTTTTTTTTAATATTGTGACAGATGTTTCGGTATTCAAAGCCATTTTTAAACTGAATTTAATCCACACTGTGACGACTTACATATATGATGTTATTTACTCCCACCAATTCTAATTTAGACGTGTTTTTAAAAATAATGATTTATTATCGGTAAAACCGATTTATTTAGAAAATAATTAATATTCTCCATTCTGTGAGGTTTTTACATTGATAATGTGTTTTCGCCGTATTTAAATGACAATGTTTTCTTAATTACAGTGGTGCCTCACACAACGAACTTAATTCGTTCCAGGAGCAAGGTCGTTATGCGAAAAGTTCGTTATGTGAAACGCGTTTTCCCATAACAATACATGTTAAAAAAAATAATTCGTTCTGTAGCATAAAATATGGTAAGATGACATAAAAAAAAGATAAATTTTTGTTATTATTTTTATTTAGATACATCTAAAAACATAATGAAAAAAACACACATTTTTTAATTTTAAGAAAAAATCGTAATACGTGCGTAAGTTAAACGTACTACGCAGTGACTAACGAGTCTAACGACTGCCTGCGCGGGAGGATGCAATTAATCGGCAGTGATCGTAGAAGATCGGGCGACTTCGTTGTAATGATGAACGATTGCTGCGACACGTGCGTAAGTTAAGCGTACTGCTCAGTGACTAACGACTGCCTGCGCGGAAGGATGCAATAAATCGGCAGTGATCGTGTGAAGTGGGCGACTTCGTTGTGTGAAGCGAAGTTCGTTGTGTGAAGCGAAGTTCGTTGTTGTGTGAAGCGAAGTTCGTTGTATGAATCGTGAAATGAACGAAAAGGAAGTTCGTTGTGTGCAGCGTTCGCTGTGCGAGGCGTTCGTTATGCGAGGCACCACTGTAATTTATTAAAATCTTTTATATTGTTTTGATAATGTGAACATACTGAGAAGTGGTGAATAATTTTTTTTCCTTACTTTGTTAATTAATGTTGTATTAGGATCATTTGTTGGTTTATTATTAATGAGTAATCTGTAATATTAAAGCATTATTTAATATGCAATAATATCACTGCATAAATGTATCAATTCATGATACAGCGTATCAATATCCCAATGTATCAATGTATCAATTCACGGTACAGCGTGTCAATATCCTAATGCATCAATGCATCAATGCATCAATGCATCAATGCATCAATTCATGGTACAGCGTGTGAATATCCCAATGCATCAATGTATCAATTCGTGGTACAGCGTGTCAATATCCCAATGCATCAATGTATCAATTCATGGTACAGCGCGTCAATATCCCAATGCATCAATGTACCCAGAGTACCATATTACATTCATCATCTACGCATTATAATAATGTGAATGTAATATAGAGATCCTTGATGTGTTCATGTACCGTTTTAGCTTTCCAGCCTTGGCCTTAAAGTAAAGGTATCATACTCCTAAATGTAATAAAAATGTGGCAAGATTTTTTTTCTCACACAGTTCTTGTTGTCACAGTCACAGTACTTCCCAACCTTAATATTTCCCATCTCCTTCCCTTCTCTACACGCAAAATACCCCAATTGGTGATACCACTGGCTCCCGCTCTAGTGCAGGATTGCCATAAATAATATATCTTCAATTTCAGTCATAAGTATAGAAAACTACTGCAATTATTTGAAGGTAGGAATGTGTAGATACATACGTACGGTACATTACACACAGTGAAGTCACTTTTACAAAATTTTCTACAAACGGTAATCATTTTCACGTACTTTAAAGGTGCTTATATTAAAGCCTTTTTCCTGCAAAGCACATTTAAAATAATCACCGTGGATACTTACTCAACAGCGTAAACATTCCATCTCGTTTCACGCACCGCCTCCCCTTCATACAAATTCTAAATTCGTACAACAACGGCTCCATTCTCCACCTTGTCTACCGTAAAAAATATACTCTCCTCGGGAGCTCGGAATTAAATCTTAAGCGAGCACGAAACCGATTATGTCA
This sequence comes from Halesus radiatus, assembly GCA_022606495.2. NCBI lineage: Eukaryota > Metazoa > Arthropoda > Insecta > Trichoptera > Limnephilidae > Halesus > Halesus radiatus. The sequence goes on along the minus strand of JAHDVE020010521.1, from coordinate 44,556 downwards.
GATGCGCCGTGGGAACTCGGCTTTATTTATTTACGCCATCCATACGCCATGCTCCTACGAGCAGAAGTGTGATATCGCTCCCCATTCAACTGAGCGAACGCGGCTTTAAATCACAAATATAAGTTTTACAGAAATGGAGCCTTTCGCAAAAGCATTATTTTTATTGCATTTTGTTGATTTTTTTTTTCAAAGTACCTATACATATATATATATTAGAACCCCTATAGATAAGACAAGGATATAACGGCCTCCACAGAATGGAGTAATCGATAGTTTTTTTAAAACTAAACTAAAAACAAAGAAACAAAAATCAAACATGTCAGTTTTACGTAAATGGCGCCTTTTGTACACATTTTTTTTTTTTTTTGGAAAATATCCGACATGCTCTGGTTAAACATTCTAACCCCTATGAATACAATGATTTCCGTAAAGTAGTGTGATTTTTAGTCGGGGGGTTAACGGTTGGAGTTGCCAGTTTGTTTATAAAAGATATATGAGTAGATATGGAGATTTATCGCCATTCCCGCAAAAATTATTTGTTCTAATAACAAATAAATTGCAATTGTGTTCGTTAAGAACTTTGTAAACATTATAAAGATAGCTGCCAATAATATGGGATTAAAAATGGAGAATAATATTGACAAATCTTGAATTTCAGATATGATATCGGTGAAGATGACACAAAGCTAAGTTGGTTAAGCGGTTGACCCGGATAGGCAAAGGTCCTGGGTTTGAGTCACACACGCGACTGAAATATTTTTTTTTTCCGTCGTTTTTTCCGTTTCCATGTTTCAATTAGGTTATGTTAATATTATTTTCTACAATGATTAATTGTGAAAAGCGTTACGTCATGCTTTGGTTAAAATAGTATTTGAACTGGAACCCCTATCGATGCAAAGTCCTCCGTAGCAAGATGTGGTTTTGAGTCGTGAGATTATGTGTTTGATTCGTAAAGTGCAAAAATTATCAGCGATCTATCTCAAGCTAAATCTCATTAAAAAAAATGAGACAATTTTTTAAATTAAAATTATGTGCTAAACTACCGAGGTGACGAATGAGAAACGAATAGCGTTTTGATTGCCAAAAGCCTAACTCCATTTATAAATATTCCAATTTCTAACACATTTTCAGTTATACTCCTTCGCTGCCTATATTTTAGACATATTATAGTGAAAAGGAATTGATTAATTCATCACCCAAACGTTAGACATTCAACAATCAACATCATCTAGACCTGGCGGAATCAATATTTGTACAGTTTCTTTTTTACAAAAATCTAACCTGCTACCTTCGAATTCATAATCAAATATGTCGACTTCAAATGTGATACTTTTAACTACAAAGTATAATTGAAAAGCGGGCGGATTTAGCATGTTTCCGTTGAACAAAAAAATACTTGAACTGCACAATGAACACCGCCTGAAACGTAGCATTTCTTTTGCCTTAAATCCTCTGATTCCCCAAGCAAACCTTATTTATTTCCACGCAGGTGAGCGTCCGCGTCCTGATGGGGATCCGTCTTGTTATCTCGCCTTCAAAGGATCAGACGGATGTGGAGCAGGATCAGCGTTCACAATCAGAGACGTGTAAAGTCTAACGAGTCTTTGAGGCCTCCGACACCTGGCGACTGCGCGAGAATACGCCGAAAGCGAGATAAAACGTTTTTTTGTTTTTGTTTTTCTCATTAAGATATTACGATAAAATAAAGAAGAAGATATTATTTCTTCAAAAGGTGTATAATTTCTTTGTGGAGTCATATTCGTCATTAAATTAATAACAATAAATTTGTTTAAAACCACTGTAAATGACAAATCAATAACAATTACAGTGGTTTAAAACAAAGTAATTGTTATTCATTTATTGAGGAGATAATAATTTAGAGAAGTCGGGCGCGAAGGAAGATGTTTGAGTTGTGAATCAAAACACGTGATATTGTTGAAGAAATATTTAAGTGTAATTTGATAATGCTAAGCTTGGTTAAGTTCGTTGATTATTGGAATTAATTATATTATATTTAGTACATTGATAATTTCCGTCTAAGTACTTTGCTATTTTTTATCGACTGTAAATAAAGGGTCGGTTGAATTCTATATTCGCAGGATGATGTGCACTGCGTAAACGATTTTTTTTAAAGATCTAGTATAAAACTAATTGATAATGAGAGTGTTCTATCAGCATGTTTAAAAAATTAATCACGCAAACATTTCAGTGAAACTATTAACAAATATGTAGGTCACCTTAGATGTGATTTTAATCCACGATTTATAATTTTTAATATCTAATAAAGCACCTTTACCTACACTTCTGTACACGTAAAAAAACTTAAAATTGAAATAAAATAATTCCATTGTATTCTGGTAATTTACTAACCGATTTCGCACGAATTCTAAGATAATTTTTTTTCAATTTATTTTTTATAACTTATTGATGTTTGTAAACCTCATTGTAATATTTAATCATTGAAGAAGATAATATTAACACATCTCAAATGAACCACGAAAACGAAAAAACAACAGAAAATAAAAAGAATTTAGTCGCATCTGGCACTCGAACCCATGACTCTTCTTCCTAATCTTTTTATTTTCTGTTGTTTTTTCGGTTTCGTGGTTCATTTGGGATGTGTTAATATTATCTTCTTCAATGATTAAATCATTTTTTTTAAATTGATTAGTCGAATAACACGTAAAAATAATTTAGGAATAAACCTCCCTTATGGTGATTTTCTTAATAGTAGGTACACACGTAAATTATATGCTGAAAACACATGACACGCCCATTACTTTAAAATACACTATAATTTCAGGGGACACCTACAATATTAACTCTGCGTTTAGTATATTTAGAGAGATATTTAAATAATTAAACACATATCAAATCAGTTGACAGCACTGACAAGGAAGGGTTAAAATATTTTTGGACAGTTAAGTCGTAAAATTTCAAATTCATCACGTCAGAGTCAACCAAATTTTCGCTAATAAGACAAATCAACATATCTTCAATTCCATAAACAAAATTGGCAAGTATTACGGTTCCCCGATTACCTCGATAACAAAATTACGATTGATGGAATAAATCATTATGAATACATACATTAAAATTGTATAAAATGTCATAAAACTGTTCTTATAAATTGTACAAAATGCACTTCCCTTTGTCTCGTCTATAAATTACTTCCCGGCTCGGCAGAGTCGTTATCCCCGGCCCGGCTGTGCTCCTGTCACTTCCTATCGCGCAATACGAAGACCAAGCAGTCATATTTGTTTTGTATTTACACAAATCTCACCGGGTATTATCATAAAGCAGCCCGAATCTTTGTGTTGACACGTCAGCAGGGTTCGGTGAATATGCCGAAAGCTTCGAAAAGCTGAAATAACATCTATGGACGAGTTCAAAACTGTATCAACGACACATTCGTGTTTATAAGGAAATATTTTTATAACGTCCTTTACATTTTGCTGTAGAACCATATTTAAAAAGATAATCAAATTTCAATGATAAATATATCAACACCGTGCTATTATTACGTAAATAAAGAAAAGAAAAAACACGTAATTAATTTTTGTTGAACTGTCGACCTTCCGATTCAAAATGTGTAGAAACATGAATAGTAAAAAAAACTTCTGTTTTCTTGAGGCATTTGAGCCAACTCGTGTACATCTGGAATTTCTAGGTAAGCGCAACTATTTTCAGCTCAGAGAGTGACTTTAAAAGCGAACTTTTGGTGGGTTAAAACATTAATTTAAGTGACATGATATGAGACAAGATGCTAAAGTCTCTGTTCCAAAATTTTCAAGTGATCAATTTGTCGCCCATAATACAAACAGGCGTATCTCATGTTTAGCAACTTTCCAGTAAAAGGCAAACAAAATTGTTTCGCTAATGTTGTAAATAAAAATGTTTTGTTGAACCCCATTAGCGAAACATGTAATAAAATGAATCCGGCAACAACAAAAAAAAACATTTTTTTGGCTCTCCTGAAAATCTGCTAAATGTGAGCGACGAATTAGAAAAAATCGGCCAAGCTGCGAAGTAAGTAGTACTCAAATATCGTATTTGTAGGCTGCGTGCCGTAGAAATGAGATCCCCGTGGCATATACTCGCATGTGGTAAAACTGTGTATGACTGTGTTACGGATGTGGAGATCCGGAAAGAATGCGAGGCTGATGTAAGAGTAATGAATAAGATTAAGAAAACGACACTATGTTTCAATATCGTAGAAGAAATTAAAGAGAAGACATGTCCACTCACCTGAGTCGACTATTGACAAAAGTCAGAAAAACAAAAGAGTAACAATGAATGAATGTGAATGAAGCAACAAATGTGTATCAATACAGAGTTGTGTGACGATCTATCCTCTCTGCCTATCCCTCCGATGTGATTTTTAGTTAGTCAGAAAGCAAAGTAAAATGTTGGTATCTCAATTTTTATTTTCTTAGATTTTTTTTTTTAAGTAAACAATGTTTTACTCTGGTGAATAGATGTTTGAATAAAAGACTGCATCCCTACATTGCCATCGTGTTATATACATCTTATTGGCGCTGTCACCGCGGTCCCATTATCTCAAATCCAAAGACACCGTATTTACACTGGCGGAGAAGTTTCTGAATAAACGCGACCCTGAACGTGTTGCTCGCATTATTATTGATTATATTCATAAACATTGATGGTTCATAAATATTTATCAGTGGAGAAAAATACAAAAAAATTATGCTGATTGTGAAGCCTACGAATTCATTTCCAATTCAACAGAAAAATCTTTAGAGTTAAGTTCCTTTGCATTTAAAATATTTCTCTTTTCGGTTTTAGTTACCAGATACTTAAATATCATAAACTAGCAATTTCGACTCTGTTTTTCCTAAATCAGTTTTCTTAAAGTCGATCACAAGTATAAAAGAATCGCATTAGGCTATGAAATAATGATAAATCACTCACATAAACGATGTTTAATGGGATCGTTCCATTGCTTCCTCATTATGTTCAATATAGTAAGGGTTGTTTACCTGAAACAAAACAATAAAAATATAGACTCGTATATACATTATTTTTGTAATCACTAGCTATAAAGATTCCTGGCTTCGAGTGTCCATACACTTTTTGTATTTCTTTTCTTATGGAAAACATAAAATAAGCCGATCACATAATATAGTGTATGAAATTATTTTTGACAGATAAATTAATTTTTCAATGCCCCATAGGACAGAGTGGAAATGACGCTACAGGCGAAAAATAGTTGCGTTAACATGTTAATGTTTTTTTTTCTAAATATTTACAAATTTCGTGACGCCAGATCACGAGATAGTGTATAGTATGGTTTAGATTTTTCACTTTATGGTTAACAATCATTTAATATATTCATTGATTAATTGAATACACTCGTTTTTTTTAATTTTTTACTTTTATTTCTTATAAGTTGCAGTACAAAAAAAATCATTAAAGGGTATTATTCTTGGTCATGATAATAATAATAATAATAATACTTGGATGATTTATATAGCGGCGTTTTTGTGAAAAAACACTTCAAGGGCGGTGTAAGTATACCTTATCAGAAAAGAGGAGTTCTTGTGACTGATAAGCGAACGACGATTCCTAATTTATTAGCTACATACTCTTTAATTTGCTTCTATTTATAAAATGTTTTGTACGAAATATTTACGTATGTAAGTTTTTTTTAAAGAGTTCAATTTTATTTATTTGTTCTGATTGGTCATTAACACAGCGCATTTAGATGGACCTCCCCATTGTTATTTTTTATGGCTGGACAAATATAATGGTTTTGCATTTGAGTTGTTTTAAAATTAGGTGATTAAATTGAAATCCATTTCTCATAAGTTTGTAATATTGGTGATTTTCTCTGAGATTTTTCTCTTTACACATTTTTTATAAGAGAAACTTGGTTAAATATATCGTCAACATTTGGTACTGGAAAGGTGGATTTTTTCAAATTATTACTTTTATGATGATTCTTTGCGAAACTTTTTCAGAATTGAAATTATTTTTATAAGATCCTTCCCAACCAATATTGCCGTAGATGAACAAAGAGTGAACAAGGGCATAGTACATATTTTTGAATATTTTTTACATTTAAAATTTTCCTTAGCCTAAGGAATATATATATGTACATTTCCTGATTCCCTTTACTAGCTCTGTGGTGTGTCTATTCCATTTTAAGTTTTGATCATGATCACGCCAAGGTATTTAATTTCGAAAGAAGAGTTGATTATAATACACTTATCAGTTGATTTACAGTTTTCATTGTCACATTTGTCATCATGGATTATGATATTAACGTTTTGTTTGGGCATGTATCCCGGAATGTTTTGACACGGCACACTTGTGATCTCGAAGTTAAAGAGAAATTATTACACCTATGCCTGAAATGTTGGGAAAACTTTTAAAGAATCTCTATATAGTATATTACTTTCCTGATGAGGGAAGCTTTGCTTCTGAAACATGTAGCTATTTAAATATTAAAAACAGCGGTGTAAACAAATTCCTTCCTATTATTTTTTAAAGAAACGGTCAACGGGAGATATTTACGAACAAATAAATATTCTATTTTTTTTTTTTTTTTATAACTTATTGATGTTTGTAAACCTCATTGTAATATTTTAATCATTGAAGATGATAATATAAACACATCCCAAATGAACAATTGAGTTCGGGATGAAACTTTGCAATCATCATAAGGATAGCAGCCAATAATATGGGATTTATAAAAATGGAGGATAATATTAACAAATCTTGAACTTGAAGTATGATATCGGTGTAAATGACGTAAATTGAACTGGTCTCATTAGCTAAGTTGGTTAAGCGGTTACCCCGGATAGGTAGAAGGTCCTGGGTTCGAGTCCCAGATGCGACTGAAATCTTTTTAATTTCTGTTGTTTTTTCGGTTTCGTGGTTCATTTGGGATGTGTTAATATTATCATATTCAATGATTAAAACAAATAAATACTTCAAAAAACCGTATACGTATTGCAAAACATGTATAGAAGCGTGGATTACGAAACATTCCATAGCATTGACGTATCATTGAAGCTTACAAAATAAAAGAGTATTTCATAGGAACATACTCGTATGTATTGTGTGTGTGTGTTTTTTTTTAATATACATTAATGGACGACACTAAACTTTATTTGAGAACGATATAAGTTAAAGCTTCAAAAAAATATCAATCAGAAAATTTTAATATTCGATGCATAAATTAACAATGAGCATTATGAAACATTCTATAGCATTCACATAATATAAACCCCCAGAAAAATCATATCGTATCGGCATAGAAATGTACATAATGAAACATTCCACAGGATTGACGTAACATAAAGCAACAGAAAAAATAATGAATTTGTGCAGCATAAATGGACATCCAATTATTTTCTTCGTGGAAAATTTCCCCCAGAATAATCAGATAGCAAAGAGATTTTCCAACAAAGTTTAGTCATTGATAATCTCCTTTATCGATAGTTGGTCGAAAGTTTCCAAGAGAGCAGGACGGGACAATGGAGGGAATAGTGGGCGGGAAGGAAACAGAATGATAAATCATACTGAAACAGAACGGAATAAATTGACGCAGTGCCTGCTATCAGCACCTAACACATTTGGTACAAAAGTAAACCAAACAGGGGTGGAAAACATTTAAATTTAAAAAAAACTTTAATGAAAATAAGTCATTTTTGAAAATAAGAAAACAATGAGGCTAATCCGTTCAACATAACTTGTGATGTGATTAATACGTATTCGGGTTTTACACAAGTTCGTTGGTTTCGAAAAAAATCAATCACCACGACAACATTGACCAATGTTCTTTTCGAAATTTAGTATACGAAGGACTAATTACAATTATTTAAGAATCATTTAAAAAATTGTACATACTATGAAATAAAATATTCAAACACAATTTAATTAATTATTCCTATTGACCTCCGGAGCGTTTTGGTCTTTTGATTTTGAGTTAGAAGGTGCTCGGTTCGTTCCTCGCGCAACACCAAAATGCGTTAACATATTTTTATACATAATCATTTATTGAAAAAAAAAATATATAGATTAATAAATAATTCATGTGTTTTGTAACAATTTAATATGAATAGTAAAGATTTATTTTTGTGTTTAAATTTTTATTTATTTACAGGTGTACGTCCATAAAAAACTATGCTTGTGTGTACGAGTATGTGAGAGGGGTGTCATTAATTTAGTTATTTAAAGTTTTTTTTCAATATTTTCAGGTCTAGATGTTGCGATGCTCATTTATTAATTTTCACGAATCTTACATGAATTAAATGGCTCCACAAAATGGTGGATTATGCATTTTATATTTGAAGTTACTTGGTTGATTCCCCAAATACTCAAAATATGTTATTTAATATTATCTAATACATTTATGTAGTTTTATGGTGCTTAAAATTAAGAATGGTAATTGATAATAAAAAATAATTGGTAATTTTGACGCCCTCCGTGGTCGAGCGGTAAGACTCTCGACTACGAATCCGAAGGTCGCGGGTTCAAATCCCGGCGTGCGAAAGTAAATTTAATTTAATTAATTTCTGCTGTTTCACAATTAATTCATTTAAAAATAATATATAGTATATTTGCGCACGTTCCAGAGTGGAAGATACTCTGAGTATCGCCCTGGTGAAAGACCACCATTCAGAATTGAAACGTTGCTTTAAATGGTTTTTAGTCGTGTTTGGTGACCAGATATGAATAGCCAGGTATTTCCCCACCTTACTCCTCCTCTTCTCCTTCCCCTCCGCAATACCTTCAGCCTCATAACATTCCCCAATTAGGGATGCCATAGTCTCACTGGCTCCAGACGGTTGGGACTCTTTGCGTTATTCATATAAAAAAATGTCTTTACAGCTGTGGTAAGGACATCGTTATGAACGTTATAAGCACGAATCAGAGAAGGGACATTCATACCGGTTCAGTTCCTCAATTCCTCAACCATGACGATAAAATTGCTGTTTTCCGATTCTACTTGTCCCCTCATCATACAAAAAGTTGGTTGAGATTATAATTATTCTTTTATTTCCGAGGATGTGACCAAGAGATGCAGTATTTATTCTCTTGATAAGTTAGTTAATACAATATTATTATTGATAGGGTAATGATACTAGTTTAACTACCCAACTATTGGGTGAAATATTATACAATTGAGAATAACTCTTTTTCGAAATCTCTCATATGGAATATATGCATTCACTTAAAAAATAATAAATTCCAGAGAAAAAATGCTGTGCAATCTAATGATGACGAACCAGACCGTTTTATAGTATTTTCTGCTTCATCAAATAGATTTTCTTCTTGTTAAAGTTGTTGAGACTTGAGATAAGTGCGTTTCTAACCATTCGTAATTTTCTAGTTTACGTTTCACAAATTAGTCGCAATTTCAAATAATCGTCGCTCAATCTCGCTATCTGCATTTGAATTTCTTCCGTAATAGGCTTCTCTATCAGTTATTTGCATCGCTCTAATTTTGTTTACAACAAGAAAAGCCATTAGTTTGAAAACTTGGTAATATATTCGTAGCAAGCATCCTATAATTAACCAACAACATTGACCTCTCCTCTCAACGTTTGGATATTTAACGAGCAGAGGCTGGTATACGTTACACGGGTAATACATAAGGCACTCCGACCGAGGTCTGAAGCAAGTCAGTGGGCTGTGGGTCCTCACTCCCCATAGTTATGGGTCCCTGACCTAAGCCATTCTGTATGCTCCTTAATATAGCATATGTTTGTACTGCGGGGTGAGGCCTACCGATACTCTCTTAATTAATAATTAAGTTCACTCTGCCCGAACAACTTCAACGAACTCGATATGAAATAAGTTCGCCCATCGATCGTCTTAGGCTGTATAAGATTACGGAATATATTTAATCAAATAACGGTGAAAGTAGAGTAGCCGTGAGATGTTCATTAATACAAACGGGGGTGTCAAGCAACGGACGTGAGACTGTTGAAGAGTGTCGCAGGAGTCGTAGCAGAAGCGACGTATTCTCTTGATGAAGTGCAAACCTCTCGCATTATGTGACTAACTGCAACGTAATCAAAACACGGAGAACTATTTTAACATACTTTAATCGTGATTTTTTTTAAAAATTAAACTAGCAAACAGGCGTTTTAAGATTTGTTACTACACGAAAAGAAAGTGTAATAGAAGTCCTTAATACTGAAGAAGGGAAAGTAAAATAATAATATTAACTTCAATATATTTATTTTGTGCGGTCATTATTAATAACAACTGCTTTATTTACAAAACTGTTTTAAAATATTAATATCAACATGTTTCGAAAGCGAAACTTTCCTCATCGGGATATACGGTATACATGTTGATATTTATATATTAGAAACAATGGTGAAAACAACGTAATTCATATTAATTTATTAATAATATTATCAGCCAAATGAAATATTATGGAAGTGATGGGAGACATAATTCCTTTGTCAAATATCTCTTGGAATCGACAGTAGTCTTTACAATTTGGTTGATGCTTTCGTTTTCCATATTTAAAAATTCTCCGCTGATTCCCCAAGGTTGAACTTAGTCTTGGCATCTGTCCTTGGATGAGCAATACATATATTAAGTAAATCTAAATTTCTAACAAGACCACATAAAGAATTTTATTATAGAATAACGTCGCAAGAATCCAGCAAAAATAGAACCCGCAAAATTAGGAAATGTTATGCGGTCATAGAATTTGACCAGCGGAAAAGAGAAAGGGTTAACCTGACTACAGCCATTTCAATCTAAACTGCGTCTCACGTTTGAAATGTGGTATTCCATTCCACACTACAGGAATACTGAATTATAAATTCACACCTTATTAGCGATCAATTATCCGAGTGGTGACTTTTAAGCATGTTGCTAAACCTTCGCGGTTGTTTGACGAGATATACCATATTCAGATGTGGCCATACCCTCCGTCAAATGATACCCACCCCCACCATTTGAAAGTCGTTCTATTTGATTCAACGTGAATATTGTATCCTGTTTACCAATTTAACGACAAATTATTTTCAAGAATGAAATGATTGAATCAAAACTTAACTTAATGATAATTCCGAGTCCGTTAGTAAGTTATTAATATCCGAGCGGTATCGGGGCAGCGTGAGTAAGCAGACAAGATAACAGCCAACTTTGGGCCGCTCTAGTTCTACGACTTCGTATCAGTATCAAATAATCATCTCGTAACAATCTCAACAGGCAATCGAACCGGGCGTTGTCGAGAGTTCAGTTCACAAGACCTCTAATCTTGGGGAAGCTTCTATGAGATACTGCCGGTATCCGCAGCTCCGGTGGAGGATACGGGAACTGGGAAGGATAAACTGTTACATTACAGCCAACGTACGGGCTAATAATACAACTGACAGAATGTAACTATCTTATATTTTAATGTAATTTTTTTTAACTATCAAAATTTAGGTCTTTTCTCATTTTGCTTTTGGCATTTAATCGAGAGTTGAAAATGAAACAGAGATTTTTTTTTTTTGTTTGGAAGTTTTAATTTAGCATGTACTTTTACTATTTTTGGTTTAATAAATTCGCGACCGGTTTCGACACAACCGTGCCATTAACCAGCGTTCTTAAAACTTAGAAAGTTTAAACAAAATGTCTAGAAATTGCTATTCCATATAGTGAATGCCGAAAAAATACAAGAAAGAATTTTTTTTTTAAATTCGAGAATAATTTTAGAAACAGTTTTTTCTATATGAATACCGAACAAGAGTCACAACTGCTCTCAACCGTCTGGAGCTAGTGAGACTAAGGTATTCCCATTTGAGGAATGTTGTGAGGCTGAAGGTATTGGGGAGGGGAAAGAAAAGGGGAAGAGGAAGAGAGGGCTATTCAGATCTGGTCACCAAACACGGCTAAAAGCCATTTCAAGCCACAATTCAATTCTGAATGCTGGTCTTTCACCAGGGCGATACTGAAAGTATCTTCCACTCTGGAACGTGTGCAAATATACTATATATTATTTTTAAATTAATTAATTGTGAAACAGCACATATTAATTAAATAAAATTTACTTGCGGACGCCGGGATTAGAACCCGCGACCTTCGGATTCGTAGTCGAGAGCTTTACCCCTCGACCATGGAGGCCGTCAAAATTGATTGCCGTGATTATGTCATTGTCACGATAACTATCTAAATAACAAATCGTTATGTCAATTTAAAATGTTATATGAACTGCATGGGAGCCTGCAATCCCATTAGAACGAAATAGGATGACTACCATGTACCAACTCTCAACATGATAAAAACGCTAATCACTGCCATCGCAAAGATTTAATCCAATCGTAAAAAAATTGCAAGTTTTCGAATGTGGTATTGTTTATTTAATAAAACATACACTTTTTTTAACAACTAATTTACCGCCTACCGATTTCGCTCATCCCAAGCTTCTTCAGGGTAGTAAGTAATTAAAACTAAACATAAATACATAGAGTGAGCCTATATATAGATTAGACATAATACAGAATATATTTCATCTATGAAAGTTTTTGGCATATTGCCTGTTTTATGTACTAAAATAAAATTAAATAATAAGAGGGAGACAAAATATTAAACGAAAAACTGGAACAGTGAAACCGAGATATGCTTACATATAACAGAATGGGAAAACATAAAAAAAGGAAGAGAGAACGTTAAAGGAGGGAGGAATTAAGAGGAAGTGTGACATTTTGAGATAACGGTAAATATATCTAATATACGATTGTCCCATCAATTTTAAAGCCTTTCGTTATGTCTAAATCTTCTGAATCGTCTAATCTAATTAAAAATCATTTTTGTGTAGAATGCATTGTACATTTTTGTAAAATAGAGGAACAATAACATATTGTATAATTTTCATATAAGAAATATATACACAGCACTTGTCACTAAACTCAACTATTAAGTAGTTATGGGTCACAATCGTTGCCAATGAGGCAACGCCTCAAAAACAAGAAAAATAAGATGTCCATTCGACAAACTTTTGAATTTGAATGATTGCGTAGTTTCAAAACATTACTTTTTTTAAATAAAAACATTTTAAGTTTTACAGTACATTGCTGTACTAATCTCGTAATACAAAAACACAGCTGTATAATATAGCAAACTCTTTATTTTAAATTACATATGCGGTGAGTACAGTGGTATCTCTCGTCTCTATACCGGGGAGCAAAATAGCCAGCTTCCGGAAAGAGTAATAAATGATTGGCGATGTTCTCGTTCGGTATGTATCCATTCAGGGTAAAATCGAGTGGAGCGCGCGATGCAATTTACTTATTTGTAAGGTTTGAATCAAGATACACGAGGCTCTATTTCCAATCATGGGAATTTCAGTCGAAAAGGTTGAGTCGTATGGAAGGGTTGTGTGTTACCGACAGGACAAGGCAATTAACTTGACTATGAAGTTAGCCTATCATGTGTTAATGTTTTGTGAAAATGTGCAGACGGTTTGACCCATCGTTTATTATTTATATACCTGCCATACAAACAATAAATTTTGTACAGTTAATATATGCCTGGGCTCACTCCAGCGACTGATACAAGAAATTTATCAATCAACGTTTCAATCAATCTAATCACGTTATATTCGATGACTAATAACACAAATTAGTAAACAACACGGGTTGAACCATAACGAACCATTTCTTTAATATCTTATTTTTATCATTTTAAGAAGTCTCATCCAATCTCAATTTCTCACAATTTATTACATAAGTATTTTATTCCATTTCTAAACCACCGATCGCGAGTTTATAACTGTTACTGCAAACCTAATTGCCTCCTTAATATTTTTTTCACGTATGAGCAGAAATCAGTGTCATTTTTAGATTATCTAATACTTATTTCTATAATTTATTAAGAACATTTTTCATAAAATATAATTCGTGCAGCTCCCGCCGCTAGAGGTGGTAGTATACCATGTAGCTATCAAATATCAGAAGCTGTGATGTGTGCATATAAGTGACAAGATTCCTGATCCACAGCGAAGACAGGTACTAAAGCCTGTTGGTAGCATCATAAACTGATCTATGCTTTTCCAAAATCTAAAATAATATCGCACATGATTTATAATTCTGTACTTATTAAACCCTTTTTCTTCCACAAAACCTCCACATGTTCAAGAAATCACTGACCATCAGTGCAGGTATTTGAAGTTTGCAGCGAGACATTCACAGCAGCCCCTTGCGACGAATTATTAAATCTGAAGAGTACGTTTTATTACTGAGACGCTAATTTTATGTTCGCAACTTAAGTAGCATAGTGTTTTCCAAGCATCAGCTTCCGGAACTTACCGTAAGACTTAAAATCACAAGGCTTTTATTAAAATTTCTTACTTTATACCTTTCACCAAGACTATAAACTTCTAGGAAAAGTGACTATAGCAGGATATGAGAAAGAATTATTGAACTTTTTTTATAAGAGTTAAGAAATTGAAGCATTTTACAATATAAATGCTTTGTAGCTTTTCTATCCGACTTCGCCAAGATTTTGGTTGAAATATGTGGAATGAAGACGTCAAATGACGTCGAATGTTATTGACGCAAATCATTTGTCAGCGTGATAAATTACAAATAAGCTTCCAGGAATACACGACACAACACAAATACCAAGATTCGATTGCCTACATCCACAGCAAATCGGATTGTTTAACCGTTTTAGTGCTCTGCTTATTTTGCAAGTATGTATATAAATTGCTACAGATATTCTGAGTTTTTAAATAAAAAAAAGTATGGTATTCAATAAAAATGCTATAACTTGGAAAAATATCAATCAATTTTAAGGATTTTTTTTTTAATTATACAAGTGAAGAATTGCATTTTACGAATATTATAGTTTTATTTAAAATACTACACATTTACAACTACAAAAAAATACAAACATACGAGTAAATATTTCACTTGACAATTGCGTTTTTGAAAACGAATCCGAAGATTCACTTTCTATTTGCAATATTTTATTGCGATGTACAATAATGTCACTTCCGTCAGCACTGTTTTCATTTATGGGAACAAAGGTCTCGTCGTCCGTAGTGCCGCTGTCATTTGATATATTACGATCATCCGCAATAGAACTAACTTCCGACATGGTGAAAAATATCGATTTACTTGAGGGTGTATTTATTTTAACAGGATAAACAATAAATACAGTTATCAAGACACGCACCAACCGAAATATACCACGCTTAAATTGAACATGTGCTCTCCCGACAAAAATCACACTGAAAATTGCAGCGCTATAGCGCTGCGTGGCAATTTACGTAACTAAAGCTCACGGCGCTATGGCGCTGGGCCGCAATCTAACGGTTAAATACTATACTAGTAGCTTTAGTACACGACTTTCACACTAGTTTAACACTATTTTTCAAAATCAGTAACAATTGAAAAACAGAACAAATAATATGACTTTTATCGTATTTTTTTAGAGCTGATTTTAAGATTTCATTGAATGACGGTGAGAACTGGAATAATTACGTTTACCTGACGTATCCAGATAGTAAAGGTGTGAAAAATTCATAACACCAGAGCTCGCCGATCTAAATTGTTTGCTAAGATAAACAGATTTCTTGCCTTATAGTAATGATTCCGTCGCATGAATAAATAAAAATATTATTATTTATTATTCAAGTCATTCATGACTGCTGTTGTGCAATTCGACGAATGAAGTTTTGAATATACGCGGGCACCGAACCGATCGTAAAACAAATCACCAAATAATCTTATCCCAACATAGTTCCACAAACTGCCAGAACTTCAGAAGGCGAAGTAAAAAAGGTTTAGCAGAACACGCAAATGTCTAGGTTTGGGTAAATAAAATATAAATTACGGAGGCAGTATTGAGGGGAGGAAAATCGCCTCAAAAGGCTGTATTTTCAGGGAGCACACGCAACGGCAGGCGTCTCTTTTTAAACGAGAAAAGTCGTCGTCCTTACAGGAAATGAAAGTTTTCCCAACCGTAGTCTACAACTAACACAGCGAATTAAATTTCGTCTGCAGCGAATCCTTAACTGAAAGCAACTGGAATCGTCAACTTGAAAATAAGTTGTAAAATGTTGACACACCAAACGATTAGTCATGTAAAGTGAACTAAAGAGTATTTCAAGAGGACTGTTTACTGCTGTAAATAGCATCTTGTTTTCTTGAAACCAGAACCATTAAAATAACAAGTTTTTTAGTAAGGTTAGAGCTAGTCTATGCAGGTTCTTATTTTATGCTATAATCCCGATAAACAATAAAGAAAAAAGACCCTTGCTCTGAACCAAAATATGATTAGAGTTATATTTATAATTAACGTAGAGATCTTGGTATTTTGAGATTAACCCCACAAAAGGAAAACCGAAATATTTAATATCACTATTAAATGTACTAAACTATTGACCATAAAAATTCTTACCCATTTCTCCCTTTTTCTGAACAATTAGCAAAATAAAACAAAAATTTCTCAGTATCATCGGGATATAATTAAAATCTTACTTCGCATTTACATTAAGTGCTCTAAAGGGTTCTGAATTGAAATTCACTTCCTTAATAATTTCTTGCTTTCAATTTATAGGCGTTAATTAACTACGCTCTCAATATTTTGCATGCCTTAAACACTTAACTTTTTTTCATGTTCTTCGGTAATGAGGTCTTGGATGTATTTTATGAACTTATTATAGGTACATTAACGTAGGTCTTTGGCTTTAGCGACCATACTATTCGACTGTGTGGCGGGTAGAAAAACAACCTCCTCTTACATTTTCATGCTCGCCTGATACTTTAATTTCGAACAGAAATTATTAAATTAATAAAACAGAACACCTGAATCGCAAAGAGTATATGATTGTAGTACATCTGTAAATAATGTCAGCTTTTTAATGATCGTTATTTGTTCTCCCGATAAAAATAAAAAGATGCGTAGTCATAAAATGCTTCATATCAGATTTTACATGTCACCAACCTTGAAGGGCTTTTCATTGTGCGCTACTGAAATTACGATTTGAGTATAGCACATTAAACCCATTCAGGAATGCTAACCCTATTTTATAAAGCATGGTAACTACCGATAATATAAATTGAATACAAAAGTTATATCACTCAATCGATACGTTTAATCAACCATAAATCCCCTCTACGGCGTGTTTATTTTCATGTCTTCTCGGGCAGAATTCGGTGCTATCAAGCCGGGAAGAGAATTATTCATGTGTTGGGGTTGACAGGTGAATGAGGGGGGTAGGAGTAGGTGTCTTGGGGTCGGGAGTGTTTAATCTAGGAAGCCCCCACAACACCCCCCCCCCCCATCCCGCCGACCGCAGTGGGACTATCTCCTTACGCCTCAATTTAAAGCACCCTTTAGATTAACCCCGATTGTAACGCTGTTTACTGTCATTGTTGACATAATAACCTGTTTATGGGAAAATTTACGTGCGGCTTTACCGCTTAAAAATCCTTTGTATTTGACATTCACGACACAGTGAATAATAAATACACCCCCAACATATAACCTCAATTTTCTGACACACCGTTAAAATTTCAACATGGAGTTTATGTCGGTGAACGATTTAAGGTATATTCACATCTACCAGTACCGCACAGTACAGAACAGTACAGTGCAGACACGACAACATCAGTTACATACATTATCAATTAACACATTCATATTACAACGTACGTAAGCGTAACCGGCCAGCACCGGCCGAGGTTTATTTTGACTTTGCTGTGATTGGCCACTAGACGTCTGCGCCTGCGCATTTAGTATGAACTAATATCGTTAATACTGCCATCTTTGTCGCTTGGCGTCATTAGACGCAGATACAGATAAAACCGAGAAGATGGATAACGATAAATTGATAAAATTTTTTAGGGAAAATAGGTTATAAAATAATAATAAACATGGGAATAGGATCGGAACGCTCAGTTAACAGTTCAGTTGACAATCGTACTCGCGTCTGCTGTGTATATGAATGTGTTCATAGATAATGTATACAACTAATACTGTCGTTTTTGTACTGTACTGTGCGATGCTGGTAGATGGGAATAGAATACCCGCGTTTTCTTCTGTGACTGTACCGTACTGTACTGTGCGATGCTGGTAGATGGGAATGGAATACCCGCGTTTTGTTCTGTTCCTGTACTGTACTGTACTGTACTGTGCGATACTGGTAGATGGGAATGGAATACCCGCGTTTTGTTCTGTGCCTGTACTGTACTGTACGATGCTGGTGGATGGGAATGGAATACCCGCGTTTTGTTCTGTGCCTGTACTGTACTGTACTGTGCGATACTGGTGGATAGGAATGGAATACCCGCGTTTTGTTCTGTGCCAGTACTGTACTGTACTGTGCGATGCTGGTAGATGGGAATGGAATACCCGCGTTTTGTTCTGTGCGTGTACTGTACTGTATTGTACTGCGCGATGCTGGTAGATGGGAATAGACCTTAACTTCTGAACCCAGAAATATGATTCACTGTAATATTCAGATTAACAGGTATCGGCATACATCTTCATTGCATCAGTGTTCGAATGTACATAATATATATTATTTTCCTAGATTTTCGGCCTAGATTCAACATCTTTCATTCAGATCCTCTATAGTACTTTTCGATTAAACAAAATGCTTCCATATTATGGTATTCCCGCTTTGTATTATAGAAATAAAAGCATAACCATAGAGCCTGGCCTAATGAAAAAGGAACTGGTATAAGGAATAAAGATGAAATGGACGGTAAAACCTACTTCCGCTGGCGAGGGAAATGGATTTCACTTGTTCTCCGATTCGAGAGGAGGTTGCTCACCCAGCCAGAGAGCCTGCAGAAGCTTTAAGGATTTATATTTAAGTTTGAATATCTTCAAATTGTGAGACGAGATGGGTTCAAGTGAAAAAATATGTAAAAAATCCCATCTCGCCCGATGATTCTACGCCTTGGAGAATACAAAAATGATTACATTTTATTTGCTAAGCAAGTTTGCCTCGACTTTCATTCCATTAGTTTTTATCAACTCAGAAAACCATTTCATCAAATGGAATGTTATTATTTTTGGATTTGAATTTCAGAGATGAATTGAAAATGTTTGCGAAGGAAATTGTTTTTGATAATTTAAGGAAATAAAGGCCTCTGATAAATACGCGGGCGTGTTTTTATGACCATCACAATGGTCTTTACAATAAGGATATTTTATTATTAGAGGATAAACTTCAAACGTTCATTCATCGATTTCTAAAAAAATTACAGTCACTTGGCAGGATCACAATTTAATTGCAAAAGCATTTACCTGGATAGTAAAAGGTTCGGGATTTATGTCCTGCATTCGCTACATCATTTTTCATGTATTGTATTTTCATTCACATTTTTTTCTTGTAGCCTTTTAATGTTTCATATAAGTTAATTTGAATGCATTGCTTGTTTCTTAGGTAAAAATTTTATCAATACCCTTAAGGGCGAGAGGAACGTCGGAGAGTTATTATTTATTAAATCAAAATAATGATAGTATTATTACGCAATACGATAAACATAATGTTTTTAAATAGTAAAATATTTATTCAATATTTTATAAATTTACATAGGCTTAGCATTTATCAAAATATAACCAGAAATATTACTTTTTCTGACCGTCCCATTGTAAGTTTTACAAAATATTCAAAATACGAATATGATTTTAAAGTGGAGAAAAGTATTTTTAATCCTTTAAAGTTGCGTTTTTGTAAATAAACATAACCAAAGATTTGTAATCCGCATTACAAAAAAAATATATATTAAAGTTACGTAATGTTGATGAAAAAATTAAACTACACACTGTTCTTTTTTTTTAATTTATCAAATCGAAAAATTACATAAAAACCTTCACAGCATTTTTTAAGGATATTCAACTTTTTAAATGTTTTTGTAAAACATGCAAAAACGGTCAGAAATGTGTAATATTTCTGATTATATTTTGATAAATGCTAAGCCCATGCAAAACGTAAAAAATATTTTCCTCTTTAAAAACACCATGTTTATCGTTTTGCACAATAATATAATCATTATTTTGAATTAATAAATAATAACTCTCCGACGTCCCTCTCCCCGTTAAACTAATGCAAGTAACAGGAATATTTTCGTTAAGGTTCGCTAAACTCAATTGTCTACGACATATTTTCATATGATGAGAATATATTGTTGAATTGTGTACAGCAAACAAATCCCCGTCCAATTCAAAGTTAAATGTGTGTTCCACTACGCTACGAAGCTCGGTTCAGTTATTCTTCGAAACTACTGCGTCAATACAACACTTACGAACGAATACGAGAATTTCCCGATTCACGGGAACAATATACGTGAAGATTGGCCAATTCGATTGTGATGCCAGCTGATTTATGTTGACTTTCATTAAACGCGAAGAAAGAAAGTATCGCGTCGTGTAAAAAATATTCCAACAGCCATTATCCATTGAAATGAGGCCGGTTACTCCGTTAGTCCATGGGGGTAGATCCAGAGATATAAGTTACAATCAACTCGCCATCCGGAACCCCTAAATCAATACGTATCACTAAATCTTAAACCTCTTTATCTATTAAAATATCTGGATATCATTAAGTTCACTTGGAAGCATCGACCGGGGAACTACCTGGTTCCTTGTGGCCCCTTTACTGGCCAATGAAAGAATAAATTTCTTGGACAATAGCAGTTTTTTGTAGGGGTAAGGTCTTTATAACGTTTGTACCTGAACATTTTAAAAATATTTGGGCCAATCACATAATAAAATACAATTCTCATCTATATGTTGCACTTATAATGTGGATTCAAATTCGTAAGACATTTCACATGTACTCAATTTTATTTAGTACCTAATGAACGTACACTACAAGTTTATAAATTAATTAAATATTATACTTTGTATTCACCACTTTATTAATATAAAGATATCTACATCATTCGAAAGCGATGCTTTCTTCATCATGAGTAATACTAAAAATAATAATGTCAAGTATAGATAGACAAATGATAAAAATTAGAACACAATAGACAAATTATAAACATAAATAAAAATTGTTTAAAGTAGGTAAGTCATTAATCAAAAATGTTAATAAAAAATTATTATAAAACATTGCATAACAAATTTAGATTAGAAATTAAAAAAAAAAAAATTGTTTTTATTATTAATATTAATATGAAAATAAATTCAAGTTGTGGCTATTTTTTTAATATTTCGTTATTTATTAAATTTAATTCACTATTAATATTTTTTATGATTTCGAAAATTTCAAAAGAAATTTATTACTTAATTGAACTTATTTTAATATTTCTGATACACCGTGCAATGCATTAATGCATTTTAAATTAAAAAAATACTCTCCGATCATTGTCCTACGCGGAACGCGTTTATTATATCTCATTTTACATGAAATTACGACACAAAAGAATTTGACTTTAGGAGGGTGTGTGGTAGTTCGATTCTCAATTCAGCCCAAAAATATGTTGTCATGATACGAATACGAATGTACCACCCCAGCCAGGAGCACTCCCGTCCCGGAGCGGCCGGTACACCAGGGGGCACTGTTTTATTA
The DNA here is from genome assembly GCA_022606495.2 of Halesus radiatus. Taxonomy (NCBI): domain Eukaryota; kingdom Metazoa; phylum Arthropoda; class Insecta; order Trichoptera; family Limnephilidae; genus Halesus; species Halesus radiatus. The sequence goes on along the minus strand of JAHDVE020010521.1, from coordinate 23,042 downwards.
GGACTTGGAACACGTGCTCTGGGAAGGGAAGAAGGTTGGAGTTTAATAGACCGGTATAGCAACCAACAAAATTTACGATGGGCAGGAATAAAGGAATTGATTGAGCATTGGATTTTTCCTTTTGTGTCTTATTTCTTCTTGCCTCTTCTTACTTCTGCTTGGCTCTTCTTGTTATTGCTTCTCTCTTCTTACCTATCTTGCTTCGTCTTGTCCATTCTTAGCTCTTTTTTATCTCTTCTTAGTTGTGCATGTTGTGAAGATCAGATTTTTTTAAATAATTCCTATTTTATTAATGACTATTTAATAATAATAATAATAATAATAGTTGGATGATTTGTATAGCGCCGTTTTTGTGAAAAATCACCTCAGGGGCGCTTTAAGATACATTTATCACGTGTTACATTATTAAGTATGACTACAGTAAATTAGAAATGCTTTATATTTACAGTCCCCCTCACTAGAGACTCCTGTTCCAAGGCAGGCTGTAAGCTGTTGTGTTGGTGTTATAACTGATCCTTTTTTGCTCACGTTTACTTAGTCACATATTGATGTTTTTAAACATGTTTATCTCTAAGGTACTTTTTAAAACCATCTGGAAGAGAATAATTTACTAATGGTGAATCATTTCCATATTATTATTTTTTAAAAGATTTAGTTTTGACCGCCATTCGAACTCGGAGCCTTCCTCGTACCGGAAGGACGCTCTCACATACCGCGTTACAGAAACCCATTTCGCAGTTGTCGTTTTCATCAATCACATATTTCTTTAAAAGCACTAACTTTGTTGTCAAAAAATTTCCTAAATTGTTGAATGTTATCACTTGATAATGGTGTTATGTATGAATTATAAATCGCATCAGCGGTTACGCCTTTGAAATAATTTCGTGAAGCCCTTTTTCTTCATTAAACTCAAATAATATAAGGAAGCTTATGCGCAAGACGGAGCACATGTCGTGAATGGGAATCTAGCGTGTTACAACACTACGAGTCGTTCAAAATTAATTAAAATAATGACATAAGTAACACGTCAATATGTCTTGCTTACACCGAGGCATTTTGTATAATATATACTAGGTTTAATATACGTTTCGGTGTACATTTTCCAGATATTATAAACCCTCTTAAATATCCCGAAAGTCCTTAGTGCGGCCTTCGCCCGGTCCTTAATATTAATGACCAAGCCTTGTAGGCTGCCAAATTCTTCCACAGGCCTTCCAGCTGTCGGAACACCTCGCTATCCTCTGCCACCAGGGTCACACGTGATGGTGGAGGGACATTTGGCGACTGGCACGTAATCGCCTCATATTAGGCTGCTTAACGTTTAACAGAACCACTCGTTGTTCGTAGATTATTATGAAAACTTGACACGCTTGAAAATCAGGGTAATGTCCATGCTCGCAGCTAATATCCCGATGTTGGAAGCTGTTACATGTAGAAGTGAAACTACCATAACTTATACATTTATTCATGGAATGCTGTCGTCAATATATGCAATATTATTTATTTACCGATCGTCCACGGGGCCTGCGCCACGAGCAACCGTCAAAGGGCCTGGATCACATTATATTTGGCTCGGAACGTTCGAATCCTTATTTCGAAATCAATTAATATATCATTGTTAAATATTATTTAAAAGAATCCGTAAAGTTTTGGCATTCAAGCTATCCGTAAATCGATTTTTATTTTGGATATTTACATAATTTTTTACTCTTTATTTTCGCTTTCCGCTCCCCTTTCCGGAATCTATAACCATCTCTCGGACTAAGGGGATGGACATGGTAAGTAGGCTTTCCTGGAAGTCAAGGATTTGCGTCATTTGACATCAGCCGTGTACATATATTTCTTGGAATCTCTAAATATGGACTTATTCTAATATTTTGAATTTATTAGTCCGCATAATCATCGCGAGTTTAATCTCCACATTGAATAAATTAAGCCCTCGGTGTGAATGTAAACAGTATGAAACTCACCCCCCAAAATTATACATATCTAAATTTTAAAACGTTATGGTATTTTATACTATCATACACTCTTTAGATTCTCGTACTCCAAAAACAATGAGCCGAATAAATTTTCTATCCCAAAAGCATTTTAAATAACTTACCCCTGCCCACGTGTCTTATTATTCTACCCAATAAACCCTCCTTAACGCCCGCCCCCTCCCCCGACCAGGCCCGCACCCGTCGGCCCGCACCACCCTCTGCATCCCCACTGCCCCACGCCCTGGCGAACAAGCCGGTCAGCTGATTAGCAAACCTAAAGGGGATTGCCCGCATTCCTTGGAATAACGAAATGGATAGCAGGCGAGCTGTACTAAAAACAATATGCACAATATTACAATCATTGCATATTTGAAGTATTTTTGACGTATTTATATAATGTTGGTACTTTAGTTTTTAAGCATATTGAATGAGTATGTTTTAGTATGAAGCATTTAAAATTTTCCATTTTTAGGAAGCCTCAAAAACATTCAATCGGTGAGTTTTGGTGTCATGACATTTGCATAGCCTTTTCGTCTTGAATTTCTAGGTCAATGCAACAGTTTTCAAATCGAATTTCCATCATGCGGAATGGAGCTTTTAAATAAAGTTACACATTGTTCGAGTCATATTTAACTTCATTAATATATAAATCTAACAAAACTCGGATTAAGCCGAGAGTAATTATTAAAAAGTAAACTGGACTAATCCATGTAATTTTTATTTAATAATTGTAAAGATTTTCAATATCTTTTCCTATGCTTAATATGGTGGTGGGGTGTTTTTTTATTATTATTTTTTTATCTGAAAAAAAATATGTTACAACTCAAGGCATTTTAAAACTCGTGATCTAACTGATCGAAGTGAAAAACTTTAAGTTATGAACCCTTTTATCAATAAATTAATTAAAAATTACTTTGTAATCGCCACTTTATTAATATATACATATCATGTTTCGAAAGAGAAGCTTTCCTTATTAAGAATATACAGAATGCAAATATCAATACTTTATATATAATGTATATATAATACATAGAATATAATACAATACGTGTGTATATATAATATACACACCTACCCAAAAACAAACAAAAAAATGTATTGAGATTTAAATAATTACTATAGTGAAATAAGCTATATATTTTGTTAATTCTACTAATTTTAAAATCTCTTTCAATGAGACACTTTTTTTATATAACGAATAAAATAAAAATGCCTAGTACCAAAAAAATAATGGCACAGTTAGCATGTATAATGAAAAAGTAATTCACGATACAAAATAATTTCACTCAAAATCAACAACCTTTATCAGTGAGTTACCGCCATCTACAAACTTACATTCAAACCGTTGAGAATTGTAAGGGCTAACCTCCCCTTGGAGATAATCCCCGCCACTTGAAACACGCCAGTTAAACCTGCCCTATCGAAAGTGACCCCGTATCGAGTGACCTAAAAGTGTAGATATATGATTACTGGGTCATTATTATCATACATTTAATATATGTCAAACCTTTATGTAACATGTAATAATTTATTTGTATTTGGAATAATTCTTTATAAAAAATCTATGACATAAAACTAAGTATGTTTTTAGAGTTTAGGTTGATGATCACTTCTAACTTCTAACTTTCCCTAGCAAATAGTACTGGAGCATGTCCAATATAAGGGTTTTGTTATAACGTTAAACAAATCGGGGAACGAAATGGAGAAAGGGGAATGATGATTGAGAGACCTTTTTGTTCATTACTTGTTATTGTGTTTAATTCGTAGAACTTCATTTATTGTTTTGTTGCCACCCTTTGTTGTTGCTTTTATGCGTTGGACTAGAACGTTTTCGATTTGGGTGTAATGCACCCATTTTTAAGATTTCTTAAATTATTTATTCAATTGTAACAGGTAATAATAATAATTGGATAGCTTGTATAGCGCCTTTTTTGTGATAAATAACCTTAAGGGCGCTGTACAAATACTTCTTGCTAGGGTTTATCTTATTATGTACAAACAGATACAGAAACATTAGTTTTCGCTTGAGAAGATATGATTTTGCACGCACAGGACACAATATTAAAAAAAACATTGCACATTGCATGATATTGCAGTTGCTGTTTAAATCCTATTTGTCATTGATATTATTTTTATTAGAAGGTTATTGGCAAAAGAATACTAGGTGTTTATTTGAAACAATATTGTATTTGAGATTTTCGATAGTAGTTATTTACAGTTACAAATATTTATAGTTATTTAAAATGTCGCAGACTATAAAAAGCTTCAAATTTTTCTTTTAATTACTTAGTTAGGTACTAACGGCTGGTTTCGCTATGTTAATTAGGTATACTCCTGAACCATCCATGGATATGACTTTCCGAAGAGATGAGTTTTGAGTTTTGCTCTGAATTCTGTCGAGTTTTAAATCAATCTTAGATCGTGTGGCAGTTTATTACAAAGCTTTGGGGCCTGATACGCTGAAAGCACGTTCACCAAACTTGGTATCTGGTGTGCGCTTTGGTTCCTTCAGCCTTCAGATAGCCGATGACTTCGCTGATCTAAGAGTTGATTGTAGTGAATTGGAATTTTGAGGGATGCATAGTTCCGATAGGTAAACCGGAGCCATCCCATTAAATGATTTGGTCTTGGTATTAATAGTTTTGCGGACCATTAAAGAACAGTCTCTATCCAATAAAAGAAACAATCTCATATCATTTTTAAAAACTGTTTTTTGACCTAGCCCCTTTACTCAAAATATCATTAATTGTGTTCACTGGGCAATTCTGAAAATATTTTTAAACTATTTCCCATTGTCCTATTCAGTTCGGAGATCAATCGCTTCGACAAGGCTCCTTTAGGCGTCTGTGCTAATTCAGCGGCCTCCGTTCACTGCCTCTCCTTACACAGCCTCTACAGTTGCATTCTCCGGTTTCATCTTCCATTTATATAAATGCACATTTTGATAAACTGGAGACCAGAATAAAAGAGGCCGCCAGAAAGAATACAGCAATGATGACGCGATGAATTATCAAAAATGTGGAGGACTTAAATAATGTTAGCACCTGGCCGGAATGAGGTTTTACTGGAAAGACAAGGGGTATGCCTATATGCCCAACAATGAGTAGAGCACGTATAAATAAAAGAATATTAAATTACTATGTCTTTAATCCAAACGCAGAATTCTGCGAATGTGACGTGAATTGTTGCATGACGCACAACCCACCGTCAAAATAATGAAAAACCCAAAACATTTCCGTAGAGCATTTTTCCAGCGTACTAATTGCCTTCAAAAAAATATTTTTAAATTGTCCAGAGTGGGTGCCACGCGCAGTCCGAAGTTCGCAGGGGTATAGCGGGGGCATAACGGGACGCGCATAATCTCATTTGCCGGCGCTTAACAGCTGATCGGATCACGTGATCAGATCGCTACCCGTCACGTGGCCGAACCAAGCCAGTGCCAGTGGGGTGTTGTCCGGCGATAAAGTACTTATATATACTGCGGGATCAATTTTAAACTATTCAATTTGTATGCTAAGCAGGCCGGGACTTGTTGACCTGTCGATCGAAAGTCCCTCCTGCCTTTGATTAACTTCATCTGCTATCGAACGTACTGAGACAGGAGACAGGCTGGTCCGCATTATTTGCGTCGCGTAGAGCCTGTTTTACTTTAATTAAAATTCCCGGAGGCCGCGTGCCGGGGTGGTTTCCTTCTCCGCAAAAACAAATATTACTTAGTATTGGAAATGCCAGATTTTCATTTTGGCTTATAGGTACGTGAGGTTTTTTTTAATAAGAGACTAATCTCTTTTAATAAAAGCGAAATATTAAATACTATTGGCTCTTGGGCTAAATATTCAATTTTCTCCCTTTTTTCGCTAACCTATTTTTTCTGTGAAATTAAGAGATAGTATGAATCTCATTTTACAATGGCCAAGACGACAATCTTGTTGACCAATGATGGAACGGTTAAACTACTTTGGCACCTTTTGAAAGACCGGAGATCCAGAGATTTTCAAGATTAGTTTAATTCTGAACTCAATTTCTGAAGTTAGAAGAATTGAAAATTATCATTACTTTTACAACAAGTTCCTCCTTATTTTTCAATCATCACTCATAGCTCCATTGTAACCGCTCCTTCTTTACAATAAGCGAAGATGTTACAACAGAATTTTCAGTTTGCAGAACCATAATAATTCAAGATATTTTTTCCCATTTTAAAACGTACCTACTTCAAAGTATTCTTTGGTGTTTCCTTTGTGATAACTGTGTATGTGTACACTGTGCATATGCAAACACACTGACTACGAATATAAACTCGAATAGCGTTTTTATTGCCCGCCGAGCCGATAACTTTCCTAAAAAACAAATACACATGTAAGCGTTTAATCTTAAAGTTTGAAGTTATTCGCATTGCGATACAATAAGTTGCACTCAAAGAAACAGCACATTGCCCTAGCGCGGGCCGAAATAAACATTCCGTCAATTTTAAAATAGCCTCAATCGCTTCAGTGTCTGAAGAGAGTTATATTCCCAGAGTTATTATACTCCAAATTGCCTTAGAGTCTGAATTATTATTCTTATCTCAAGGAGGAATGGCCAACCAGCTTTTGCTATATTGTGTTATTTCATTATGTACATTTTGTTTCCTCCTTCTTTTTGATGTGAATAAGTCACAAGGTTCCCCATTACCAACTGTCCGGAACCATTGAAACTATATCATCCCCGAAATAATGTTTTTTTTTAATATTAACATAACCTAAATGAAACATGAAACAGAAAAAAAAAAACAGAAAATAAAAATACATCAGTCGCATCTGGGACTCGAACCCAGGACCTCTGTCTTTCCGGGACAACCGCTATAATGTCAACTTCATCGATATCATATCTCAACTTCAAGACTTGTTAATATTATCCTCCATTTTTAATCCCATTTTATTATTTTTTCGGTTTCATGTATCATTTAGGTTATGTTAATAGTATCTTCTTCAATGATTAAGATATTACAATGAGGTTTTTCAACTTCAATAAATAATTAAAAATTAAAAATGAATAATAAAAGTATTTAATATATATCAGTGTAAAAATAGAAAAGTTGAGTCCTGGTGAAAAAATAGTCTGAACATTAGATATTGTAAACATGTCATAAAATGACAACTAGGTTCACCGGATAATATGCACATCCGAAAATCATTGCGAATTAGCTAAACACGATGTCCATCGCCGTATTAAAAAAAGGTGTTCAAACAACTTCAAAAAGTGCTTCAGATATATCAAATATTTACTGCATATTTGGAAATCAACGATGTTTTAAGAATGCATTGAAATTAAAACACGTGACTGCCTAGATTTGACCGTTGAATTACTATAAATTGCAATGGGTATCATCAAATCCCACTTTCTCAGGACTTTTTTTTATATGAAAACCGCACAAGAGTCCTAACTGCTCCCAACCGTCTGGATCCAGTGAGACTACGGCATTCCCAATTGGGGAATATTGTGAGGCTGAAGGTATTGGGAAGGGGAAAGAGAAGGAGAAGAGAGAGGTGGGAAAATACATGGCTCCTCAAATCTGGTCACCAAACACGGGTAAAAGCCATTTCAAGCAACGTTTCAATTCTGAATGGTGGTCTTTCACCAGGGCGATACTGAGAGTATATATTATTTTTAAATTAATTAATTGTGAAACAGCACAAATTAATTAAATAAAATTTACTTGCGCACGCCGGGATTTGAACTCGCGACCTTCGGAATCGTAGTCGAGAGTCTAACCCCTCGACCATGGAGGCCGTCGGAATGAATATTATTTTATAGTAATCGTTCAAAATTAAAAGAAAATATTTTGTCTAATATTTTACGTCAATCTAACGAATAATGTAATAAAGTTATATCCCTTAATGACAAATAATTGCCAAAAAAATGGAGAAATGTTTGTGTTTGTATACTTTCTGAACTGCTTGAATATCTTTCCACCTCCGCTCAACAATGTTAAACGCGTTACAAGCCTGAAATTCGGTTTAACATACAATTTGTATGTAACAAATTCCAGCATAGGCCGATTTGTGTTATTATCCTGTGGAAATAATAATTTACATTGAGGTTTCCCAACTACGGCAATTAGCGCCGTTTCGGCTGCGCTACCAAGTCAATGGTTGGAAATTTACACAATTTTCTCTGGTTCGGACAAGTTTAAAGATAAGAGGGAACAACTTGGACGATAATTGGTTCGGGAAGTGACCGCAACGGGAAGCAGAAGTGGGCGCTTTCTCCGCAGGCCTTTGTGCAGGGACCTTTGCTGGATGCCCTTTAAATCAATGTTGCCAGCCTTATTATCGCGATCAAATTATAATTGAAGGGCATTCAATTTGATAATTAGAAGAGAACTTTCCCTACAATATAAGTAGGTACCTTAATAATGTGATTTAGCTGGATTTAAACTAGACTTTTTGCCATAAATATAATGCTGATCATTTAATGAAAATAATTAATATTAAATGGGGGGAGACGAAGAAAGAGAGAAAGATTGAGAAGTACCCAACTATTTAAATCTAATTACAATTCATAGGTAAGGTAATTTTAAGCTACAGTTCAATTCTAACCGGTAGTCTCTTAAATAAAAGTGTCTTACTCCCAGTGCCAAATGCAAAAATATTAATATCATTCTACTTTGTAAAATATAAAAAAAAACAACTATGTGACTTTTTTACGCTTTACACAAAATTAATTGATTATAAACCAATTAATTTACTGAAGAAGATAATATTAACACATCCCAAATGAACCACGAAACCGAAAAAACAACAGAAATTAAAAATCTTTTTAATTTCTGTTGTTTTTTCGGTTTCGTGGTTCATTTGGGATGTGTTAATATTATCTTCTTCAATGATTCAAATATTACAATGAGGTTTACAAACTTCAATAAGTTATAAAAATAAAAAAAATGGAATATTTCTTTCCAGACTTGTACAATAAGTCAATAGATGTCTCATATAAATAAAAATCGGGTAGGTATATCCGAGACTCTGTTCCGATTGCAATTGAGTTCTGGATGAAACTTTGCAATCATCATAAGGACAGCAGCCAATAATATGGGATTTATAAAAATGGAGGATAATATTAATAAAAAATCTTGAACATGAAGTATGATATCGGTGTAAATGGCGTAAATTTTACTGGTCTCATTAGCTTAGTTGGTTAAGCGGTAACCCCGGATAGGTAGAGGTCCTGGGTTCGAGTCCCAGATGCGACTGAAATCTTTTTAATTTCTGTTGTTTTTTCGGTTTCGTGGTTCATTTGGGATGTGTTAATATTATCTTCTTCAATGATTCAAATATTACAATGAGGTTTACAAACTTCAATAAGTTATAAAAAAATAAATTGAACAATTAATTTACATTTCGTCCGGTCAAATACGGTCAAGCAACGCCGCGTTAAAATATTGCAATTACAATTAAGTACCGAGAAAGATGGTTGATTTATGCATTATGTATTTAAACTTTTAATTTGAGAACCTCTCCTCGAAAAAATCATTTACCTACTTACCAAACCGAAGCATTCAATAATATTAAAAGCATGAAATATAAACGATATCGTAATATTTTGCCGCAGCCGTACTATTGTGTAAAGAATCAGAAATCCATCGCAGACAAGATCCTGTTCAGTTTGATATGCAGGGAAAATAAATGGCATTTTCCCATAAATTTCTCGGGGAAGGAAAATAACATTTAAAAGAAGTGGCAAAAATGCGCGACATCTGAAATATTGAGCGGCGATAGAATCTATATCCTCGGGACTCTCAATACTTCAACTGCAACCAACCAACCAACTGCAGATATCCAAAGTTATGGCGAAGCAGGTTACGTTGCTGTACCCACTATAAATATTAATTTATTTTGATGTTTTCTCCAAACCATCTTAGTTGAACGTGGAAATGTGTTCCCAGAAGATGAACAAGCAATGGAATCATGAAATTAATCATATTTGAGAACGAAATCAACCGTTTAAATAACGATTTCAACGCAACTTCGTTCAGCTCGCAACGTGATTTCTAACAGTTTTTAAATTTCGTCGTGCGTGTATTTACGAGTGATATCTTTTAAATTTGAACTGATTGATGTGTATACAAAGAAAATTATCAATTCATAAAGATAATCTTTTCAAATTCAGACAAGCAATAAAATAGCTACTGTAATATATTATTTTAATGTGATTTTTTTTGTATTTGAATTGTACATTACTTTTAATTCTTTTTAAATTTAAAATTCGTCAGTTTTAATCTTGGCAGGTCATATTATATCTTGTGATTTTTCACGGGAAACAACTGGTTTTAAAATAACATAATGAAAAATATTAATTAAAATAAAAGATTAAACGTCAAACTGATAATCAAAAATTTAAAAAAATATATATTAAAGTCGAGCAACAGAACTAGAGACTAGTGGAAATCGGAATTGAGGAAAATATTAATAATAAGGAACTCCAGTAACAAATATTACGACATTAAAATATATAGTCATATAGATCAGCAAACGCCGATATATAAGTTTTAGTGTATATTATAATTATAGGTAGAATTTATAAATTTTCATTTAAAAGTGAATAAAAAATCATCCCATTAAAATTCCTTGTTATATTAGTACCATTGTATTTGGAACATCTGACGTCACGGGTGTGTTCTGTTTTTGGATTAGTATGAACATTTTTATTTTTCGATTTTGTTTTGTATTTTAAACACGATTTTTTTTAGCTTTGATGAAATTTAATTTTTGTTCATTATAAAAATAAAAATTATTATTATTAACAGGAATTAGAGTATTCATGAGCAGACCAATTGTCAATATGGTTATTTTGATAATGTTAATGCTAAATACAATTATTATACTTTGGGTTAAAGTTTCTAAAAGGGTACATAATGTTATTACTTATGTTTAGTTATGATTTACTATGAATAGAATATAATATTATATGAGGTAAAGCTCATCCTTGTTTTAACATTCTCACCTCAAAACCGTCCGACCATAGTATTATGTATTTATATTTATTTATTCATTTTATAAGTTTGGTACGGAGCTAATATTTTTTCAACTACCAAACTAGGCACTAGCCCGTATTATGGTAAATAGTGTTATCGCGGTATAGGACGGAGTTCCTGTATATGCTTGTTTTCTGTTTCTTTTTTTTATGTGAGATTAATTAATATTATCTTCAATGATTAAAAAAAAAATTTCTCCGAAATGAAAGGAAAGTTTCTTAGGAAAAAGTTGCTCTCTAAGAATGTAAGCATTTTAAGGTGATATTTCACAAATCAAATTAAATTTATTAATCTGTAAACCAGCTGGAACCTGATATGATCAAATTGCAATACATTTCGAAAACTTGGGCACTAACTTAAAGATGTTTAAATTTGAGTTGTCGTAAAGATTAAACGATATTTGAATGCATTAAACTATTGATGTCAATTTAACGGACGTGACATTACAGCCCGACGAACGTGAGTCTCGTGCTATTGATTTTTGTCACTTAGGGATGGGGTTGCGACAAAAGAGCGAGAAGGACCTACCTTCAGAGTTTCGGGTGCGTTAGAGACGGCAACAGGGGGTGGGCTAGATTCAAGCCGTATTTTATAGGTGAGAAAATAATGGCGAAAAGAAAAAAAAAAAGAAAAGTTTGAGACACGCAGTTAGGGTCGTAATTTGGGTGATTCACAACACTTTCGTAGTATACTGTGCGTCAATTTATTTGATGAATAACCATTAAGGAATAATGAAGCTGGGGGCGAGGTAAGAAATAGAGTTTATCTAAAAAAATGACCCCTACGTGAGGAATGACTAGTTTTACACACGGAACGGGAAAACATGCAAAAAATTGTTGAATAGAATATATATTTGCAGTAATTGGGAGGAATCCGTATTTTTTTCTCCTTTGGAAGGTTTATTAAATAAAATTTGAAGTAAATAAAATTTAATAAAGTCGTTATTAAGTTCTAGTATTTTAGTTTTTAATTATTGTTACAGCTGTTTCGGCGTTCAAAGCCATTTTCAAACAATAGTTAGGCTACATTGAAACGACTTACTTATACGATTTTATTTACTCCACTCGACGGCCTCCATGGTCGAGGGGTAAGGCTCTCGACTACGAATCCGAAGGTCGCGGGCTCAAATTCTGGCGTGCGCAAGTAAATTTTATTTAATTAATTTGTTCTGTTTCACAATTAATTAATTTAAAAATAATGTATAGTATATTTGCGCACGTTCCAGAGTGGAAGATATTCTCAGTATCGCCCTGGTGAAAGACCACCATTCAGAATTGAAACGTTGCATGAAATGGCTTTTAGCCGTGTTTGGTGACTAGATCTGAATAGCCAGGTATTTTCCCTCCTTCCTCTTCCTCTTCTCCTTACCCTCCTCAATACCTTCAGCCTCGCAATATTTCCCAATTGGGGATGCCATAGTCTCACTGGCTCCAGACGGTTGAGAGCAGTTGAGACTCTTGCGCTGTATTCATGTAAAAAAAAATATATATCCGGTCTTATTTTGTGCGGTGTTTAAAATGATTTATTACCAGTAAAACCGATTCGCTTTGAAAATAATTTAAATTAAAAATTCTCTATACAGTTGAAAGCTCTTTTCCCCACATAAGTGTATTCTTAATTGTTCACGTCATTAAAAAACACATAAGAAAACACTTTATGTGGGGAAAATAATAACACTGCAGAACTTAATAATAACATTATTAAACTTGATTACGTTAAGTTTTATTTTTAAAGTTTAAATGAAGTTCTACCAATTAAACAGAATAACATTTAATATTTTTTTTTTATTATTTTGAAAGTATTTGGTAAGATTTTTAATTTTACCATTATGAGGCTGAAGGGAGTAGGAAGGTAAGGGAATTTATTGTATTTAACAGTTGTTAACCAATGCGTTGAAAAAAACAGTAACTAATAAAGTAGCAACTAATAAAATATAAAGATAAAAAAGAGCGATATAAATTATCATAGAAAGATTACACACGGGTACATAGAACAGTTAAAACTTTTTGGCTAGTTCATGCTTAAACTTGTGGTAGGTTATGAGGAAAATATCATTTGAATGACACACAGGGAGATGGGTAAAATGAAGATATGAATGTACCTGACTATTCCCATCTCATCACTAAAGCAACGAAAGCCCTTTCAAGCAACGTTTTGATTGTGAATGTTGGTCTTTCAGAGGGGCGATACTGAGAGTATTCTATAATAATAATAATAATATTTGTATTTCTTCTATCCATTTTGGTGGGAAAATCACCCGAAGCGCGCAAAATCCACCACTCTGAAATGTCGCGCAAATATACTATAATTTTTTTCTTTGTGTTTTGTTAAGTAGGTACCAATATGCGAAACAATAAAATATCTTAAATCTTTGTATTTTGAACCCGCGATCACTGGGTTGAGAGCCTAGGAGCTTAACGGCTCTGCCGCAGAGGTCGTCGAAATGATAAATACAATTTTGGATACAACACGGGAAAACGAATGTACATAAACTGTTATTTGTAGAAACTCATAATAACTATGCTATATTACGCATATTTATAAATATGTGTACGTAATATATATAAATATGTGTGCGTAATATTTTGAATCGGTTTACTTAAAACAGGAATGAAACTTATTATAACATTTTCAGGAAAAAACCAAAACTAATGCATTGCTAAATGTTTTAAAATTTCAAAATACAACTGTACATTATGGTGGAACCAGTGGCGTGCATTGCTAGTTCAACAAGAGTAGGTTTTGTGTAGTTTTTAAAATTACTATAAAAAATTTGGATTGAATATTTGAAAAGTATCTTCCGCTGTTTGTTTTTGCAGACTGAATGAGGCCCTGAGGGAAATAAATTTCTGTCAAGGCCGATGTCATCTTTGGATATATTTGTGATGGGTCTTTTGGGGGGTAGGAAGGAGTGTACCTGGGTCTTGAAGAAACCCATGCTGTAGGAGGGAGGAAACACACGGGCCAATCGAGCTGTTGAATACAAGAGTCGAAGAAGCGACCCGTTCTCATGAGAGAAATGTCAACCGGAACAAACGTTGCGCGCGCATTTGACGTGTTTCCCGACTGTGCACCTGTGCTGAAGGTATTAATGACGCTATTTCCTCAGAGCATCTTATTTTTTACTATTTTGTACCGACCAGAGGTACAGAATCAGCAGTTGTGTACCTTACGGACCCTGTATAGTACGCCCAACTTCTGAGAGGCTAACTTTACTCTAACTTCGAAGGATCCCCCATTCTTGAGCTGGTCACTTAGGGTTACACCAAACATATAACAATAGAAGGCTAGTTGGGAAGATTCCTTCTTGATTGATTATATTACAAATATAATTTTTGTTGTTCGTTTTTATTAGGGTGGGAAAACTATTCAGCCTTTGTAAACTGCACGCCACTGGAAGGAACCACGTTTGATAATGCCTTCGCGGAATGGCCGTCACGCGAAACTATTAAAAACCTGACAGAACAGTTACAATTATTATGTAATCAAAAATAAGAATTATTTTGTTATTATGGGCAAAAAACAAATTTTAATTTGTTATTACCTAATTGTAAAACTGTTCTAGTGTTTTCAATATTTTTTTCAACGTGTTTCCATTGATCACAGCATGCATCTACATATATTATTCTATTATTGCGCTACTATTTGTTGTATAATTTTTATTTACTGTTATATTATGTAATACTGTTACTACTGCTGTGAAGTTACCTGCAGTAGCTTAGCGGGTACAAATTCCCATTGCATGAAAATAATATCATACAATAATTAAAAATTAAAATATCCTCATAATTATTATAGCCTTACAGCCTTATGACCGGCTGACCTTCAGATATAAACAAAACTTCTATTTTTACCTCAAATCATAGAATGATATGATCTGAAATTTTAATAACCCAACGGGATACTCTGTTTCCACCTTTTCTTATAACTCCTTTCCCATCCTGCCCTAATATCTCTACTATCCCAATCCTACCTTTACATATCAACACTCATGAAGCAAAAAATCTATTTGACAACATTATTTCTATCATAAGCTATGAAGCTTTTCAGTATTCATTTAATTATCAAATAATGTGACCACGCCATTCTTTTGTTCCATAATTTTCAAATTACTGTTTTAAGAAATAAGATTTTGGTAGCAGCGTGTTGAATGAAGTCAGGTAGTATGTAACTAGGTAAATACTAGAAACATAAAATCGTCACCTTAGTAATTTATGTAAGTCCATCATCTAACGAATTGCGATTTGAATGCCACCTTTTAGCGGTTTTTATAAAAGATATTTTTTTAAGAGTCCCAACTGCTCACACCTGTCTGGAGTTAGTGAGACTATGGCATCTCCAATTGAGGTATGTTCTGAGGCTGAAGGTATTGAGGAGGCGAAGTAGATGGGGAAGAAGGGAAACCATAAATAAAAATTATAATACACCAAAGTAACTGCAACAGAATCAATTGCAATCAAGCATGTTCTATACTTAGTCCAACTTCCAAAATTAAATACCTTGGTGTATATATAGACCAGCATTTTAAATGGAAAACACATATTTTTGAACTTGTTAAACGAATTAGAAAATGTATATATATATTTATAAGACTAAGAAATATTCTTAGACTAGAAAACCTAAAAAGAGTGTACTATGCAATTGTTCAGTCTATTTTACAATATGGAATTATTGGCTGGGGGGGAACATATGATAATATTTTAAGTCCACTTAAAATAATTCAAAGATTGATAATAAAGGTAATTTTAAAAAAACCATCATCATTTTCCACTGAAAAGCTTTTTACAATATTCAATGTACCTACAGTAGATAAAATTTATAAAAAATATGCAATTATTCAAATCTTTAAAGAAAAAACGTTAAATAAATTACAATTTAATATATCCGCAAGGTATCAACAAAACATTAAAATCCCGCCATTCAATACTAAGCATACGCAAAACACATACCTATATCTAGGAATAACTTTTTTTAACAATCTGCCATCTGATCTTAAAATTATAGAAAATATCCATGAATTTCAACATAGATTAAAAAATTACCTCAAACTACCATAACAATTTTTTTTTAAATTTTATTGTTTTTTATTATTATTAGATTTTTTGTCTTTTATTATTATCTTCTCTTCTTTTCTTCTACTTTCTTTTCATTTCTTTTCTTTTCTTTAATACTATTACTCGTGATAAATTACAAAATTTACACGACAAATTCATATTTTCCTGCTATTGTACAACAATATTTCATGTTATGACCCGATTAATTAAGCGATAATCACTCACCAAACACAAGAACCTTGTTTCTTTATGGTGAGGAATAGCTATATTATATTTTTATTACACTATATGAATCATGTCTTATTTAAATACTCTCTGTAAAAAAAAAATTATCATATTAAATAAAAAAAAAATAAAAAAAAGTACCCGGCTATTCAGACCTGATCACCAAACATGGCTAAAACCGTTTCAAGCAAAGCAACGTTTCTATTCTGAATGGTGGTCTTTCACCGGGGCGATACTGAAAGTATCTTCCACTCTGGAACGTGCCGCAAATATACAACACACTATTTTAAATGAATAAAATGTGAAATAATACAAGTATGTTTAATAATTTGTCGTTACGTTTTTGTAAATAAACGTAACCAAAAATTTGTAATCCGCATTACAAAAAAAAAAAAAAAAGTTCTTTTCTCCACTTTAAAAAAAATCATATTCGTATATTAAATATTTTGTAAAACATACAATGGAACGGTCAGAAAAAAGTAATATTTCTGATTGGATTTTGATAAATGCTATGTTTATGTAAATTTATAAAATATTTAATAAATATTTTTCTATTTAAAAACATTATGTTTATCGTATTCCGTAATAACACTATCATTATTTTGAATTAATAAATAATAACTCTCCGACGTCCCTCTCCCCGTTAAGTACCTAAAGTAGATACAAAGCATCCATCAATAAAATAAATAAATAAAAAATATTTCTCTAGTAAATTTTTCAAAATGGATTTACTAATTAAGGTGGCGAAATGGTGAGTTTAAGACGACGGCCTCCATGGTCGAGGGGTAAGGCTCTCGACTACAAATCTGAAGGTCGCTGGTTCAAATCCCGGCGTGCGCAAGTAAATTTTATTTCATTAATTTGTGTTGTTTCACAATAAATTCATTTAAAAATAAAAAAAATAATATATTTGCGCACGTTCCAGAGTGGAAGATACTCTCAGTATCGCCCTGGTGAAAGACCACCATTCAGAATTGAAACGTTGCTTGAAATGGCTTGTAGCCGTGTTTGGTGACCAAATCTGAATAGCCAGGTATTTCCCCACATCCCTCTTCCCCTACTCCTTCCCCTCCCCAATACCTTCAGCCTCACAACATTTCCCAATTGGGAATTCCATAGTCTCACTGGCTCCAGACGGTTCGGAGCAGTTGGGACTCTTGTGCGGTATTCATATAAAAAAAATTTAAAAATCATTTATAAAGCACCCGAATCAGTTATTATTTTAATTGGTGACTAATTTTTATTTTTATTTTTAAACTAAATCCCTTCTTCTACCCGTTACAGTCCGAGTCTCAAAATTCATTCAGTGTGATCAATTCTGTGGTACGAAATTATATTTCAGCACATTAATAACCTATATATAATACAACTAGGTTAGAGCACATTTATAATATTTGTCTCGATTTTAATGAAAGGCTAATATTTTTCTTGAGCATACAAATAAATGTGGACACGGATTATGATTCCCGGCTGTTTCAATATGATACCTGCTGAAATTAAAAATCGTATTAAAATAAAAGAGTTTAAAAATATATTGAATACTTGGTTAACTGAAAGAAATAGTGTGTATCAGATTATTGGGAAAGATTATTTTATTTTGTTATTTGTGTTTTATTTTATATAGAGATAGAAAAATTTTGTATTAGAATATTATACAAAATGTATGTTTTAAAGATTTATTGTTGTCATAAATGTTTTTTTTTATATAAATATAAAATGACCTAAACTGTAAAAATATAATAATAAGATTATTAAAGAAAATCATCCGTTCGTCAAGCTACTAAAAAATGAACTTGTAAATTTCTTGAAAGTTCTTTTTTTTGGTAGGTACCTAAATAAAATCATGAGTTAACCTAGTGCGGACTTGTATTAATTAACTTGTATTAATTAACTTGTATTAATTAACTTGTATTAATTAACTTGTATTAATTAACTTGTATTAATGCACTTGACAGTTTTTCTATAACGAGTATCAAAAATGTCTGCGAATTGCCTTGCCGGCTAATCGGCTTGCCTTGTAGGGATGTAACAATCCAGATTAAAGTGTTTTATTTTATTACTCGTACTTGTTAAATTAAAATGTTTTAATAGCATTTTGCCTTAAGTACTTTGTCTTGCACATATTGCTTCCGGCGGAAGGAAGTAAAAGTCAAAGAATGAAAAAAGTGGCAAGGATATTCCTGGCTATTCAGAAATTATTAGATTCTAACTAACTAACAAACCATCGCGCCGTTTCCCCGCAGGGGAAGGCAGAGAGAGTGAACCGCCACCAATTTGAATTAATAACATGAATAACATTACTTGAAATGGTTTTAGGCGAGTTTGTTGACCGGATCCGAAAAGCCAGATACTTCCACACCTCCCTCTTCTCATCTCCTCATTCACAATAATTCTCACAAAATACCCCGATTGAGGATGACATAGTCCTAATTGCCTCGGACAGTAGGGAGCAGTTGGGTCTCTAGTGAGGTTTTCACAAAAAACAAATAAAAACTTATTACATTTTTATTCGCGTTTCACAACTTTTGAACCCTTTAACCCTTCCACCTTGCGTAATTATATCTAAAAATACATAGATTTTACATTATTCTTCCCTATCTAGAGTGAATAAGAATTCGAATACGAATAATCGTTGCCATACTAACTTTGCGCACTATTTTTTCATTGGATTTTAACTACTCGTTTAAGCGATAGCCATGTTCATATTTTGAAAGGTGATTTTTGTATTTAATCGCGACTCCCGCAACCTTCAAATTGTATTCTTGAATGTAGGTTTTAAAGGTGGCTTGGCAATAATGTTTAGATATTTAATAAAGTGGAAGTACATTTATTCATTGCTTTGCCAATATCATACTGCTAATTATGTTACAATTTTTTTCCTCACACTATTTCAAATTAGAATTTATCAGTTCGTTTTAAAGAAACAATGCAAAACATCATAATTCATTCATTTATAATTTTGATTTGTGAAATTGAACTCGTTTTTTTTATTATTTATTTATCTAACATCGAATGCATTGTTATTTGTTTACATTATTTTCAGAAAGATAAAACGACATCCCGTGTAATTGTATTCCCTACACAGCGTTAAAAAAATACATAAAAGTTTTACACATAAAATTGTCTTCAAATTTGATAAAATCATCTCCCTTTGGAAAGTACCACTAATTTCTTGATAACGTTAGTGAAAGTAAAAAACATGTATTTGGACCTTTGTGCTATTTTAGACTTGAGCTATTTGGTGTTGTCATTTAAAACGTTTTAAACGATCGCAGCACCCTAATTTTTGTCTGCTATGAAATGTCAGACTGTACCTATGTTATTTTGGATTAATATTAAAAAAATTGTTGTATATTTTGTATGTTCTTTCAAATGAAAGTGTCGAAAAAAAAATTTTACCTAATAAGGTTCACATAATTCTATTAGGGGTTAGCCAGCATTAAATATGTTTTATCGGTTCTTCAGGTTCGAAAGTTAGTTATAGTCGTACTACTGTACCACAGAAATAATGCACAAGTTATGGAAAAAAAATATAGTATAGAATAGAAAATAACAAGAGATACACAAACAGTCGCCTGGAATCCGAGAAGTCTTAGTTAGGTGATCATCATTATCGCACACATTATTATGTACTCAATCAATGAATGAAATTGTGTATATTTTAGGTAGTGTCAAATAACACACCGTTTAAAAACGGCATTATTTGTTGCTGACCTCGAAACCGTCGAAATAATAAGTATTATGTCACCGGCGTAGAGTTTACAACCTCGCCGTACATAAAATATAATGACATGTTTGTGACATGGCGTGTCACAGTCACACAGGCACACAGTCACAGTCAGTCACACTGTTGCTTTGTGCGGTGGTATGGTGGCACGGGTAGATATACGGATATGGATTCGACCCGACTGACATGGATGAGTCGGTAACGAGTGCTTCTCAAAGCTAAATCTTAATGAGCTAAACTGAATCAGTTTAATGATATTCATCTGTTGCATTTGAATATAATTTTACGTTAACGTTGTTCTCTGTGCGACGACTGATGTTTTAGATGAAGACGAACGTTTATAAAAGAATTTTTTTTCACATTAACTCCACACAACTCCCGAGGAAAATAATTTACCTCGAGGCTTGTGTCACCTTTGGTGATGCTGTGTGGAGGACCTTTTTAAGTAAAGGAAGTACTGTGAAGCAAAAAGGTTGAGGCATGGATAGGAATCTGGGGGACAGTGTATCCATTGGGTCGAGAGAGTTCGGCTGGAAAGGTCGGGGGATTTCCTCAACCGGCCTCTCCCAATCCAGCGTCTGCTCCCATGCCCTGTGTTACGTACCTATTGGTTTTGAACACTGATTTAAATACGTTACTTTTTCTTGTGGACCATTTAACCATTCTTCACTGAATATACCTTTGTTTCTTCACTTGTTTATTTCATTCGATCACCTTCTTGTTGGCTCGGGTTGTAGAATTAGTACTCGATACTTTGTTCATGTATTTTATTAAATGTAAGAATTATGAACAGGGACTAGGCAAGTAGTGTACTCTAGGATGTAGGAAGAATGAGCTGAGGGACAAAATGTACCATAGCTATGTTGTAGAAAGAATGAGAAGTTGGATATAGGGACATAAGGTTTTTAAAGGAACTTACAAAGAATTGCTCCGTTGCCTTTGGAATGTTGTCGGCATAGGTTAAAAGGGTCTTGCGGATTTGAAGACAATAGATTAGTGTACAATTTAGAGGATATGACAATAACCATTTTATAATTGACTTTAGGTTTTGCTTTGGAGATAGTTTTATTTTGTATTTTAATAGCTACAATAATAAAAGGGTACTGGGTAACGTATTGTCTGATTAAAGTTAAGGTAAACAATAGCTAAGATTTCAAGAAGCAGGTAGACGGTTTGGGGTCAGATGTATAGGTAAGTGCACAACACAAGGAAAAACCTCACCTCATGAACCAGAGAACACCTGCTAAGTCACCAAATGTAGCGAACGACTTGGGGTGACCTATGACAGAGGTGTTGGTTATCCAGTGAATGATTCCCGGGGCTGCGATACCCATACCCCCCTTCCAAATTGTAATATAAGTTAGATCATCTATGTTTTTCTCCACCCATGGAACATTTGTACGTGTGTACAAAATAGTATGTGTTTTATCATTTACAATAAACTTGTAGAATAGTAGACATTTGTATATTCTACCGTATTGAGTGCACTCATTTTAGCAAGAATTATTAAAAAAGTACTATTGAAACCTTTTCAAAATTATCGCATGTTTTGTCGATATTAAGGGGAAAATAAAGATTTTTTTTTTAAATATTTTCTATTGCCGTTTTATCTTTGACATTTACGTGATATTTGGACTTATTTACGGATACTACGGCAATCTACGTAAGATTATTTAACTTATTTACAACTGTCGTGTCAGAATGGTAAGCTCTTTGGCTCCGAATCAGTTGAAGTACAAACGTTGCTTGAAATGGTTTTAATTGGTAATATTTATTGATTTATTTATTTACGCCCTAGCGGACTATTACATGAAAATAATACAATACAGTTATATTAACTATTGTGTAATAAAAAAATAAAATATATTACTACACCTAGATATTTACTACATCTTTTGTTTAAAACCGTTTGGATGGGTATTTTGGACTCAAATCTAAAATTATGTTTTGAATGAAACAGGCCGCGCAGCCGAATTAAGCGAATTAAATATGTAAACAGTGAAACAAATTATAAAAGGAAAATAAAAATTAGAAAAATATTCATCATGGAGTGGAAAAAACCCGTATATTTCTGAAAAGTATTTATGTAGAGTTCATTTCAGGTGTTTCAACACTACCACGGAATCTCCAAATATGTCGACGACATTCTCAAATCTATTAACATGCAATCATGCAGTCGATTGATATAGGTGTGTGAGTGAGCCTGATAGTTTGTTTGAATTTATCGCAGAAAAAGGTAGCAAATTTTCTCTTATCGCTAGTCGGGATATATAATTTTATTTCGGCGAGAATTTCAGGGCTGCCAATACCATAATTAATGATTTTATTTAATAAACAGTGACATGTTTTGAATTGCCAAGTGATTACCAACCTTTTTCCCCAGTTCCACTGATTTATCGGGGGGTTGTAATTATTGTGCAGAGTCATTTTTTAAATGTAAATAAAAAGTTTTGTATATTTTTGTAAAAAGCATTAACTTTGTGGCTCGCCATAATTTACAATGAAAAACACATAAATTTGTTGTAGACCACTTTTATTTTATCAAAACTCTACCGGTTTCGGAAGCACCCTTCCTTCATCGGGAGAATATTAAAACTAACTTATGATATAAAATATTGACAAGACATATAAATTTTAGGTGTTGGAGTGGGGGGTAAGCAAATGGGTAGGAGTAATTGTAGGATTTCCGGGAAGAACAGAGCGATTTATTGGGAAAATATTCAGAATGGGACTAAAAGATAAGTTAATTTGGTTATTTAAAATACTAGCATTATTATTAAGGGATTTTCTAATTTCGAGTGCTTCTAAGTTATCCAATTTTTTGATTTTATTGTTACGGTGAAGAATTGTAACCCCCGTGTCCTTGTTAAAAGTGTGATCTTTAGAAATTAGATGATTGGCAAATTCTGAGAAGTTATTATTATTTAAGCTATTTAAGAAGATTTTTTATATTTAAGAAGATTTAAGAAGAAGATTTAAGATATTTAAGAAGAGATTTAAGATGCTTAAATAATAATAATTTCTCAGAAAATCCCTTAATAATA